>CM076572.1:1366287473-1366643757 GCA_034641835.2 Pinus albicaulis | reverse complement strand
AATTAATTGTAATTTTTCTCATTGGCCTTGATGCCATCCTGTACAGCTCCATTCTTATTTTAATACCCAAGAGGTGATTTTTGAAATACTTTCATATCTAGTTTTCATATCTGGATTTCACATTTCAAGTTGACAATATAACAGATAAGTTGACAATTTTTTCAAATGCAAATCTAGATAAAAGCATGGCTGTCTTTGTCAATGATTTTTGGAATACCTCTTATCGTCTAAATTATTAAAATATGAGTTCTGATTTGTTGCATTGTTTGTCAAACCACCTTTTTTGTTGCAGTATTTGTAAAAACCAAAGTTTGATAATATAAGTTTATTAATGTCCAGCAAATGATCAAAGGAGTATGTCAATGGGAAGACCAAGGGTTAGCTCAACTGGTTTTTTTTCATGTTGTTGGGCATCTGCCTAGTTCAACCCTCCTGGTTAGGCACACTAGTCTATGACTTTAGCGAACAGGGTTACTAGGGATGCCATCCACAAACATGAGGAAGCATCTCTTGGGTTTCCCCACAAGGTTTTCCTTGGGGAAAATGTTAGGTCAATGGGATTATAAGAGTACATCACTAGCCAAAATACAATGTGGAAGTGTGGAAGTGTGGACTATAAAGATGCTAAAAATCATATCAAAACAGATTTTTAATTGTGCTAGAAGCAGAACAACAAGAGAAGATAAGAAAGTACATGACTCGGAGTGGAGATAAAGTAATTACAAGAAAAAGATAATATGTATGATATCTGAGGACCAAAGGAACTTTAGTTTGAACTAGTCATGGTATGCTAGTGCTGACAGGTGAGGACGAGCAATTAGATCAAGGGGGGTCTCCCTGCTAGAGTCCTCAATGACCGCAAAATTTTTTTTGGACTAGTGGATGATGTCCTTTGGAGTGTGTCTGGGACTGATAGGGCTCTACAGTATGATCCTTGTGGGAAGCCCAAATTTGAGCAAGCTCTCCTAACATCCAGGCATGGAAAAATTCTCCTGATGGATGGTTGGCTGTGTGGATTTGGGGGCACCCAGCTCCAAGGCCTTGTCGAGTTGTCTACTAAATTGTCTTGTTGGTAAAATGGTGTGCACGTGTGGCCTGGAACAACAACTCCATAAGGACCTTGTGAGGTAAGTGACTAGTCCACTCCTTTCCCATATGGGAAGGGGATATTGAGAAATATATGCACAGATCGACAAAATAATTGTATTAGCGCTGAGAACTCTATTATCACAGTGGTTTGTGAAGCTTTCCAATGAATGAACAAAATGTATTTCATTCTGAAAGTACCCTATAATATATTCTACTATCCTATTATCAACTATATAATTTAGTTTAACTAATTATATAAATGGATGCAAATTAATGCTTATTTAGAGTCTTGTTGATCAAAATAATAGTTTATTGCACCTATATTTTATAGTATTATAGTATTTTGGTATTAAAAATAATATCTTCTAAAATTTGGGTTTCGAAAATTGTTGATAACTTCTTGACTGAAGTGCTTGAGTCTCTCCAAGGAGATGCAATGAGTCACAAATCAATCAAAGTAAGGCAGCAAGCTTCACATTAACAAATCAGCCATATCTTCATCTTCTACTAGCTTCTTAACAACTATCTCTGTCTGCTCGTCCGTCTGGGGATGATAGCTGGTGCTCGGTGTCAACTCAGTCCCTACTAGTCGAAAGAGCTCCTGCCAAAATCCACCCATAAAGCGGCTGTCCCTGTCACTAACAATGGTCTTGGGTAGACCATGCAATCTGAAAACCTCCCGGAAAAACAACTCTGCCACCTGTGCTGCTGTGTAGTGCGCCGAAATGGCAAAGAAGTGAGCATACTTTGTTAGCCGGTCAACTACTACGAAGATGCAGTCCTTGCCCTGCACTGTGGGCAAACCCGTGATGAAGTCCATCGAGACACTCTCCCACTTCCCCTCAGGAATGGGAAGCGGCTGTAATAACCCTGCGGGATGGTTCATCTCCCCTTTGTTCCGCTGGCAAACCTCGCACTCCCTGACATGCTGGAGTACGTCCTCCTTGAGGCCCTTCCATGCAAATCTCTCCCGGATGGCCCTGTACATCTTGGTGAACCCCTGATGGCCCGCCAATGGTGGATCATGAGAGGCATGGAGTATCTTCTCCTTGAGCTGAGATCCCTCAGTCAAGAAGATCCGATCCCTGTAATAGATGACCTCATCTGCCACCCTGTATCTGCTATCCGCTATCTGTCCATCCAGCACCTCGCATGCAAATCTATCCTTGGAATACTCAACCAGTAGTCGAGCCTTCCAATCAACGTCCAAGCTCATGAGGGATAATGTAGCTGGTCTACGAGAAAGGGCATCTGCTACCACATTGTTCTTCCCTTTGACATACTCTATGTCAAAGTCATAAGCCTGGATCTTGCTGATCCACTTCTGCTGCCTCTCCTGCAGCTGTTTCTGCTCCAAAAAGTACTTCAGGCTATTATGATCTGTCCTGACTCTAAATCTGCCGCCTACCAAGTACTGCCGGAATTTGGCCAAGGCATGCATAATGGCCAACATCTCCTTATCATAGATAGGATAAAGTCTCTCATGTGGAAGGAGTTTTCGGCTCTCGAATGCAATCGGGTGACCCTCCTGCATCAAAACTGCTCCAATCCCTTCTCCTGAGGCATCGCACTCTAGGATAAAGGGCTGAGTGAAATCAGGCAACGCCAACACCGGACAACTACTCATCACCTCTTTGAGCTTATCAAAAGCTCGCTGTGCGGTGTCCGTCCAACTGAATGCCCCCTTCCTTGTCAACTCCGTGAGGGGTGCAGCAAGCTGTGAGAAGCCCTTGACGAACTTCCTGTAATAAGTGCAGATACCAATGAACCCTCTAAGTTCTGTCACATTCCGCGGCTCTGGCCAGTCCCTGATAGCCCGGATCTTCTCGTCATGGACTCTCACTACGTCCACTCCTATGATGTGTCCCAAATACAACATCTCTGTCAAACCAAACTCACACTTGGAGAGTTTGGCAAAGAACTGCTGCTCCTCCAGGATGCGCAAAACTGTCTCTATGTGCTGGAGGTGCTCCTCCCAAGTTCTGTTGTATATGAGAATATCATCAAAGAAGACCAGCACGAACTTCCTCAGATGCTCCCTGAAGATATGGTTCATGCAAGACTGGAAAGTGGCAGGTGCATTGGTTAGTCCAAATGGCATGACCAAAAACTCAAAGTGCCCATAATGACACCTGAAAGCAGTTTTGGGAACGTCCTGTTCCCTCATGCGTATTTGATGGTACCCGGACCTCAAATCAATCTTCGAGAAGAAACGTGCTCCTCTCAACTCGTCCATCAACTCATCGATCCTGGGAATGGGGTACCGGTTCTTCAATGTCTTCTTGTTCAGTGCCCTGTAATCAATGCACATGCGTAATGTGCCGTCCTTCTTCTTCACCAACACTACTGAAGAAGCGAAAGGACTGGTACTGGGCCGAATGTGCCCGAGGGCTAACAGCTCCTGAATGGCCCGCTCTATCTCATCCATGTAGGCCTTAGGATGCCTATAAGGGGTGGTGATCACTGCCTGTATCCCCTGCTCCAACTCTATCGTGTGCTCAAACCCCCGATCTGGTGGCTGTCCCGGTGGAATATCTCCAAACACTACGGCATATCTGTCAAGAAGAGTCTGTAGATCAGGGTGCACCGCCCTGCCTGTATCTACCATCTCTGAAGCCCGCAGCTCAACTGCCCACTCTATGTCTCCCCGGCGGAATGTCGCATCCATGCTGTGTGCCGATACTGTCTGGGGCGGATATGTGTTCCGACCTCGGATCTTCTCATGCCTCCCCGTCTTGGGATCATCCCACTCCATTTCCAAGGCCTTCCAATCTGTGGTGACCTTTCCCAGAGTGATAAGCCACTGCACTCCCAATATCACATTGGTGTCCGGAATGTCCACCACAAAGAAGTGATCAGTCAACGTATAGGTGCCCATCGTCACTGATAACTTAGGTACATATCGAGCACAGGCCATGGTCTGATCTCCTGGAACCAGAACTGAAAACCCATCAAAGCTCTCTGTGGGTATGCCTCTCCGTGCTACCATCTGGGCATCGATGAAATTGTGGGTGGCCCCACTGTCAACTAGAACTGAAACACGCTGACCTCGTACTGTCCCACGTACGCGCAATGTCAGATACTTGGGGACTCCTCGCAATGCTGCTAGAGCTCCCCCAGTAGGGGCAAATGATGCCTCTCCCGCATCTGGTGGTGGAGGTGGTAAGGCACTCTGCGCTGCATAACACTCTCCTGCCTCCTCATCCTCTAACTCATCCTCTTCTCCGCTGCCCTCGGAGAAGACCTCTATGAAATGCGCCTTCCCTGCGGTGCATTTGTGTCCTGGTGCCCACGGCTCCTGGCAGGTGAAGCATAATCGCTTCCGTCTCAGCTCTCTCCTAGCCTCGTCATCATGCTGTCCTCGTCCGGGATTCGCCTTGGGAGGCGGAATCCTCATGTCCTTACCCTTAGGCTGGAAAGCCTGTCTCTGGGGATAAGGTGGCCGAGTCCTGGGCAACACATCCTGTAAGTCACGGGCCCTGCCGATAGCATCCTGAAGTGTGGCCGGTTTGTTTGACCGGACTAGACCACGAAGTGGTTCTGACAGCCCGTCCAAAAACATCGTGACCAACCGAGCCGCTGATATGTCAGGTGCCATCACTGAAACCCTCAAAAAGTCAGAGATGTATGCCTCTGCACTACCTGTCTGTTTGAGCTTGGTCAGCTCGAGGAAAGGCTGATCTGGGTCCTTCTGATCAAAACGTTTCACCACCCTCCTGGTGAACTCAGCATATGTAGTCACTGTGGAATGCCCTAGTGTGGTCAACCCATGAAACCACCAGTTCTGGGCCTCACCCTCTAGATGTAATGCAGCCATCTTAATGGCCTCCTTCTCCGGCATCTGGTTAAGCTGAAAATAGAGGTCTAGTTTTTCCACCCAAGACCTGGCTGTGGTCTTTGGAGACCCATCAAACATCGGCAAATGAAATTTGCTGGCTGCACGGTTACTGTCACGGTGGGACCCCCGTCCCTTATTTCGATCATGAGGCTTACTGCCGCCTCGGTACTGCAGATATTGATTGAAAGGGAGAGCCTCCATGAATTCCGGCCCCAAACTACGCCAATCTGCAAACCAAACTGCATGAAGATCGGGACCCTCATCTCTTGATGCCGTTTGCTCCACTTCCTCTACCAGGAAAGTAGGCATGGTAGGTCACGTGTCCATGGAATCGGTCTTCTGCGCTGTCACAACGGGTATAGCATCTGGTATGTAACTGGAAGTTCCTGATCCTTCCCCTACCTGAAAGACCCTAGGGGGTTCTTTCTGTGTTACCCCTGCAACCTTCCTGGTTACTTTTTGCATGAATGCATCCATCTTTGCATCCATCTTCTCACTCAACTTCTCAGCCAATCTTGCCAACATAGCTTCCATTGGATTCCTCCGTTCGTCTTCTGAATCAGAATCACCTCCCCCAAGGAGAGTGGGGTGACCCCTAGGTGCCATAGAGTGCTAGCACCACAGGCTGAGCCAGATCAGAGCTCTGATACCACTGTAATATCCCCAAAAGGGAAATAACCAGTAATAAACAGAAATGCACTAATACAGATATAAACTGAACCAGATCACTGAATCATGACACATGTAACACCAAAATCTGAGCCATTTTATTAATCAGAAAGTTCATAGAGAGGAGTACAATAAATCGGAGTAAGTGCACCTATCCTTGCCCTAGGCAAGTGGAGACCCTCTCAACAGAAGAATGGCTGCAACAAGGACAGCGTCCTGGCTGCTCTGCAAGCTGAAGATGAACTGCGCTGGGGCTGAAGACTGCAAACCCTCTCAAATGGAAAAACGCTGTCTCTGCCAGTGACAGCGCAGAAACAGATAAAGCACCAAGCCCTCAACTCTCCAGACATATGAAGCTGCTACAGGATCCTGGAAAACGCTGTTAAGCACTCCTCACAATGATCTGCTCCTCAGATCTGCGTCCCACCTGATGGATCTGAAGCCTCCTATCACAACTGCGTCCTCCCTTTTCTGGTCTGCGCCCTCCAAAACCCAATCTGCTGCCAATCCCTCAGATCTATGCTAGATCTGGAACTATCTCCTCAGATCTACAGCCTCTAGGGCTAGATCTGGTGTTTCCCCTTCAGATCTGGACTAGATCTGTCAATATCTCCTCAGATCTGTCACTCCTCAAGATGGATCTACTGCAAAACCCTCAGATCTGCAATATACAAGGCTAGATCTGCAACATACAGGACTAGATCTGTAAGATCTATCCTTCACCCAGCTAGATCTGACAAGAAACCTTCAGATCTGCAATATACAAGGCTAGATCTGCAACATACAGGACTAGATCTGTAAGATCTATCCTTCACCAAGCTAGATCTGACAAGAAACCTTCAGATCCGCAACCCTCACCTCCAAGAATGGACAGCGTCCTCACTCTGGGCTTGATCAGCGTCCTTCTGCCTCTCAAACAGCGTTTTTCTCTGCCAGTCTGGAACTGCGTCCTCTTGGACAGCGTCCTACCTCTCCTGCAAGGGACAGCGTCCTCTCTTCAGATAAAACAGCGTCCTTCTCTTCAAAGATTCAGCGTCCTCCCTTCTCTTGCTCTGCGCAGCCACAAGAGGGCTTTTCCTCCTCCTCGGATGTGCTTCAGAAATGCTGCTGCTTTGCTACTGAAAAACCTTACTAGGGCGGGCACTCGAAGTCCCCCGAAGCTAAGGGTGAAACCAGAAAAACCTTACCAGGGCAGGCACTCGAAGTCCCCCGAGGCTAAGGGTGAGATCTCCGACCGGAGACACTCGTGCACTAAGCAGTGCTGCAGAACGACTAAACAACCGGCGTGCTGAAGCAGACAAAGTCTAGCTATCAATAAGAATATCAAATCATGGATGTTCAAATGAGGTGAGAGCCTCTCCTTTTATAGCACCAATCTCCCTCCAAACTCACTCACCCTGGATCTGCGCAGTTTACCTTGGGTTAACTTTATGTCTCCTCCATCACCCACGTGGACCCCCAAGGCCCCCTCTCTAAGTTACAACGTCAAGCTACTAGGAAAAAGAACACTTTATTATAAAGTGAGGTGGCTAAAGTGAGGTGACCCCTCTTATTTCTCACTTTATTTATTAGTCCTATCTAAAGCAGCAAAATAACACAAAAATGCAATATTCCAATTAGCAAAGCTAATTGGGAATATTACAGTCTCCCCCGGCAAAACGTTGCTTGTCCTCAAGCAACTGAAGTGAGGGATGCTGCAAGATCTTCTCATCCTCCCAAGATCTTTTCTTGTGCATCTAGCAAACAACTTTGAATGTTACAAAGAGCATTCTTCCTCATTTTTATCATGTCATCAACATTGGAATGAATGAGGTTTTTCAACAACTCTAATGCCTCATTGATTTTGGCCATTTTCAACAACTTAGGCTCAAAAAATGAAAGTGTCGGCTTCAACCGAAAATGCACCCGTTTACAATGTGATTCAACAACAAATACAAATGACTTCAAAGAATTTCCAGCTATGGAAATCTCAAAGTACAAAGTGTGCTCCTCAAATGATGGAGGACAATCAACAATGAGTTACATCAACAACTCAAATTTACTGATTGCAACTATGAAGAAGATGCAAATTCCACTCACAATACAATGTCAATATCTCTGCAAAATATGTGCAGCTGAAAACACTATGCAAGAAGCCTTTAAGGCAGCTGAATTTTCCTTCAAAGAGTTGTTTTCAATGATGGCAAACTTGTCTTCAAATGTCAATTTCTTCAGAAAATCACTCTTATGCCACAAATCACACAATGTCAAATCTGCAATTTTCTCTATATATATACCATTTCCTCATATGCCATTTCTTCTTTTACTGCTGTTCATTTCTCTCTCCTTCCTCTCTCTCTCTGCTGTTTTTTTTGTTTGTTTGTTTGTTTTTTTAATTAAAAAATAAATTAATGGAAATTAATTAGAAATGGAGGGGCATTAAAAGGGAGGGGGAATTTAAAAGAGGTGGGAGAGTGGGGAGATTTTTTTTTTCTATAAATTAATTAAAAAATAAATTAATTGGGATTGAAAGAGGGTTAAAATTGTGGGAGGGAAATGTATTTAGGGAGAGAACATTTAATTTTTAATTTTTAATTTTTATTTATTTAAAAAAGGGAATAATAAAATATGAGAGGGGGAATTAATTTAAAAGGGGAAAGGGGGCTTTTAATAATAAATAAAAATTAAAATGGAAGTGAATCTACGTAAGGTAAATTTAAAGGGAGAAGAGGGCTTTTGAATATTAAAAAATTAAAATGGGAATGAATGTAATGGATCTATGTAAGGGGAATGGGCTGTAGAGTGTAGTGGGTGGTTAGTGTAGGGAAGGAGGGAGGAGATTGGGCAGGGTGAGGGCGGAGAGGGGGTGGGTTAGGTTGGATGACCGAGGAATGGGAGCGAGGGTGGAGTTAAGGGGGTGTGGGTGAGTGCAAGGAACGAGCGGGAGTGGAGAGGGGAGGGTGCGGTGAGGGCGGAGTTAAGGGGGTAGGGGTGAGTGCAAGGAACGAGCGGGAGTTGAGAGGGGAGGGTGTGGTGCGGGGTTAGGGAGGGTGTCGAGAGGGGAACAGGCCGATGGTGAGCGGGAGAGATAGTGAGGGGGAGGGCTGTGGATTGGAGTATGCGTAGATTGCAGGGGCCGTGGGTGGCCTAGAGTTTTAGGGGAGATAGGGGTTAAGGGGGAGCTGTGGGTTGGAGTGTAGAATAGTGCGTTGAGCGTAGGGGGTAAATGAGAGCTCGGGTGAGTGGTAGTGAGGGGAGTTTGTATGAGGGTGTGGCTGGGGAGAGGGCCGGAAGGCCGAGAGCTTGAGAGTGCTCAGAAATTTTTTATTTTTTTATTTTTATTTTTATTTTTTTTGAATGAAACAATAGAATAGAATAGCAGAGGACAACAGGAAATTTATGGCAGAATGTTTTTCAAGAAATATACAGCAGAAGAATTTGCAGAGATTGCCAATAAAACTTCGAAATTTTTCCATTAGCCCAGCAGCAGAGAAATGGACTTTAAAAATGCAGAATTTTCTTGAAGATTTCAGCAGTAAAACTCAGAATTGCAGGAAATTTTTCAATGAAAAAACTTAGAAATATTTTCCATTAAAAAACCCAGAAACTTCTTTAGAAACCCTCTTTAAACTATTTTCCAGCAGCTCTTCAAAATGCAGAATTTAATAGTTAGAAATTGCAGGAAAAAATCAACCTTCAGATGTGCAGTGTTGCTCTTCTTCAAAACCAATGCTTGAATGCTGCCAATTTCTGAATGCAGCAAAATGACTGCTGCAAAAACTTCGAGCGCTGCAAAAATGCCAAGAATTTTTGCAGATATGCACAGGCCATAAACACAAATGGCTCACTCAAGGTTGAGCTTGTTATGGACATATCAGCTCTGATACCATGTTAAACACCATGTTAAGCACACACATGGTGTATGAGAAGAATAAACACACACACAAAAGACTCAACACACAATGAAGGATAAGCGTGAGGCTTTCTCATTTTCCATTATACAAAGATGTACATTTATAGTACAATGGTGTGACTCTTGGTGTCACATTTCAAGGTCACTTGGACTCCATTGTGACTTTTCACATTCCACACCTACCCATGTAGGATTAGGTGTTCCAACAGGAACTTTCATCAACAAACTTTCTACCTACCCAATCCTATTGATCTAACATTTTTTCTTCATCAGAGTGCACTTGGATTGGCAAACTCTCTTACAACATTTTATTCTTTTTGAAAACAAAAATCTAATCTAGTTCTACTTCTTATTTCTTCATGGATCCAGATTAAACAGTTGGATCCATATGATTCTCTACCTAATCCACTGTCTATTAGGATTAAACTGTCCAACAGACTTTCATTGTCTAAATTCTATAACATAAATTTAAAAACAGTCAAGTCAAGGTTAAGCTGTTTGACTTGCTGTGGTCTATGGCATAAAAACAAGCTGCGCATAGATTATTATTTGCAGAAAATTTAAATCAAAAAATAGAAGGCTTAAGATCTGAAAACTCAAAGTGCTGCCTTCTCTTTTTACAGCTTTGTTTTAAGCTTGTTTTGAGCTGTCTTTGCTCTTCTTCTGGTTCAGGTTTTAAGCTGATTAGAACCAGATCTTCTCTTTTGTGACTCAGAAAATAAAACAGTTTTTAGTCATCTCCTTTTGGAAACTTTGGTTCAGATTTTGAGTTTGTTTGAACCTTCAATTTCTATCCTAATCTATCTACTGATAAGCCAAGATTGAACAGTTTGGCAAATCGAATTCACTATCCTATCAGCAGAAAAATTTAAAGCTAATTAGTCAAGATTAAACAACGTGACTAACTAGAAGTGTGTTTTTGAGGAGTGGCATTTGAGCTTGCACACTTTCAGATTTATTTCTCTTTTTTGACATGGGGCTTTGCCTTTCTTGTTTTCATTTCTACCCTCTTTTCTTTCTTTTCTTTGTTTTTGTATTTTTGATTTTTTATAACTTTGAATGCAATGGTTAGACTATGATATTTACAATGGTAAAACAAAAATTCTTTAGAACTTAAGATTCTTGGCAGAAGTAATGCTTGAGCATCCTCCCATTGACATGACCTCCATAAAGGTCTTCTCCATTAAATTCTTTCAAGAAAAATGTATTATGACCCCTCTCAGCATGAATAATATATGGCCCTTTCCACAAGTTCTCAAACTTGCCATGTTTCCCCTTCTCTTCTCTTGAATCCCATTTAAGAACAACACTTCCAACCTGGAAATTGTTTGCTTTAGTCCTCTTATCAAATAGCTTCTTCATATTTTCTTGGACTAACTATGTTCTTTCATAAACTTCTTCTCTGATCTGCTGTAAATGGATTGTTTGGTTGATCCTCCTCTGCATATCATTTTCTTCAACATGTACTTCTTGAAGGAGCTTCATGACTGGAACTCCCAATGAGCTAGGAAAAACTGCATCCATGCCATAAACTAACTGATAGGGGGACATATTTATTGATTTCTTTGTAGTTAATCTATCAGCCCATAAGGCATGAACCAGCTTACTGTGCCATGATTTTTGATTCTGTTCCAACAACGTTTTAATGATATTGATGAGACTCTTGTTGGAGGATTCAGCTAATCCATTTCCTTGGGGATAGTAAGCAGTGGAATGGCCCAAGGTTATATGGTATTTGTGACAGAAATCAACCATCTTCTTAGATTTGAAAGCAGCAGCATTGTCTGTTATGATTTTTTTGGGACAACCAAATCTGGATAGGTTATGGGTTTCAAGAAACTTGATAATGACAGAGTCATTAGCATTCCTGGTAGGTATAGCTTCTATCCATTTGGTGAAGAAGTCAGTGGCTGTGAGGATTCACTTATGTTGAGCTGATGAGGATGGATGAATTTCCCCAATCAAGTCCAGCCCCCATTGTTGAAAAGGTGCCTCAACTCTGATAGGATGTAAAGGTAAGGGAAGGAGTTTTCTCTTGCCATCAAAGATTTGACACTTATGGCAAGACATGACCAACTTCTGAGTGTCTGGGAAAAGGGTAGGCCAATAGTAACCTGATCTAAGAATTTTGTTTGCAGTGGCCTTCCAGTAGAGGTGTTCTCCACATTCACCATCATGCAATTCATGCATGATTTTTCCTGCATTATCTTCAAGCAAACATTTAAGCAAAATTCCAACAACATTTTTCCAATATAACACCCCATCTAATATGCAAAAACTCAAAGCTTTCTGTTTTAAAAATCTAGCTTTAGTTTTAGACGAAGGAGGGGCATTTAGATATAAAAGCACATAAATAATGTCAACATACCAAGGAGAATTCAGAAATGTTTCTTTAATGAAAGGAGCAGTAGCTTCTTCTACTTCTTCCAACACATCTACCATATTTATGTCTGATGCTTGGAAGTTAGACACAACCATAAGTTTTCCTAATCCTTGCCCCTTTACTAGTTTGGTGGGCCTGATTTCTAGGTCATATTCAAGAATAGTTGCAATCCATTTTCCCCTTTTACCATCAGGGTCTTGACTTAGAATGTCCTTGACAACAGTATGTGGAACAAAAGCAATTATGTGAGAGTGTAAAATGTAGACCCTAAAGTCTTTTAAAGCTTTCACTAATGCTAAGGCTTGCTTCTCCATGATGTTATATTTGAGAGGAGCATCTCTGAAGGCCCTACTAAAGAAGGATATTGGTTGTTCTTGCCCTAAAACATTCTTTTGAAGCAAAACTGCAGCTATTGTATGTTCAGATGCAAAAGAAAAAATGTAAAAGTCTTTGGTAAAATCAGGACTAATCAGGACTGGTGTTTGAGTAAGAGCTTGTTTGACTAGTTCGAATGATTGTTTAGCTGGTAAAGTCCATTTTATACCCACGTTTTTCTTAAGCATGTTTGTAATGTTTTTTAATAGCTCAGCAAGGTTGGGAATAAACCTTTTCAAAAAATTAATCTTTTCAATGAAAGATTGCAATTCTTTGAGGCTTCTAGGATGGCTAATTTGCAATATGCCATCTATCCTTGTAGGGTCTATTTTGATTCCCTCTTCTGAAATAATATGACCAAGAAGTTTCCCTTCTTGTAGACCGAAGAGGGTCTTCTTGGGATTCAGTGATAAGCCAAATTTCCTACACTTTTCAAAAACCTTTCTTAGGTGAATCAAATGCTCTTCATCAGTTTTTGAGAAAACAGTTATGTCATCAAGGTAAATAATTATAAAATAGCCAATATCTTCAGAGAAGGCTATGCCCATGGCCCTTTGGAAGGTGGCCCCTGCATTCATTAATCCGAAGGGCATTTTGACATACATAAAGGTGCCCCAAGGTGTGGTAAAAGCAGTTTTGATTTGATCACTTGAGAACACTAACACCTGATTGTAACCCGAGAACCCATCTAATAGGGATATTCTTCTTGACCCAACTACCCTTTGAAGTATATGGTCCATCTTGGGTAAGGGGTAGTTGTCTTTTAAAGAGGCTCTGTTTAAATTTCTGAAGTCAATACAAAGCCTGATTTCCCCTGTTTTCTTCCTAACAGAAACTAAGTTTGATACCCATTCTGAAAATCTAATGGGTACTATGATCCCAGCATTATACATTTTCTCAATTTCTGCCTTAACTAAAGGTAGTAAAAGGGGATTTATTCTCCTTAGTTTTTGCTTAAAAGGCTTTTGATTTTCCTTCAAGGGGATTTTATGCTGGATGATGCTGGTATCATATGATTTTAAGTCTTTGTATTCCCAAGCAAACACATCTTTAAATTGTTTGAAAAGCTCTATGTATTGCAATTTTATGTGAGCTGGGAGGGTGCTGGATAGCTTGATCATCTTGGGTTCGGCTGGACTGCCTATGTTATGCTCTTCTACATTTGTTTCCACAGGCTCCATTCTTGGTTCTTTAGCTACATCGTTGAGATCAAACAGGTGTTCTAAAGGTGTGAGACCTCTTGGGATTTTATCATTTTTGCATTGTAAGACTTCCAAGTCTTCTTGGTCTTCATTGTTCACTATCTCTGCTTCAAAAGGATTCTCACAATGATTTATATTAGCAGGATATGTTATTTCAGCCTCTGGGATTTGTTCAATATACAAACAGTTTTCTTTGTAGCTAGTTTCTGGTGTTGGTATGCTGAAATCACTTTCTGATTTCAAGAAATCATCTATGTGTCTGTCAGATTCAAACACCTGCCAATGATCTTCGTTATCAGGCACAGCAGGTCTGTGTTTCACCTTTATACTGAGTTGTTCATTTATCTCAGGTACTTGGCAATTGCTGGCAATGAAGGCAAGTTCATTTGCTAGATGATTCAGTGCTCTAGGGATGAAAATGAGTTCATATTTTTCAAAAGTTTTTAATAGGTCAAGGGCAACATTTCGATATTCCCTAAGCCTTGGATTCTTGGCTGAGTATTCTCCTTTGATTTGTTTGATGATAAGTTCAGAATCCCCTAAAATAGATATCTTTTGGGCTTCTAATTCTTTAAGCAGTTGTAAGCCTAGGAGAAGTGCTTCATACTCAGCAATATTGTTAGTGCATGGGAAGTCTAACTTGTATGAAAAACTCTGATTTGTGTTTTGAATCCAGACACCTACCCCTGCACTGGTTTTATTACAGGATCCATCGAAATTTATTGTCCAAAGTATATTTGACTCATTTTCATTTTCTTGTTGCTGTTGATTGTCAATGTTTTGAAGTTGATTCGAGGTAAGATTGGATTGTTCTGGTGAACTGATTGGGTCCATGTTTTCTTTATCTTGTTGAGTAATTTTATCTTCGTTACACAAGATAAAGGAATCTAAACTTGATTGAATAGAATAGATTGGAGTGTTGTTTGGTTTGTCTATGTTGCTCACCATGTACTTCATGTGGGATTCCCTGTATAATCTTCTGTTTTGATTGAAAACAGGGATGGTGGCATAAGACATGTCCATTTGAAGGGCTCCCTGAAGTTTGGCTCCCGAAGATCTTGATAAGAGCATGCCATACTTAGGGGGAATGTCAGCTACAACTATATCCATTACTAGACTCTTAGCAGGGATTTGAGCTAAATTAACACATAAATTTTTGATTAAACCCAAACATTTGACTCTGCTTGAGTCAAAAGAATACAAATCCTTGTATGGTTTAGTAATTTCTAAGCCTAAGCTTTCCATTACTACCTTGGGCATTAGATTGTGTGAAGCTCCAGAATCTATCATGGCATTGTGTAGAATTTTATCGTGTATGTTCAAACTAACATAGAAGGGAGGGACTGGTCCTTCTTGATATTTTCCTTCAACCTCTGGGCCAAACAACAGCTCAGATTTGTCATCTGTCAAGTTTAAGGTGTCAGCATCACTTCCTAAGTTTAAAGCTTTCAAAACTTGGTTTTTGTACACTTCTTGGGTCACTAGTTCAGCTAGGGGGATGGTAATTTTTATCTTAGCAATCTCTCCCTCAAGGCTGAAAGGAATAATTGACTTGTTAATATTTACATCTGTTTTTTCAATTGAATTCTTTTCAGCAGCTTTGATTTGCTGAACCTTGTTTGGACTAGTGATAGGAATAGTTTTATTAGGACCACTAGCTGAAGTGCTAGGGGTACTCTGTTCAACATTTGGCTGGATTCCCTTGTCTTTGTTTAAATCTGGTTTTTTGGCCGAAATGTTGGTTTTTTCTGCTGTCTTTTTGGGCTGGTTTTCCGTGTTTTTCTTGACAGCAGTGCTATTATTCTTATCTTTTGAATTCTCTATACTTCCCTTGCTCCTAAGATCATACTATTTGTGTACTTCCATGATTGCATTTTCAAAACCCAATTTATAGTCATCAGAATCTTCATAGGTGTTTGTATTTTGATCATTAAAGAAGAAACCTTGTTCTTCCTCAGTGAGGAAAACATCATCTCCACTGTCTGATCCAATCAAGTTTACATGTGATTCCTCCAACCTTTCCAACTCCCTGTCTTCCTCATATTGATCTACATAGTTCTGTTGAAAGGGAGGTCTAATTTGTTGGTCACTTTCTTTTTGCTTATCTTGATTGTTATCTCTTCTATAATTCTGATTTCTATTTCTGTTTTGATTGTTTTGAAGTGCAGTGTGGTTTTGATTTGCTTGTGCTTTCTTAATTATGCTCATCTCTTTCATCATTTCTTCCAACATTCTCTCCATTTTTGAGCTTGAAGTAGAAGGAGGAGATTCCTCTTTAAAAGATACTCTCTTCTTAGTTTTCATTCTTGCTCTCCTTTCTATTAAGTTGACTTCCACAGAAAGAGCACCCCTTTGCATATCTTCGAGAGTTGCAAAATCTCTTTCTCTTAGTGAATAAGTCATGTCAGAGTCAAATCCTTTAGGAAACTTGTTTAACGCTGAGCCTTGTGGAGGTTTTAGTTTCGGGGAAAGTGCATTGTATACATTGTTAAATCTAGTACAATAGGCTTGTACACTTTCCCTAGGGTTCCTACGGAGATTGTTGTAATCAACAAGGACTTGGAGAGGATTTTTCTTTACCTCCCATTTGTTTAGGAACGTTTGATGGAAGGCTTGGAGATCATTAACACTACGGGGGCTAAACCTTTAAACCATTTTCTTACTTCTCCCCCTAAGCTCTGAGAAAATAATCTAAGCTTGACAGAATCATCATCGATCTCATTTCTGTCAAAGTAGTCATCCATCTTATCCACATGTTGTGATGCAGTTACAGCATTGCTAGCATCATATAATGGAATTTTGGACTGATAGTCCTGTGGAAGATTGACTAGTGGTACAGGAAGGACTAAGGGAGCATACCATGCTGCCATGATATGTGGTGGGGGTGGATTAATAAGAGGTGGGTTGGCAAGAGGAAAAGAGGGCAGAAATGGAGTGGCTTGAACAGTGGATGAAGGATGGACAGAAGTGAATGGAACAACAGTGGATTGCTGAGCTGATCTTGGGTGAGAGACACCTAGGTTATGAAGGAAGTGTAAATCAGGAGGTGTTGTTTCTCTACTACCAGGATGTTCACTTGTCTTAGGAGATGAAAGTGAAGACTCAGAATCTAGTTGATCTAAATCAGTAAATGACCTAGTTCTAAATGGATTCAATAGGTCAGTTTGTGATTGTTGTAGAGCTGCAAGATTTTCAGGGACTGAATTGGCTCTTAAGTGTGATCTGAAAACAGTCGAAGATTCTATCTTAGGAGACTTCCTAAGGATACTTTCTGGGTTATCAACTATCTCAGGTGGATCAGGGTCAGGATGGGCTCTAGTGTGGATCTTTCTAGGAGCCACTATGGTTTGTTTTTAAACCCAAACAACAAGAAAAGTTCAACCAAGTATGACACTCTTTGAGAGGTTAACTGATCTGTTTACACAAATTTTAATCCTACAGTCCTCTAACTAGATTTGAATGATATTATAATGATAAGGGTTCTTCCCAGTGGAGTCTTAAGGTCTGTTCAGGATTGTGGAGTCGCCAGGTGGGAAGTTTAGAATGTTTTCTAAGAGGTACACTGTCCACCACAGTGTTTGTGAAATATCCTTTTGCAAGGATATTCTGAAACACAACAAACTCTAACCAGAGATTGACTAGGAGGGCATTCACCAGATATTTCACCTCAAAAAGAGGATGAGATCCGGAGGCTACCTGGCCCTTCCCAGACTCTGTCTAAGAGTATAAGGTAAAACACAACAAAAGGTAAGTGATATATAAGAATGAGTGTTTTACTACAAAGTGGAAGTTTTTAGCTCGTGAGGAGGTAAAAGGTTTTATGGTCCACTACCATGTTTATTATGAAGCCAAACTTGAAATGTTTTTGGGTTTTTCTGAGTTATTTTGGTTTTATAGGTTAAGAGAGTGTTCTAAGTCTGATTTTGCACTTAGCTAAGGTGTTCAAACAAACAAAGTTGCTCTTATGGCTTGGTGACTGGTTCCTTCAAGGTTTGATAAGGCTTTACGAGAATCCTAAGGGTTACTTAGTTTGTCACTGATTCAATTAAATCCTATCATAATTACCATTTGTTAGGTAGTGCTTGAAAAAAGGTTACTTATGTTATACTGGACCTAAAAAATTTAAAGAAAAGTTTTGAAACCTCTAATTCTCAGAAGGTCCCACCGTGATCGCCATTATGTTGGTGGCGATGAGGTGGTTAATAATCACTGGGTATTCTTGAAAATAAGGGATTTCTGGAGTCCTAAGGGGTACTTAGATTGTTACTGACTCAGAATGGTCCCACCGTGATCGCCATTATGTTGGTGTCCCGTGTTTTGTTAGTTTGGCAAATCAAAAGACAAGGCAACATCAGAACCAATCTTTAGAGTTCTAGGATCTAGTCCTCCTGTTCTCAGAGAGGGATCTCTCAAATATTTGTTTGCAAAGGTTTATCTTATTTGCTTTGGTTATGGATTTTAGACTAGTTATTACGTGCAAATGTTTGTTTGGTTGGGTTGAGTTGATACAGCAGAATATGAAAGGTCTAGGAAAGATAGACAGAAAGAGGAAATATCTGGTTCATTGGGCAATGGAGTCAAAATGAGGTCATGACAAACTCTTCAAGGGATATGGGATATCAAAGGGCAAATCTAACTTGGCCACAGGATCCTTTGTTTTGGAATGAGATGGACATTAATGATTTGGAAAGAGAAACTTAATTCTCAACAAAGGGAACTTGAAAACATAACTTAACAATAAAGAGATATTTGATAGACAGGGCTAACCATAAATTCCACAGACATTCTTTAAGCAAATAATGACTTCAAGACCACTTTTAAAATGAAATCTAAGATTCGGGGAACTCCCTATTTCCTCAAAGATTTTATTTTAAAGGACTTAGAAAACATAAAATATTCACTGATAATTGCAGTCATAGAAGAGGGAACACCTAAATAACATCTATGCTTACAACTATAAAGACCTTCAAAACAACTTTTCAAGCAATGGCAAAGGGCAAGATCAAAACCGACCTCTTTGATTAACTTAAAACAATGATACTTCAAAGGGAGACTTCAATAACAGCTTTCAAGTGATAGCAGACAAGAAGGGAGAACCATAAATCATGCTGAAACCAACTATTTGAGCTATTAAGGAAATAAACAAGCATGAAGACTAAAGAGAGAGATTAAAGACTCTAAAATACTTCAGCAGAAGAAAACATAAAACAGTGAAGGATGAATAGGTCTAAGGTGCTTCCAGGAGTCATTTCTTAGCCTAAAACTTTCAACCTACTGTAGTAAGAAATTATGGAACATAATGAAAACAGGGGAAAAACACAGAACAATTCAGAATACTTCACCAACAGCCAAGCTCATGGATCCAATGATAGAGCCTTCTCAGGAACAAGCATGCAACAACATCATCAAGACATCCAAGACTTCAATTTGTTTTTCAACTTCAACAGACTTGTATATTGATTTCGGAGAGTTTCAGTGTTACAACTTGTAATCAAACAACAACCAACACTCACTCATCTTCTGCTGTAGTATATATAGAAGGATGAGGAGGTGAGATCTGATAAAAGATCTCAATTACAATTACTACAGAATTAAATGGCTCATTGGCCTTCGAGGGGCTGAATGAGGAGACTTACATACATATCCTCTGTATTAAATGATTTACATAATGATTTCAAGCTTGGTGGGAGTTTTTGTTGACCTTTGAGGCACTGTGTGGTGTCGAAGTAACTCTGCAGATATTCTTTGCATTGAAGTTCCTGGCAGAAATAACTTCTTCGGCTGCGTCGATGCAAAATATATGATTCTGATCAATAAATTCAGCTCCTGATTTAATACTTTGAGGCACAGGTGGCGCCGTGGTAGCTAGAGGGATCAATTTGCCTCAATTTATGGCGGTGGAGGGTTTCCTGTCGGTGAAACCCTTTGGATTTGTTTTGAACTCTGTTTTAACCCGGGGATTAGGTTTATAATGATCATTTTGGGCCATAATCCTCGCAAACAGTCCATTAATCCTCTGCTCTGATAATTTCCTGGTCTTCAGCGCTGATACTCTTTTTCTGCGCTTAATCCACGTTTTCTTGCTGTCGTGCCGGGCTGCGCAGGGTTCATAAGGCATCAATGCTTGAGAAGACATCGATGAAACGTGCTTTTCAACACTGCGGGTGATTTCCTCGGATGAATCGAAGACGGGAGGGTCGTCACCCTCCTTCTCTGAATCTTCTTTGAAAACCACGAAAAATGATTTAAAACCTTGCACAATACGAAAACTTATTAAAAAATCCTGCTTTTATAGGATTTACTGCATTGGAAGGTGCGGAGGAAGCGTGGCCATTTGATGGCATCATCCAACGGTCCAGATTGATCGAGAGATCTCATAGAACGGGTGAAAGAAATATTAAGTCCGAGCCGTTGATCTGCAGAGATGACGGTCGAGAGTGAACGAGGTGGTCAGAGGAGAAGGATGAATCTGAGCCGTCGATCACGCAGAGATCGATGGTCGGGATCGGGCGATGGAAAGTCAGCGGCGGGGAAATGTTGACTGGGCAACGGAATCGGGCGATGCAATATGGGCCGTCGATCTGCAGATCAGATCGACGACGGAGATTTATTTGCCGCTGTACGATGGCTGGTTTATCGCGCGGGCACTTTGGTTAAACATCGGACACTTTCGAAGAGCGATAGCCGTTGGATGAGTGGGCCCAGATCGGACGGCGGAGATCAATTTCGCTGGACATCCTGGTCCGAACTATAACGCGCGAAGGACGACGGTTGCACGGCGGTTTTCAAATCGTACAAGGGACACGCGTCAACCGTTGTATGGAATCGTTAGCCATCGGGGAAAAACTGCCATCCGCCAAAGAGTGGTGCGAAGGAAACCACGCGGGTTTGGAAAACAGCGTATGGATTTGGGGGGGGGGGGGTTCATAGGAATGGTGCGCTTCGCACCGTCTGATCTATGGAGCAGATCAACGGTGGCGATTAAAGTTTGAATGGCGGGGACCACATGATAAATCGCGCTCCGCACCGTCCGATCTGCGGAGCAGATCGACGGTGGAGATTGCTCCACAATTTATACGAGCGGAAGACTTTGGAAATGAATTTAAAACCCAAAAGACACGAATTACAAAGGTTTTTTAATGTTTTTGGGCGGAGAAAATATTGGAAAGGATAAGCGCCTGACAGGTTTAGCAGCTGGCTCTGGCGCTCGGGCGCATGGACGGAAAAGGGTCAGAGGCTTAGCCCGAGGGGGCTTAAGTCTAGAACATAGAAGAATATGCGTTTTCTATGGTTTTTTAATGTTTTTTGAAAGGAAATGAAGCTTCCGATAAGGTTAAGAAGGGGTCTTAGACCTTATAAAATGGATTTTATGAAAGGAAAAAAGGAAGAATCATGAAATTGGGGGGTTTTCGTGGGAAATGGAGGGATAGAAACAGAGGTTAGTTTGGGAAGAAAAGGAAGGGAAAAAAGGGGTCTGCAGCACTTTGGATTTTTTGTAGGATTTCAGAGGCTTTTAGGATGTAAACAACAGTGTAGGATCTGGACAGAGGCATGAGGCCTTCAAGAGTCTTCAAGAGCCAACAGTTTTTGATAGGGAAAAATTGTTCCTTGAAGGCTCAAAACATATTTAGCCACCTTTGGTATAATCAAATTTACAGGTGGCTAACAACAGGAACGTTTGTGATAATAAGGCCACTATTTTTATGAGTTTGTTATATTTCTTAACAAACAATTAGTTGACTGTAAAATTCCTACCCTTCAGATCTCAAAAATTCCCACAATTTTAGGGTTTGTGCTTAGCAATTCCACTGGTACTTTTTTGTCAAACAATTCAAATACACATTGCTATAGGTGACACGTATTTGCTAGTGTCAAATATAGGTGTATAGTGGGGAATTTATAAAAGAACTAGTTAGTCTCAACCCAACTACTAGTATTTCATCTCATACTCAAAAATTTGTAACTTCATTAATAGACTTATATCAACACTGTGTTAGACAATACATGATAATTTACTCCACATAAACCATCAATAAATGCATAATAGAAATACAAGAGGAACTTGGTATGTATTGATTGTCGCAGAGGCTACCTTCCAAAGAAATTTCCACCATGTGTGAAGCAAAGCATGCTGTCCAAGAATGTAGCTGCAAGTTCTGACCTTTAAGTGTTGTCACATGACTGTACCAACAAACAACCACTAATAGTATTGCTCCCCACAAACGCATCACCAAAACAATGTAACACGCACAGGTTAAGCCCACAAACCGTCTGGTATGACACGGTGCTGATTATGACTGTTTGATGAAATTTGGTCTTGGTACCAACTCTGAATTATAGATTTGTCCTAGGCTCCAAACTCATCCCTCACAGTCAGGGATACGCAACCCCTCAACAAAGCCCAAATATATCGCACCAATGCTCTCTCTGGCATAGATCGCTTCCGTTACCTTGTGGCACGCAGATCGTGTTCAACAAATGCTCGCTTAACACTCGGGTGACTCCATCTAATTCGATTGGGGTCCCACGCATGCGCTTTCCCGACTTAGTCCATCAATCTTGGCAACGGTTGATTCGTCGTGCTCTCCACCATGACGAATTATGTTGTTGGGATGTGGCACGTTAAATTAACAGCTACGTATGAGTAGTGCCATTTCCTTCTCGTACGCCCGTTCAACCAGCGTTGTTTCTACATGACATCGACTGCACACTTTTCTGTTGTTCGCATTTTTCTCCAAACAAACTTTGCCTCACTTCCTAATTGGCAGAATATGCTGACTGTCGCGAATGTTGCTCGAGCTACGAAAAACAGAGTGGTCGCTCCTCTGTTCCAAACGACAGCTCCAAAATGTGACACGAGCCCAATCAATCAGTCCCTTTGCTGTCGTGGCCTTTCGGTGCTCTAGAGCCACAAGTATGCAGCTGCGACATTCCTTGTGCTCACAGGGGTGGTGGCTACGAGAACCAGCAATGTTTGACGTCAATCACAGGGATGCACAAAACTCTTCAACGACTTATGAGTTGATGTGACTTTTTAATGTGCAGATATCTCCTTGCTGGGTAACGCACAACCACTAAGTTGGTCGTGACTCAAACAACTTGACTGTTTGCCTTTCATAGAAATGTGGTTCACAGATTCCCAAATTTAAACCTGGGTCATTTCGTGAAAGATATTCTCGGCTTCCACCCGAACTGGCTTGGTTTCAGGAGTGTATTCTGGCTTTGAAGAACTCGACTTCAATTTAGTTTGAGGAGAAAAGACAATTTGTCCCCTCCTTCAAAACAATTTGACAGCTACTCGACTCCTTACTGTCACAAGGAATTTAGACGCCAAGAGATTTCGGCCCTTTTTAATCCTGAGTGCAGGACAAACCCTAGATGGTGTCGTTCGATCCTCAAAAATTCATCCTTGCCTCGAGAATCTTGGCATTTGGATTTTACTCACTTTTAGTAATGGGACCCATGAAAAAAGTGTCGAATAACTAGTATTCGTCCAACCATTTGCTCAAGGCCAACAAATTAAAGAAAACTTTTGTCTTTCATTTTGTTGAGTGACTAATACTCAAAGCAAAATTTTGCGTTTCACAAATCTATCCTTCGACCAGGGTTTGTCCTTTGTAATAAAATAAGCTCTGGAGTCTGACATCTTTAAAGTAAATCCTCCATCTTTGTCGAAATGTTGATATGCAGCAAAAACCTTCAGTAACCACTGAAACTGGAAACTGAAAAAGCCATAGGATGAGCAAAGACCAAGGCCCTAATACCACTGTAATATCCCGAATGGGATATTATGCCTAAATTTGTAGGAAATAACGTAACGCAAAATTTTACCGTAAAATCAACATTTATTTAACAAAAGATTTCCATGTAAAATAAAAACAAATAGAACACTACAATCCATTAACACATTGAACAAGAAGAATCTCAACTTTTTATTATAAATGGCACACTGGAGTTACATGCATATCTGACCCAAAATAGTTGAGATGGGAAAATTGGCCTCCAATATAATTTGCTGCACTACACTGGCCTCCAAAACTTAACAGCTGCACTATCCCTCCAACAACAACTGCCACTAAATCAACCGAAGATAATGAAGCACCAATTGAGGATCTCAATGATCCTCACTCCAATATCCCCGAAGCTCTGTGAAACTCATGAATAAAGTCTCCTCAAAGAGAATTGGGTTTCCGTCCAACACTTGAAAACATACCCGAGGGTTTCTGTCTTGGGGCTACCAATGGAGGAAGAGAATCAGGCTCTCAACCTCAAATACAAGGAAATATATCAAATCCAAGATGTTCCTCAATGGCCTCCTCCTCTTCTTTTATAGATCTTATGAACCCCTCTAGAGTCTTCTATTTTATTATTATTTTAATCATGGAACACTTTTCCCTCTAATTTTCCAATTAAAATATTCCTTTTTAATGCGGGAAAGAGTAAATCGGCTACCATGTCCCCCCAGGTTACTAAAACTCATGTCCAACTATCCCATCATGTTGGTATTCTCGTCCCAGTACCAACGAGCTATTACACTAAGGTGTTCTATCACGTATTCCTCTCGGAATGCCACCTTGAGCGTAATTAATTGAGTTAAGCCCAAAATAACTCATTTTTCCGAAAGTTGTCAGAATGCACCAAAACGAAAGGGAAATTGTGTGAATGATGGAATATATCAAGCGAATGCCACCAGTCCTCATAGAAACTTCTCAAAATCCTCCAAAAAGCCCTTGGGCTCGCTGATGATACCAACCTGTACCTGTGACCTGTCTGCTCCCAACTTTGGAAGTCCATCCTAACCATGTCATAGGTGACACCAAAAAAAGGAATATTACATTAAGCTATCTCCTAGGTTAGCTAGGGGGGGGGGGTGGTTTCCCTAAAGGCAAACTAAGTCAAAGAGGTGAGGTTTCTAGGAGAATTGATTAGAAGGAATTACTTATCAAAGATGACTCAATTCCAATATGTAAACAAGCATATAATTATATGAGCAATACTTAATGATGTGTTCAAAATATAGACCAGTGCTTTAAAGTAAACGACAAATGCTTGCTCAAAAATGAAATTCAAGATGCAATGACAATAATCCCGAAAGCAAGTGTTAGACCAAGATAAACATATAAGCATCACTTGCAATAAATGAAGAAGTACTTGTCAGAGAGTGCTCAAGTAACAAAGGATAATGACATTAAATATTCATGAGCTAAATATCCACCAAAGTAACAAGTACATGAGATATCAAAATTGCGAGTAAAGTTGTGATGTGAAGGTTCTCTTGGTTTATTTTATTAATATAATTCTGAAACAATTTTCAATTTAACTCCTGTCCCTAGACCCTTGCCTGAAATCCGGATCTCACAATGAGGAGTCAATAGGGGTGGAGGGTCCCTAATGTCTATACAACCCACTTAAGTTGGAGGTTAATTTTTAGAGATGCAAGTCTAATTTAGTATGCAAAGTGAAATGCCTAAATGTGGGTGAAATGATTCCAATGAGATATTTTAATGATAATGTGCTTCCAATAGAGATATATCAATGATATTTGTGATCAAGATTTGTGCTTAGCTCAATATGACATAAACTAGCAATGATGCTCCATAAAACATGTATCAACAACTCAAATGGAAATACTAAAATGGAAACTAGCTCAATGCTTTAAGATACCAACTCACAAGCTTTGAAATGAAAATGATGTGATATGACAATTCTTGCATGAAATCATAAGCTAATAAGTTGTTTGTGAATGGAATGAGCTAATAAAACGTACACAATTAGATTACTCAAACTAAGTTGCAAGTAAATGGACTTGTAAAGGGTTGCTCCAAAGATGTGCACAAAAGTGAGATACAAAGTTTTCTAATAACCCAAGATGAGCATGAAACCATGAAAACATTAGCTTGCCAAATGAAATGAAAGTGCTACGTTTTTACTTAAACAAATAAAAAAATAGATTTCACAACACAAGATACAAGAAAATGGAGTGGCAAGTCTGATTGCAAAATAGGAAAATGTGAGTGTTATGTGTCGAGGTTATGAGTTAACCATTCACAACTAGATTAGATTAGCAAAACGAAATTATGAATGCAAGTAAATTAGTTGAGCAAATAGAAACTAGACAAAAGAAAGTTAACCACTCGAGAAGATTTCCTCTCTCTAAATGAGGAGGTGGGATACCATGGGAAAAACTTCCCAAGCTCCCTCAAGAAAAGTCAGCTCTTTATTAACTTCTTGTTACAATGATGAGAGCCTCCTTCATTATGAGGAAAGTCTCCAATTTCAAGAAGGCTTTTACAATAAATATTTGACTTTGATACACTAGAATCCCTTCTTGAGAAAGCAGTGACAATATTTCACAAACATTTGGCAATGAAATACAAGAGAGACTCCTTGAATAATATCTTGAAACTCTAGCCTCTTGAGATGATGAAATTTGCCCAATAAGGAGAGGAAGAGGGCTATTTTCACCATTGTTTCAACAGAAAATAATAGCAGCCTTTTTATGCAAGAAAGAAGTGTGAGATTCCTCCAAATACCCATGGCCTAGCAGAGGTAAGGAACAGATTTCAAAAGGTCACATTCTAACAAAGAAAACATGCATCCAAAGGTTCATGGCCTCGGGAAAAATTTGCTCCAAAAGGTGATGACAGTCTACACGGAATTTCGATATGATTTATAGCCTTGATAGCCTAAGGCCCTGCCAAGGTTAGTAATAAATACTTCTTGAAAAGGTTGTCAAAACCTCTGCAAAATGGACCCAAAAATCAGGGGAGAAATGTGAGAAAAAAAAAATGCTAAAAGTATTTACAAGTCTACAAGGACTAGACAGATGGTTAGGGAGTATGATTATTATCCTTGTCTTGTCAAAAAACATGCTCTTATTAGCAAATATGATCAATGTAAGCACAATATTTAAAATAAATGAATTGAATAGAATAGACTTGATCACAAACACAAACCCAAGAGACTCTGCAAACACAAATCGAAAGATAAAACTCTGGGATATCACAATGTGGGTTCCTCCATGTTCATGCTCAAGAGTGGGTTGATTCCTTCGATAATGTTCCCTTACTCTTGAGGCTTGATCCAAAGAAATTTTTCTACACCACTTCAAATAAACTCATTAGATCCACATGGGTTAGCAAAATATAATGAGAAAGAAATCTTAGAGATTTATTTGAAAATCTACTAAAACGTTCCCTATCTAGAATAAATCTCTAAAACCAAATATTAGTGCAAGATAGCTCTACACTAACAAATCTTTTGCAAGCATGTGGAAATAATAAACACAATACTACCAATAGAAAATGAAGTTTGCGATCAAGAAGTATACCACAATCATAGAAGAATAACACCTCATAGTTGAACCCCAAAGTCTTGTTATTTCATTGTAAGATGAGTATACAAAGTGGTATAACCTCCTCAAGCACAAGAGCTCGTATTCATGATCCAAAATGAGAGCTAAAGACTCATTTAAATAGATCTATGGGAGCCAATCCCAATGTGAGTGTAATATTCCCAATTAGCAGCAGCTAATTGGAAATATTAATTTTGTCCAGATTTTGCCTTTCTAATGTTTGTTAGTAAATAAAGGGGGTGATGGGACCCATAACCCACACTTAGGAGAGAATAATTCCCTAAAGTCACTTAGGCAAATTCAGTTGGCAGCATGGGGCCCAGGAGAGCCAAGTGACAGCGCGGGGAAAGGGGCAGAGTGAGCCAGGTAGCGCAGTGGCAGTGTGGGCAAGGACAGTGCAGTAGTAGGGACAACGTGGCCAAGGAGGTATAGCACAGTTGAGTGGGGCCCAAGGGAGAGCTAGGCTCTAAGGCATAAAAGGAAGGGGAGGCTCACCATTAAGTCAGTCATTCTATTATGCATCTTCTGATTTTTTGTCTTTCAGACATTGAGCACACTTATGCTGTTTAGCGAAGTCTATAAGTGTTGTTCAGCACACGAGTGTCTTCGCGCTGAGATCCCAACCTCGGCCTCGGGGGACTTCGAGTGCCCGTTCAGGTGAGGAGATCCACCATTGTTTTTCAGAGCAAAGCACACCACACTCTTCAGGCAGGAGCACGCAATCACTAAGGTAGCGCAGTCACACTCAGGGATTATGCAGTCTTGGGAGGAGGCAACACTGGGAGAGAAGGGAGATCAGGGATTTCAACCCGGGAGTATCATGAAGGGATCAACCCTTCACAAATCATCTTTTGTAGTAGGAGGAGGCTATCATTTGCAGTTTATCAGTTCAGGGCCAATGTACTCACCTGGAGTGCGTGATTTTCCAAGGGAGGTCAAACTCCGTGGTCGGCCGTTCCAGGATTCCTTTCTGGGTTTTTCCGGGTTATTGGTGGAGAGGTAATATCTGGAGTTTTACATTTTTTCAGTGTTGCGAACATCTCGATAACATCCTGATTTTAACTCGAAATCACAAATTTTTGGCCTAGACGATGTTTTCCGATTTTTAAAGATATTTTTATGGTATCTCAGTTTTGCCGATGTTTGCTGATTTCTTACCGATATTTTCCCGATTTTTACGATTTTTAGTTTTCTGGACCCTTGTCGATTTTATCCCAATGCCGATGTTCGCAACATTGCATTTTTCTGAGCAGGGGAACAACCCCAAAGAACAACTCCATTCTAGCAGTAGCAGCGGCAGCAACAGCAACATCAAGGGATTACACAGTCATAGAGAGAGCAGCGATTCACTGGGAGTTTCTGAGAGAATTTTGAGCTTGCCTTGAGCAAGGCAAGGTGCCATCATTCTGATCACCTTTGTACACATTTTTCTCTTTCAGATTATAATAAAATGGCTCAGCGTTTCTCCATGTTTGCAGTGTTTTCATGATGTCTCTCTATTTGTTGTAGTTACTGTTTATGTTGCTTTATATTGCTGTTTATTTCCTATTCAGAATATTATAGTGGTATCAGAGCTCATAGACTTGGCTCATCCTGTGGAGCAGATCAGTCTATGACACTCGGAGGAAAGGAATACATCACTTACCGAGGAAGGAGGTACAGGAGCCGAGAGCGGAGACTCAAGGCCACTTTTGGAGAAGGGGACTGTGTTCCAGTGGTGAATGCAGAGGAGGAAGAAGCTATGGCAGAGGAGAGAGATGGCGAGAAGGAGTTTGGGAATCTCTTCCTGAAATCTATGCAGGAACTCTCGAGGAGGATAGAAGAGATGGGTCAGAAGTTTGCCATGGATAACAGACAGAAGACATCGGTGAGGGATCCGACGCTTCTCATCACACTCAGGAGCAGATCACAATGCAACAGGAAGTGCCACCCACTCTCCCATGTTCTACGATGCCCACATTTCTGACTACAGGCACCGGGACGGGTGGACCTCAGGAGCCGGAGGTGGTTCATTTAGGGGATTATTTTGCAGAGTATCAATCCTATGGGCAAGAGTTTGGTGAAGCTCTCACTTTCCACGATTTTTGCCAACTCAAGAAGGACAACCGATCCCGCAACCAGAACAAAGGTGGTGGGTACACGCAGGGAGATGAGTTGCAACGTACCGTGGGCAGGTTTTTCTTGCCAACATTTGATGGGTCCTCTAAATGTTCAGCGAAAGCTTGGGTGGAGAAGCTAGACATTTATTTCCAGCTTAATCATATGGCAGAGGGAGAGGCCATTGAGGTGGCAACGCTGCACCTTGAGGGAGAGGCCCACGACTGGTGGTTCCACGGAATGGCCACGATGGGTCACTCAGTAGTGACAGCGTATGCAGAGTTTACACGCAGATGGTGGAGCGGTTTGATCGAAAGAGCATTTTGTTTAGTTGACCAAGCTCAAGCAGACCGGGAACCCAGAAACTTACATTTCCGAGTTCTTGAGGCTTTCAGTGATGGTACCCGACTTGTCCTCAGCTAGGAGGATTTACATGTTCATTGACGGGTTGGCAGAACCTCTGCGTGGCCTAGTTAGATCCACAAGGCCTGCTACACTTCAGGATGCAGTCGAGAGGACCAGAGATTTGCAGGATGCTTTGCCCAGAACTGGAGCTCCTTTCCCCCAAAGACTGGCATTTCAGCAAAAGGGGAAGGACACGAGAGTTCCACCTCTGAAGAGGAACCAAGGCCGAGGACCTTTGGACAATCATACTCGGAGAGACTTGAGACGGAGGAAGCTATGCTTCACATGCTAGGAGCCATGGGCATGGTCATTGATGTGTCGCAGGGAAGGCACATTACAGAGAGGTCTTCTCCGACAGTGAGGGGGAAGAAGATGCTTATGAGGGGATAGAGATAGAGACCAGCGTTGTAGTGCAGAGAGGGCATCATCCACCACCTCCTCCCCTAGGAGCAAGAGGAGCAGTGTTTGCACCCACAGGAGGAGTCCTTGCATCTTTACGAGGGGTTCTGAAGTATTTGACACTGCGTGTCTGGGGCACTGTTCAGGGACAATGTGTTTCAGTTCTAGTCGACAGTGGGACTACTCAGAACTTTATTGATGCCCAACTGGTAGAGAGGAGGGGCATACAGACAGAGAGCTTTTACGGCGTCTCAGTATTGGTACCAGGTGCCAAAACTATGCAGTGTGCCAGATATGTTCCGACATTAGCCGTGACCATGGGGACTTATACGATGACAGATCATTTTTTTGTGGTTGACATTCCAGATGCCAACGTGGTGCTGCGAGTACAGTGGTTGATCACGCTTGGGAAGGTCACCACAGGCTGGGAGACTTTGAAGATGGAGTGGACGGACAAGAAGAGTAGTAAGCATGTGATGATCACAGGCATGCACACATACACTCCATAAACAATTTCAACACACCGGATGGAGGCAGACTTCTAGAAGGGAGACAGAGTGGGTAGTGGAGTTGCGTATTTCAGAGCCAGGGACCACAGGTCAGGCAGTTCACCCAGATGTGTAGACGATTTTGGACAGGTATTCTACGGTTTTTGGGTATATACCTCTAGGGCAGCGACCGGACCTAGGATTTGAGCATACCATTGAGCTTGAGTAGGGTATTCAGGTTGAGATCACCACACCCTATAGCTATGTTGCACTGGTTGTGGGGACGGGGGGACGGGGGGATGAGTTTTCGGGACGGCTAGAGCGCACCCCCAAATTTTCAGGGGACAACGGGTTGGGGACGACAAGTGCCGCAACTATTTATTATATTTATTATTTATTAAAAAATTAAAATTAAAATAAAATTAAACATGAATCAAAATAAATAAAATACTAAAATGATAAATCCAAAGACTAATATTAATAGTCTAATAAAATCTAATTGTCATTGAGAATTATGCATCACAAAAACAAATGTCGTCATCATTGCATAACTTAAGAAGTACTATTAGTTTCATACAACTTACAACCTACAATCTGCTACTGTCTAATATCTACATAATCATTCTATGATCATTGATGCATGATGAATCGTTTCAAAATTTAAATAGCAGCTAAAGCATAAAAGTAAATAGTACTAAAATTTAATAAAGATGTACACATGAACAATTCATTAAAATTTAAATATAAATATCAAATTAAGAGTCTAGAAGTAGAAAACCATGGATTATAAATTTATAAATTATAGTCATAGACTATAGTCCAAGAACCAAAATGACAAAAATTAAAATTTAAAAATAATATAGTCACTAGTGTAGCTACCAAATTGTAAAATGGTAAACCATAAATGTTTTAAGTTTGATAGGTATATGAGTTAGCCTTTAGGTTGGGGTAAATGTAATTTAGGAATTTACATTTTTTTAATTTAAAATTTTGTTTTAATTTTTTTGATAAAAATGAAATATTTTAATATTTATTTTAACTTATGATTTGAAATTTTATTGGGGACGTCCAGTTTTCCTTGATTTATCAAGGGACATTTTGGAAGTCCCTGAATTTTCGAGGGACGGCTAGGGGACGACCTTGAAGTCCCAAGTCCCCGATGGAGTCCCCGACAAATCTGGAATGTTTTCGAAGAGTTTTAAAGTCCCCGGAATGCCGGAACGGAGGGAATGACATGAAATTATGGTGGGGACGGGTCCCCGTGCAACATAGCCCTATAGGCATCCCAAAGCCTATAGGGATAAGATTGAGAGAGCCATTCACGAGATCTTAGCACTGGGACACATCTGGCCTAGTACTAGCCCATTTGCTTCTTCTGTTCTATTGGTGAAGAAGGAGGATGACACACTGCATCGACTACTGGGCTCTTAACAAGAAAACGATGAAGAACCGATACCCCATTCTACGGATTGACGATTTGATGGCTGAGCTGAGGGGATCGAAATTCTTTTCCAAGATTGATCTGAGGTCGGGCTACCATCAGATCCGAGTGAGGGACCATGATGTCCCCAAGATTGCTTTCAGATGTCATTATGACCATTTTGAGTTTTTGGTGATGCCCTTCGGGCTAACCAATGCACCGGCCACCTTCCAGTCTTGTATGAGCCACATCTTCCATGGTCAGTGGAGGAAGTTCGTGCTGGTGTTGTTCGATGATATCCTTATATACAACTGCACTTGGGAGGACCACTTACAACACATTGAGGTACTGCGTATCTTGGAGGAGCAGCATTTTTACGCTAAGATCTCCAAGTGCGAGTTTGGGTTGACAGAGATGCTCTATTTGGGGCATATCATTGGTGTGGACGGAGTGAGGGTCCACGAGGAGAAGATCCGGGCCATCCGGGAATGGATGAAGTCAAGGAATGTGACAGAACTCCGGGGATTTGTAGGCATCTGCACCTACTACTAGAAGTTTGTCAAGGGATTTTCCCAGCTTGCTGCACCCCTCACAGACCTCACCAAAAAGGGGGCATTCAGTTGGACGGATACATCGCAGAGAGCCTTTGATAGGCTCAAGGAGGTGATGAGTAGCTACCCAGTATTGGCTTTGCCGGATTTCATGCAACACTTCATCTTGGAGTGTGATGCTTCAGAAGTGGGAGTGGGCGCAATTTTGATGCCGGGAGGCCACCCCATAGCTTTCGAGAGCAGAAAGTTGTTGCCGCATGAGAGGTTGTATCCTATATACGACAAGGAGATGTTGGCCATTATGTATGCACTGGCTAAGTTCCGACAGTACCTGGTGGGCAACAGGTTTCGGGTGAGGACTGACCACAACAGCCTCCGGTTTTTCCTAGAGCAGAAGCAGTTGCATGAGAGGCAGCAGAAGTGGGTTAGTAAGATCCAGGCATATGATTTTGACATTGAGTATGTCAAAGGGGAGAACAACATGGTGGCCGATGCTCTGTCACGCAGACTAGCAACATTGTCCTTGATGAGCATAGACACAGACTGGAGGGCTCAGTTATTGGTGGAGTACTCCAAGGACCGTTTTGCTTGTGAGGTGTTGGATGGCCAGGTCACAGATGACAGGTACAGAGTGATGGACGAGGTTATTTACTTCAAGGACATGATCTTCTTGACTGGGGGTTATCTCAAAGAGAAGATACTGTGTGCCTCACATGACTCACCATTGTCGAGCCATGAGGGATTCATGAAGACCTACAGGGCTATCAAGGTGAGGTTCTCTTGGAGAGGCCTCAAGGAGGACGTACTCCGGCATGTCAAGGAGTGCGAGGTATGTCAGAGGAACAAGGGGGAGATGAGCCACCCAACCAGATTACTATAGCCGCTTCCCATTCCGGAAGGAAAGTGGGAAAGCATTTCGATAGACATCATCATTGGGTTGCCCACGGTGCAGGGCAAGGACTGCATCTTTGTAGTCGTTGATCGACTGACAAAGTATGCTCACTTCTTCGCCACATCTGCGTGGTACATAGCTGCATAGGTGCCAGAGTTGTTCTTCCGTGATGTTTTCAGATTGTACGGTCTTGCGAAGACCATTGTCAGTGACAAGGACAGTCGTTTCATGGGCGGTTTTTGGCAGGATATCTTTCGTTTGGTGGGTACAGAGTTGACTTCGAGTAGAAGCTATCACCCTCAGTCGGACGGGAAGACAGAGATAGTGAACAAGTGGCTGGAAGGCTACTTGCGAAACTATGTTACACGGCAGCAGAAGGCCTGGCTGCGTTGGCTACATTTGGGAGAATACTGCTACAACACCACTTTCCACATGTCTATCGGTATGTCTCCATTTTATGCTTTGAATGCATATCATGCTTTGATTTTTGTTGATGTTATGTTTGGAGCTAGCAAGGCCCCCAGGGCCAAGGATTGGATCCAAGAGAGTCAGGATATACTCTGGGCTCTTAATGATAACTTAGCCACAACATAGAACCAGTAGAAGCTATATCCCGACAGAGGACGGGTAGAGAGGCAGTTTGAAGTAGGGGACTTGGTCTACCTACGAATTTAGCCATATCGGCAGTCCACATTAAAGCAGAAGGGGGCCGAGAAGCTCAAGCCCTGCTTCTATGGACCTTATAGGGTGATCCGCAGGATAGGGGAGGTTGCATATGAGTTGGAGCTGCCCACCGGTAGCAGGATACGAAACATCTTCCATGTATCATGCCGGAAAAAGGCATTGGGGCAGCAGGTGACTGCAACAGAGGAGCTTCCGCCTACAGATGATGAGGGGCATTTGGTGTTACAGCCAGAAGCCATCATAGACACCAGGGAGAGATAGCTACGGAGCAGGACAGTAAGGGGGTACTTGGTGAAGTGGAGGAATTTGCCAGATGAGGATGCCACTTGGGAGAGTGAGAAGATTTTGCAGCATCCATCTTTGCAGTTGCTTGAGGACAAGCAACATTTTGGCGGGGAGGACTGTAATATTCCCAATTAGCAGCAGCTAATTGGAAATATTAATTTTGTCCAGATTTTGCCTTTCTAATGTTAATGAGTAAATAAAGGGGGTGATGGGACATGTTGACCACACTTTGTCAACGACTCCATAGCAGTACACCCCCCATTTTTTCAAATGGGACTTATCATGTTCGAGGTTCACGTCATCCAGATTTCATCGGCAGACGACATTTTGTTATAAATGATGTAAACCCATTCTGCATGTTATGATGCAAATGATCTAAGTAAGACCGTCAATGTATGTAACAACCTAGGTAAGCTTAGTATGTTGTTGATGATTTCTATCGTAGGAGGTTTTTTGTCTCACTAATTCACGTAAGTGATCGACAGAGTTTTTCCCTCTAGCCTCACCCTAAAGCTACGGTGGATTTTGTCATCAACATGCTAAGTGAGTCCTAGTTTTTTCTATCGGGTCCTTATAAAAGTAGTTTGAGCTACTTGGTCTACTAGATCATGTTTTGAGTCGCAAAATTGAGTATTTATTTGAGGGTCTATACGAATGGGTATTCCCCCTTCATGTGTCTAAATGTATTTATCTTATGTAAAGAGGGTTGGAAAAAATAATTAAAATCCCTTCTCAGTCAATTAATTAAAATTTCTGGTCAAATTAATTAAAAATCTTAAGCCATAAATTTAATTAATTTTAGGTCCTAGGTGAGGATAAAATTCTTCAAAGGCAAAATTCGTTGGTGCTTAAACATTAGGGGAATTTTGAGGTCTAAAATGGGCTTCCTAAGGAAATTATAAAATAATATTGAAAATAATAATATAAGATTTGATTACATCATCAAATTTTGGAGGGAAAAAAGAAAAAAACTAATTTTTAGCTCGTATTTTTAGCTTATCTCCCAAATTGTTTACCCAAATTTCGAGCGGGAGTACTCATTGGATGCAAAATTTAATTCCTCATCCAAGGAGTACCCATGTTACATACTCCCGATGGATCCTACTACATGAAAAATAAGAAATAAATGAAAAACGTGATTGCAATCGTGCTTTTTTCATGTATTTCTCATTTTTCGTGTAGCAGGGTCGATCAAAAGTATGTAACATGAGTACTCCTTGGATGAGAAATTAAATTTTGCATCGAATGAGTACTCCCGTTCGAAATTTGAGTAAAAACTTTGGGAGATACGTTGAAAATACGAGTTGAAAAATTAGTTTTATTATTTTCTTATTTTTTAATATTTTTACCCTTTTACTTAAAAAATGGTGAATCATCCCCCATGGTTGACATCATCATCTTGAATCCTATTGGTTCTTATAAAGTTTATTTTGGTTGTACATTTTTCTTAGGAGGCCCATTTTAGACGTCAAAATTCCCCTAATGAAATGAATTTTTAAAGGCCCCAAGCCAAGGGAAAATTGAGAATTTTAAGAAATTTTGGACCCTTGGACCTAGGTGGTTAAGTCAAAGTCAAAAATTTGAGGTAATTAACTCAAAAATAGTATTTTTGAGTTAATTAAAATGAATTTAAATGATAAATTCGTTTTTTCCCCAAATTTATAAGTTCGACCGTCCAGATTAGAAGATGATCAAATCTTATCGACAGTCGAGATTATTTTGACGTGAATCAACCAAACTAGCCGTTGGAGATTTTGTCCTATAAATTAAGAGGTCTTTGTCAGTCTTGAATCATCTGATCTTAGGATCGTGCACTTGTTCTTAGAAGCTCTTGTAAATTTTTGAGGAATAAAGCATAAAGACTTTGGGGTTACAAATTTTGAAGTTCCTTCTCAGATCTTTGTGGTGATTCATTTCTAAACTCTGCTACTTTGTTCGAATTGTTATGGTTGATGGCCTTCATGGATTAATCTGCATACAGGTATCTTGTGCAGTTTTCTGGATTCATAAAATGGCATTTTGATTTTTCTGAAGGATCTCATGTTATTTTCTTAAATCTCTATCGATCTAAGGTTCAGATCTAAGTGTGCAGGGAATTTTTTTTTAAAAAGTTGAGCGTCTGGGGAAGTCTTCGGTTGGACCAGCGGACTCTCATACAACATAAATTTGAAAATATCATTATTTGTTAAACTTTAAATCTATCTTACGAAATTGGTGGTTTTGCAGGGTTTTCTAGGTCTTGTGCCTTTCTTTAAATTTCAAATTTCTAAAAACTGTGCTAAAATGGATTCAAATCTGGCCATGAGGGCCTCAAATTTGTAAAATAGTTTGTAAATTTAGAGCTGTAAGGGTTTAACAAATTTTTTTTGGTGTATATATCTTCGGGATCTGACTGGTTTCTTGCAGGTTGTGAGTTTTACTCAGAAATTTTCTTTAAGATTTGAGCCAGATCTGGCCTCAGATCACCTCTGTGAGCAAATCCGGACGTCATTGGATTCAAGGAGCATTGAAAATCTGTGTTTTAAATGTATTGGGTTTAATTATTGCATATTTCTGCCCTCACATTCTCTTAACTGTTGAGGCGTCTTTCTTTCAAAACGGCACCCAGCTCTCTGCCTACATTAAAAATTCGATCCTGGCAACTGCCCTAGTCGCATCTACAAATCTTCCAGCATTTCCATTCACGTTCTTTCTGCATACAAAACCACCATCCTGCCTTCTAGTCTTCACGCTGCTTCTTCTTTCAAACGCTGCCCTCACTTCAGATTATCTGCCTTAGCCGTCATCTAGGCTTTCCCTTTCAAATCCATTGTGCCATCGTGACCCATATTCTTCTTCGCAAACCGTTCATCGTGCTTCTTTCCCGTCGACCTCCATTTGCTCCTTCCGTCGATTCTCAACCTGCGTCCAAGCTAGCTTTTCCCTGTCCACGATCTTCATTTGCGTCATCCTTCTTCATCTGCTGTGGTGCCCTTATGCCGTTGACCCTCGACCTGCGTCAAATCTTCTCGCCGTTCGTTGTGCTCCAATCTGCAATACAACGAAACAAATGCACATTAAAAATTCACGTTTATGCGGATCTCGTTTGAGTTAGATTCTCATTTCGATTTTGTTAATTTAGTTTGGTTTCATAGTGTCAAGTTTAGCATAGGTTTTAGATTTTATTCGTTGTTCCGTCTTTAGCGTAGGCTTAGTTTTAATTTTTGACTTTGTTTTTTAGATTGTAGTATAGTGTTAGGTTTTAGATAGGATTCAATTTTTAATTGTTTTAGATAGTGTTAAGTTTAGCATTAAAATTCGATTTTTTTTCATTTTTTTTTTATTTTTGTTTAGATTTAACTTAGTTTAGCTTAGATTTGTTTAAATGTAACTTTAGCTTTAGTTTAGGATTTAAAATTTTAGATTGAAAATTTTAATTTAATCTTAGTTTAATTTTAACTTAGTTTCAATTTAGTTCAATTTTAATTCTAGTTTTGTTTAGATTTAGATTCTAACTTTTCTTAGATTAGAACTTTAATATAGATTTAGATTTCTTAATTTGAAAATATTAAAAAAAATAAAAAAAATATATATATATATATAAAAGATTCAAAATTCTAAAAATTTCTAAGTCTTATAGTCAAATGAGCCTTGAAACTTTTATCTAAGATTTGACTGTGGAAATTTTGATTTTCGAATTGGGTTCTATCGAAATATCATAATTTCGAAAATATTTCAAGCATCTGGCATTTACACTTAATGATCGTTTCATGATAGCTTTGCTTCAGTATCTTAATGAATGATTGTGGTGCTTTCTATTGAATATCATTGTGGTCATTTGTATGTTCATAGTAGCAGTTATACATCCAATACTTAACTTTAATTGCATAACGGGATCTTCTTTAACTCCATAAGGCACTGGTTTTAATATAATTGATCTTGGAAATCTTGTCAATTTTATCAAGTATTTGGTGTTTTAGCTGTGTCTCCTAGACTGGTTGATTTGCAACCAATTTTTGTCTTTCATTTCTGTTAGGGTCTACCTCCCTTAGCTTGCAAGGAGACAGTTTAGATAGAGAGATTGGGGATCAGGGTGATAGCCCCTGATCTGAGCCATTATCACGGTGCTTAGACAATCTATGCGACAACATTTTTTGGTGCCGTTGCCAGGGATAGAGTTTTTTTTGTCCTTGGTCTTAACGACATTTTGTAATCTTTTAAATCTTCTTTTGCCATTCATTAGCCTGTCACAAGGGATCACATTTTCTGGCATCATTTCATCTCTTCATCTTTTCATCATCTTATCTTTCGTTATATCACTAATCATTTCATCATCGTATCTTTAGCACCTGGACATTTCGGTTGGCTTCTTGTTTGGGTGGCGACTCCACTTATTCATCTATTTATCCCTAGACAAGAATCCCCCCCTGATATCCATCTGCTACTCTCAATTATTCTTCTGTTTTAGAATTAGTTTCATGTTCAAGTGGCGACTCCAATTCTTTCATTTCTTACGAGAATTTCTACTATGAAGCTCACTTCTTGTGGATCTCTTGAATTTTCTTGAACAAGGATCTCTTTCTCTAACATCCATTTGGTTTTTTCATTCAAGTAAGTCATCATGGATGATCCTTTTTATGACATGCCATTGGAAGCCATTCGAGAAATGCCTGTGTTCTCAGGTGGTAATTCAGCTGCTGCTCGAAATCACCTCTTAATGATGGCTCGTATAATAAATAAATATTGTCTTCATTCACACTAAAATCGAGAAAATATCAAGATACGTTTCTTTTGCTGTTCCTTAGATGGTGATATTCTGAAAGGGTTGGATAATTGGCCTGGGGGTTATATTACTTCTTGGTGAGCTTTCATCAAAGCCTTTATAGAAAAATATATGACTGAAGATGATTTGCCTTGTACTCTCAGTATTGTGCAAAATAATAAAATTGATCGTGTAGAGAACTCAACTATCAGCATAAGATCTCCAGACAATTCTTAGGATGAATCCACTTGTACCATGATAGCACAAATCCATGATAGTGGTGAAGCAAAAACAAGTTGTCAAACTAGTGTTGACAACGATAAGCATCTTGTTAGCGAATTGATTAAAATGGTTAAGGATATACAACTAAATCAACCTCAGGTAATCAAGAATATGGAGGCTAACCAGGCTCAAATCATTAAGAATATGAAACTTAATCAAGAAAAAATAATAGTGGATCACGCCAGGGAAATTAGTTCTATGCAGAGCAGGTTATTGGCCTTAGAAGAAAAACATAAGAAAGAGATGAACTGTATGCAGAATTTCTTCATGGCCATGAAAGCAGATAATGATAAAATGATTCAAAACATGGAAGCTAACCAGATCAATCTTCAGAATTGGATAAATAACTTAGAAGAAAGTCATGCACAGGAAATAAATGTCATGGAAAACAGGTTAAAGATGATGGAAGTTAATCATTCTAATCAGATGTCTCTTGAACACAATTTGTTGAATATTAAAGAGAGTCATGTGAAGGAAATTACTGTTGATAATGTTAGGTATTCTACTGATATCCAAAAGAAGTTGGAAAAAATGGAAAGATCACATGCAAAATTTCCAACCCAAGTCAGATTTGTAAACAGATCATAGGCCTCCCAGTTTGCTGAAGCAATTTCCATCTCATCACACGGAGGTCACTTTTCCCATTAAGGAAGAGTTAACTATGGCTACAAAGGATGTTAAGAAAGACCAAGCTTATGTGTCACCATTGATAGAGTATATCCAGAATAAGATTGGTCACGCTCCAGGTTCTTCAGATATTTGTACAAACATTTTCAAGATAAGGACAAGAAATCTACAGTGGTCTCATTGCTGACATCACAACCCACTCAGACGAAGAGAAAAAAACAGAAAAGAAGAAGTAAGCGGTTTGATTCGTTTGATGGCTGAGAGCAGCGTGACATTCAGATAAGACAGAGTCCTACAATTAGCAAGATTGCTCATGGCACATTTGAAAAGTAGCCTAGGGACTTGCCTGAAAGCAGGCAAATGCTCAGCATGCACTATATTGAGCACATCTGATGCCACAGGGCATCCTTTGTATTGTATCTCTAACCTTACACCTTGTTATTTCAGCATTTCATTTTGTAGTTAGAGTAGATTTACTTTTCATGTTAAGTAGAATAATAAATGAAAGAAGAGCTTCTATTTTTCATGTGCTTAATGTTATATGATGATATTTGGATGGACGCTACTTATGTAATTTTGTGTGTTGCTTGGATACAGATTCTGGATTCTCACATTCCTCCGATGAAGCAACGTGTCCCCAAGTAGAGCCAGATGTTGACCACACTTTGTCAATGACCCCATAGCAGTACACCCCCATTTTTTCAAATGGGACTTATCATGTTCGAGGCTCGTGTCATCCATATTTCATCGCCAATCGACAGTTTTTATAAATGATGTAAACCCATTCTGCATGTAATGATGTAAATGATCTAAGTAAGACCGTTAATGTATGTAACAACCTAGGTAAGCCTAGTATGTTGTTGATGATTTCTATCCTAGGAGGTTTTTTGTCTCACTGATTCATGTAAGTGATCGACAGAGTTTTTCCCTCCAGCCTCACCCCAAAGCTAGGGTGGATTTTGTCATCAGCATGCTAAGTGAGTCCTAGTGTTTTCTATCGAGTCCTTGTAAAAGTAGTTTGAGCTACTTGGTCTACTAGATCATGTTTTGAGTCGCAGAATTGGGTATTTATTTGAGGGTCTATATGAATGGGTATTCCCCCTTCATGTGTCTAAATGTATTTATCTTATGTAAAGAGGGTTGTAAAAAATAAATAAAATCCCCTCTCAGTCAATTAATTAAAATTTCTGGTCAAATTAATTAAAAATCTTAAGCCAGAAATTTAATTAATTTTAGGTCTTAGGTGAGGATAAAATTCTTCAAAGGCAAAATTCGTTGGTCCTTAAAAAATGAATTTTTAAAGGCTCCAGGCCAAAGGGAAAATTGAGAATTTTAAGAAATTTTGGACCCTTGGATCTAGGTGGTTAAGTCAAAGTAAAAAATTTGAGGTAATTAACTCAAAAATAGTATTTTTGAGTTAATTAAAATGAATTTAAATGATAAATTCGTTTTTTCTCCAAATTTATAATTTCGACCGTCCAGATTAAAAGATGATCAAATCTTATCGACGGTCGAGATTATTTTGACTTGGATTAACCAAACTAGCCGTTGGAGATTTTGTCCTATAAATTAAGAGGTCTTTGTCAGTCTTGAATCATCCGATCTTAGGATCGTGCACTCGTTCTTAGAAGCTCTTGTAAATTTTTGAGGAATAAGGCATAAAGACTTTGGGGTTACAAATTTTGAAGTTCCTTCTCAGATCTATGTGGTGATTCATTTCTAAACTCTGCTACTTTGTTTGAATTTTTATAGTTGATGGCCTTCATGGATTAATCTGCATACAGGTATCTTGTGCAGTTTTCTGGATTCATAAAATGACAATTTGATTTTTTTGAAGGATCTCATGTTATTTTCTTAAATTTCTATCGATCTAAGGTTCAGATATAAGTGTGCAGGGAATTTTTTTTTTTAAAGTTGAACGTTTGGGGAAGTCTTCGGTTGGACCAGCCGACTCTCATATAACATAAATTTGAAAAGCTCATTATTTGTTAAACTTCAAATCTATCTTACGAAATTGGTGGTCTTGCAGGGTTTTCTAGGGCTTGTGCCTCTCTTTAAATTTCAAATTTCTAAAAACTGTGCTAAAATGGATTCAAATCTGGCTATGAGGGCCTCAAATTTGTAAATTAGTTTGTAAATTTAGAGTTGTAAGGGTTAATAAATTTTTTTTGGTGTATATATCTTCGGGATCTGACTGGTTTCTTGTAGGTTGTAAGTTTTACTCAGAATTTTTTTTTTTAAAGATTTGAGCCAGATCCAGCCCCCAAGGGCCAGATCTGGCCTCAAATCACCTCTGTGAGCAAATCCAGACGTCATTGGATTCAAGGAGCATTGAAAATTTGTGTTTTAAATGTATTGGGTTTAATTATTGCATATTTCTGCCCTCACATTCTCTTAACCGTTGAGGCGTCTTTCTTTCAAAACGACACCCAGCTCTCTGCGTACATTAAAAATTCGATCCTGGCAATTGCCCTAGTCACATCTACAAATCTTCCAGCATCTCCATTCACGTTCTTTCTGCATACAAATCCACCATCCTGCCTTCCAGTCTTCACGTTGCTTCTTCTTTCAAACACTGCCCTCACTTCAGATTATCTGCCCTAACCGTCATTTAGGCTCTCCCTTTCAAATCCATTGTGCCATCGTGACCCATATTCTTCTTCGCAAACCGTTCATCGTGCTTCTTTCCCGTCGACCTCCATCTGCTCCTTCCGTCGATTCTCAACCTGCGTCCAAGCTAGCTTTTCCCTGTCCACGATCTTCATTTGCGTCATCCTTCTTCATCTGCTGTGATGCCCTTACGCCATCCGTCGTGCTCCAATCTGCAATACAACAAAACAAACGCACATTAAAAATTCACGTTTATGCGGATCTCGTTTGAGTTAGATTCTCATTTCGATTTTGTTAATTTAGATTGGTTTCATAGTGTTAAGTTTAGCATAGGTTTTAGATTTTATTCATTGTTCCATCTTTAGCGTAGGCTTAGTTTTAATTTTTGACTTTGTTTTTTAGATTGTAGTATAGTGTTAGGTTTTAGATAGGATTCAATTTTTAATTGTTTTAGATAGTGTTAAGTTTAACATTAAAATTCGATTTTTTTAATTTATTTTATTTTTTAGTTTATTTTTTAATTTTTTTTTCTAGTTTAAGTTTTTTTTTAGCTTAGATTTGTTTAAATTTAACTTTAGCTTTAGTTTAGGATTTTAAATTTTAATTTAATCTTAGTTTAATTTTAACTTAGTTTCAATTTAGTTTAATTTTAATTCTAGTTTTGTTTAGATTTAGATTCTAACTTTTCTTAGATTAGAACTTTAATATAGATTTAGATTTCTTAATTTGAAAATATTAAAAAAAAAATTAAAAAATATATATATATAAAAAATTCCAAATTCTAAAAATTTCGAAGTCCTATAGTCAAATGAGCCTTGAAACTTTTATCTAAGATTTGACTGTGGAAATTTTAATTTTTGAATTGGGTTATATCGAAATATCATAATTTCGAAAATATTTCAAGCATTTGGCATTTACACTTAATGATCGTTTCATGATAGCTTTGCTTCAGTATCTTAATGAATGATTGTGGTGCTTTCTATTGAATATCATTGTGGTCGTTTGTATGTTCATAGCAGCAGTTATACATCCAATACTTAACTTTAATTGCATAACGGGATCTTCTTTAACTCCATAAGGCACTGGTTTTAATATAATTGATCTTGTAAATCTCGTCAATTTTATCAAGTATTTGGTGTTTTAGCTGTCTCCTAGATTGGTTGATTTGCAACCAATTTTTGTCCTTCATTTCTGTTAGGGTCTACCTCCCTTAGCTTGCAAGGAGACAGTTTAGATAGAGAGATTGGGGATCAGGGTGACAGCCCCCGATCTGAGCCGTTGTCGCGGTGCCTAGACAATATGTGCGACAATAGGACCCATAACCCACACTTAAGAGAGAATAATTCCCTAAAGTCACTTAGGCAAATTCAGTTGGCAGCATGGAGCCCAGGAGAGCCAAGTGATAGCGTAGGGAAAGGGGCAACATGGAGGCAGCGTGGGCTAGGCAGCTCAGTGGCATCGTGGGCTAGGACAGCACAGTGGTAGGGACAACGTGGCCAAGGAGGGACAACGCAATTGAGTGGGGCCCAAGGGAGAGCTAGGCTCTCAAGCATAAAAGGAAGGGGCAGATCACCATTCAGTCATTCTATTATGCATATTCTGATTTTTTGTCTTTCAGACATTGAGCACGCTTATGCTATTTAGCGAAGTCTGCAAGTGCTGTTTAGCACGCGGGTGTCTCCGAGCGAAGATCCCAACCTTAGCATCGGGGGACTTCGAGTGCCCGCTCAGGTGAGGAGATCCACCATTGTTTTTCAGAGTAGAGCACACCACACTCTTCAGCCGGGAGCACGCAGTCACACTCAGGGATTACGCAGTCTTGGGAGGAGGCAGCACCAGGAGAGAAGGCAGATCAAGGATTTCAGCTCGGGAGTATCGCGAAGGGATCAACCCTTCACAAATCATCTTTTGCAGTAGGAGGCCATCATTTGCAGTATATCAGTTCAGGGCCAGCGTACTCACTTGGAGTGCATGATTTTCCAAGGGAGGTCAAATTCCGGGGTCAACCATTCCAGCATTCTTTCCTGGGTTTTTCCGGGTTATTGGTGGAGAGCTTATATCCGACGTTTCACATTTTTCTGAGCAGGGGAACAACCCCAAAGAACAACTCTATTCCAGCGATAGCAATAGTTTTGGCAGTAGCATCAGCAACAATATCAGGGGATTACGCAGTCATAGAGAGAGCAACTATTCACTAGGAGTTTCCGAGAGTATTTTTAGCTTGCCTTGACCAAGCCAAGGTGCCATCATTCTGATCACCTTTGTACACATTTTTATCTTTCAGATTATAATACAATGGCTCAATGTTTCTCCATGTTTGCAGTGTTTTCATGATGTCTCTCTATTTGTTGTAGTTATTGTTTATGTTGCTTTATATTGCTGTTTATTTCCTATTCAGACTATTACAGTGAGCGAACGTGACAAGTGTAGAGGTGAAGATCTCAAGGAAGGCAAGTCAAATTCCAAGTGTAGAAACCTCATGCAAAATGAGAAATTCAATTTCCTCTTAGATGGCAATGTATCCCTGTTTTGTCCAGCATATTCCTTGTTCTCATGTGCAAAACTGGCTGAGGCTGCCATGCGTGAGGCTGGGTCGGTGAAAAGGAAGACAAATTCCCTACAAGTCCTCCATCAAAAGGCCACAAATCCCTGTACAATGACACTTACGCAAAAAGTCACCAAACTGCCCCTTATTTTCTGCATATAGGTTGTTGTGATTGTTGTGCATTTGGTTGCCTCTAAACTGTGTGGATTAATCTTTGTCTTGCATGGAGCTGCATTGAAACAATTTGATTACTGCGTGTAATCTGGGCACGTGCATGTAGCTGAAGTAAGACACGCTGCTCTGCCACCTTTGTTAATTTGAACCCAATGTTGCCAATAGATTGCGTGTAGGAGATGCCAACACAGAGGAAAATCTGTTGTGCATATATCTTGACCAATTGTGCTGCGTACAAGTGTAACAGTGGAAGCAAGACTCCACGATTTTCTCAATTGATTCTGCCATAAAAAAAAATTAAACGATGTGCTAATCTGCTGCGTGGAGTACATGTGATAGTGGCTTTGACTATTCATTTTTGCCTGTGTGGAGCTTAGCTGTTTGCGTAGACTTTAATTCATCACGTGCATTTTTATCTCCTTGTGGAGTTATACGCAGATCATGGGAGTGAGGTGGGGTCCAATCCCCACCCACTTTATTAAAATTTCAACTATAGACTTATGCCCCATCAAATTTAATCCATAACATTTGAATTATATCCAAGGTGAACTTTTGGCCATAAGTATGAACTCAATGTGGGCCTAGTTTGACTTGCCACTTGGCATTTTGACTTTGACTTGCTGTACCTTATGTTGTGGGCCCCACATGGTTACCACATCATCTTTGACTTTCCCTGGAATTGCCACGTCACTTGGTTGACTTATTTTGACTTTGGAAAAATTTATGAAATTTTCCAATTATTGATTTTCTAAAACCTTTTTCTCATTTTTGCCACCAACATTAGGAAAATTGGTTTTTTAAGTTGTTTTTTGATGCTGAAAGTGGGTCCTAGGGTAATTTTGGGCTTCTCAGGATGATTTTCGAGTAGTCACACGCCCCAGACATTCCTGAAAACCACTTATTTACATCATTACATAGAAATTAATTAAAAAATCCTGTTTTGCGGGAAATTTTTAATTATTAAAAAAATCCTACTTAGACCTAGTCAAATTCTGCGAAATTTCAGAGATGACCTAGCATGGTAATATACATTGATTCTAGACACTAAGATGCGTTAGGGGCTTAACCTTCAAGCCGTCACCCCGGCTTTAGGGTAATGCAACGAGTGAAAAAATCTAGAAAAATATTCGCTACTAAAAAGAAGGAATAATTAACCAAGTCAAAAAAACACTCCAAGGTGTACTCGCTTGTTGATCGAGTCCCAACATCCTAGGCCTGTTACATGGCTTTATTCATCATGCTAGTGAAATTTATACAATATCCCCGTAGGGCTGTGGAATCTGAGGATTGAAGAAGTAAAATGATAAGAAGAAGAAGTAGAGTTTTAAAACTTTGTTAAACTAATGATATATAATAGTACAAGTGTCCTCCGGTTCATCCTTAGGCATGGAGTCTTCACATAATCATCAGGTGCCACTCCAGTGGTCAACATTTGGCTCCATATGGGGATGCATGCTAGATATGAAGTGATAGTGTGCAAGAAACTGAAATCTGCATCAATTGACCAAAGATATATATTAGCAGTATCCATTCAAAATAACATCAAATAAAATCAAGTACTAAAATGGAAATTTATTCTAGGAAACATAAATAACAATTTATTCATGAAATAAAACTACTTAAACAAAATTTACAAGGGATAGGGTTAGGAATATGATACACAGGATGCCCCATGGCATCAAATGTCTTTGGTGAAATCCATCTTGAGAATCTGCCTACTCACAGGAAAATCTATAGGCTCTTTCTCTCATGTGCCTTATCCAATTCTGACTATCTTGGGACTATGACTTGCCCCAATGTTACACTGTTTGTGGCCATTAGATATACCAAACCTCTTCCTTTTCCTTTTTCGACTTTTGATGCGTTGAGGCTTGTTCCTTCTCAAAATTGGTGGTTCATTTTTTATATCCTTTTTTTTTTCTTCCTGGTTAGTTGCGATGGCGATGATGATGCAATTACTGTCAATCCTACTACTAAGTAGCTTTTTGAGCTATGCCTTATTTCTTCGTTTTGAATCTGTTTTGTTAGACGGGGAAGAAAAATTTTCAACACAACATCACTTCCTGTCTGACATGATCTATAGATAATCTCATTGTTGGGTTTCCTTGGATCTCCAACATGATATATGATATCTTTTCCATAATTCTCTTTATATATGTGCATGTGGCTTTTTCATGGAACTCATTACATGGCCTACAAAAAGGGGGAATTTGATCTACCATCTTGGTGGATTCCAATGGATTTGGAGGCCTATAATCTTGTTGAGGGCCTTTATTCTTTTGCCATCCATTATTTGGCCTAGGTTGGAATCTTTGCACTTGCAATCTTTCCATGGCCACCAGCCTACTTTGCATGGCTTACATTTGTTTAGTGTGGTTTGCTTCCATGCTCTTGATGAGTTGAGTTAATTCCTTAATAGAATCATGTGTAGTGCCTTCTGTTAGTGTTAGTCTTTGCAGCCTTCCTCCAGTGATCAAACATGCTCTTACAAAGTGATTTTAAGGTGTCAAGGTCAAATTTTGTCATTTCAGTGAGTCTTCAAGCAAAATTTGGTCACTAGGTATTAGGTTTAGCGTTTGCTTTTACTCCTGTCAAAGTTGTCCAAATGTCGGTCCATGTCACCATTCCGCTGAGTGTACCATCATTCAGAGGGTTGTCATCATCATGCCAGATTCCAAAGGGTCATTTTACACCTTGTTCATGCTTTAGTTGTGCCTAGGTAAGGTTCATTTCCTTCTCGTAGGGTTTTGAAGGTAATTTCTCTTGGATGGTCAAATCATCAGCAAAACTTGTATCTTGATGTTCCTACACCTTCCCCTATCCTTAATGTACCTTATTAAACACTTCCCATCACTGATATTCCTCAAATTCCTCATTTTTGCACAAACCCTAGTTTCTTGCTACAACTTGACAATTTTCTAGGCTAGGCTTGTGTTTTGCCCTTTTGGACCTCTTCCCCTCACTCAATCTCTCAAATTCCACTTTCCCATGCTTCCTAACATTCCTCCCTACTTCCCAAAATTTTCTCAAGAATTTAGAAGCCCCTTATCCCCTTCATTTCACTTCATTTCGACAAATCCCCGGTTCCACACATCGGGATAGGTTTTACTCCAATGTTGTTTCTGAGAAATAAAAGATGGATTTGGGAAAACTGAGAGAGGTTTTTGTCCAAAATAGGCCAAGGAAGAAAAACCTCCTTCACTTTTTACACAGGTGTCATGGTTTTAGAGAAATGTCAAAAATACAGTTGCCTCAGGAGAATTGATGCACCTCTGAAGTGACCTTGGGAAAATCAAGCGTTCTCCTAGCTTGGTTGGCCAAATAACTTTTTTGATGAGTCAAATGATAACTAGACACAAAGAGCTTTCCAATGAGCTATCATGAGCTCAATTTGGAGTTGCGGAAGACCTTCAAAAGTTGACTGCAACAACACTCTGCCTTGAGGCAGCCTCATTTTGCACATTTTGACCAGTCTTGGGAGATTTGACTTTTGACAAGGCAAATGAACTCCAAATTGAAAAATTGAAGTTGGGTTGGAAAGTAGACTCAATAAGCTTTCCAACGAGCTATCCCTCGCCCAATTTGGACACCGAGAAGGCCTCCAAAAGTCTCCTGCAAAAAGGCGCTACGCATTGAGATGAATTTTGGAAATTTTGCCTTAAAAAACAGAGTTTTCAGCCCAATGCGCCGCGCCACCTGGCGCTCGCTTTTGATGGGGGACTCCTTTTGATGAAAACTCAACATTTTTGGATTTGTCATGGAAAAATATACATGTCTACCAATGGCCAAGAAATTTTGATAGGTTTTGAGCCCCCAAAAAGGTCAAAAACACCCCAAAAATGACCTTTCTGCCCCTTTTTGGACACACAGGAAGCAGTGTTGGGAGAACTCAATTTTGGAGGGGCAAATGGAGACCAAATTCAAAAATTCCACTTGTGCTGGAAAGTAGACAGATAGACCTTTCCAACAAGCCCACTTGGAGCAAATTTGGACACCGGGAAGGCCTCCAAAATCAGTTGCAAAAATGCGCTACACATAGGGAAATCAGCGCGGTGCATTGGAGGAATTTTGCTCATTTTGGCCAAAAAACTCTGTTTTTCGCCTAGTTTCTTCACAGTTTGACTTTTCTCCTTCTAATTATCAAACTCATAATGTAATTTAATGTGACATGATGGATTTTGATGTAATTATGCTAAATTTTCACTCATAGAGATAGATTCATCCATGAAAAGGTAGTTTACAACTGAATGAATCAGTTCCCTAGTTTTTAGAGGCAAGCTGTTCCACTGCCTACTTTTTAGTTCTCAGTTTAGATTTTGTTGGAACGACTCCTAATATTATGAGCTCGACCCCTAGAGGTTAGGATGAGTTGTTGTTTGCCTATATCTTATGTTTTTTCAGTCATTAGCATGGTTGGACTTTTGGGAATGCTTTGAGCATTATTGTACATTCATCTCTGCAGTTTGGCAAAGGAGTAGACCAGGGTTTGCAGCACTCTATGGGATTCATGTGACATTTTGCTTTGATATTGTGTTTCTCTCAGTAAATGTAAGTTTACTTGTGTTTTATGTATGCCATTCTCTCTCTTATTTCTTTTTAACTAAAACAAACAAGGATAAAGGTAGAATCCATTGAAATTGAAGTGCTCTACCTAGGGTTTGCTTAGTTATCTATGTTTTCAGCTGTTTGAAGAGGATCCCTGAAGGTTTCTTGCCCTCTTCAACTCCTCACCTGTCTAAAGCTCTCAATTTCATTCAATTTGAAGTGTCAAAACAATTGCCTACCTTGCCCCATTGAGATCTCTGCAAAACTGAGCCTCATTCCCCAGACCCAAATCTGTCTTTCCATTTGAGCCAACAAAACATCATTAAATTCAATCAAACTCTTTTGCACACATACCTAGCCTAAAATCAGTCTTCACATCAAGTCATCTCAAGCCTCATTGATCATTTTTTGCTGAGATTGACAAGGAGAGAGCCCTCTCCCGACCTGATAGAGCTAGCTACCAGGTTAAACGTGGTTTGATGTTACCCTAGATTCTGCCTTTCTCAGCCTGAGGTAGATTTAGGCCCTAACATAGTGACAACCATACTGGGGAGATGAAAAGTTTGTTGTTTGCTTTATAAACTACAGACGGAGCCTGAAGTTAGCCAGGTAGCCTTCAAACTGCTCTTGCTCTGTAAGTGCATAGTAGATGAACGCTGCTTCAGTCAATCTCCGGTTTAGTTTATGAACTGAACATCTGGTTTCCTCAGCAAGATGTAATCAAGTTCAGATCTGATTGTTGATGGTGGACAACGATCAGACACTGCAACGCTGAAATCATTCACCTGGCGACTCTAAATCAGTTTCGAGATCAGATCCAAGGAATCCACTGGAGGATGAACTTGACTAGCAGAAACATGAAAGGACAATATGGAAAGATCAGGTATTCAAGTTGGAATTTCATCCAATACATTTTGTTCTTTGTCATAAATTATTTCTTCTCTTTTCCCGAGAATGTCAAGAAGGCTTTGCAAAATATATTGTATTTGAGAATAGATCCTCGACCTGGATTTGATTCCTTCCCTTTGAAGATTGTGAATACCAAAGATTTGCGTGCTTTTGAGCTTGATCAAGATCTTTCTTCCGAATCTTGTGATGACCATCTTCAAACTGATGAACCTCAAGAGACCAAGACGGATTCTGCAACATTTGTACATACCCCTATACCTTGTAAAATTCCAGATCGATACAAGCCTTTGATTTTACCTCCTATATCCCATGCTTTCCCTAAAAATCATGACCTTTATCTACCAAGATTTGATGGTGAACGCGGCAACATCACTGCTGAGAGACATGTTCTGAATTTTGAATCTTTTCTTGACCTTTTTGAAGTTGATGAAGATGATGTCGGTATTAGGCTTTTTGCTCTTTCTTTGCAAGGCAAAGTCAAGAGTTGGTTCAAAACCCTGCCTGATGCGAGCATCTCAGATTTCTAGCAGTTTGTCAAAGTTTTCCTCGACAGGTGGGTGATCAGATAGAACCCTTTCTTGATTATAGAAGAGTATAACCAGCTGAAAAGACTGCCAGGGGAGATAGTACAACAGTTTTCTGCCAGATTTAACCAAGTTTATTATTCGATGCCAGTTAATATAAGACCTCCTCTTGGATCCGCTCTCTTGCACTACTCGGGTGCCTTTGATCCAAAAATGGAGCTTCAGCTGAGAGAAAGGAATCTTGCAACACTTTAAGAGATGCAGAACAGTGCAGTAGATGTAGAGGCTCATTTGCTGATCCGAAGGGCAAAGTTGAAGGAAGAAGAGATGAAAAACATAGATCCGGGGGAATCGACATCTCTAGAGGTAAAGCTTGACATTTTGGTAAGTGCAGTGGAAGAGATGATGCAAAAGATCACCACAAGGAATGAGTATAATGTTCAAGCTCATCGCTCGCTGATTGAAGAAGAACAAGTTGCTGATCCAAAACATCTTCTTTCTTATCCTAGTCGTCATAGATCTGATAATGATTGTTTTGTAGATCATCTTGGTGAAGAGAGATCTGTTGATATGACATGTATGCTTGATGATGTGTTTTAGACTGATGATTTGCCTCAGTTTGACCAGTATGATGACGATTATGTTCTCCAAATAGAAGCTAATCTTGCAGACAAATCAGCAGCTAGTTTGTGGAAGGAGGAAGTTCACTTTCAACAGCTCGAATACATTGATCAACAGATGCATATCAGCTATGGAAATGACGAGGAAAGTGCAGCAAATTTTGAAGTAAGTGAAGGATCTTTGCCTTTTTGTTTTGATTCGTTTCAGTTCATTAGAGACAACTTCCATGCAATCAGAAATCAACTGTCGACAAGTCTTGTTCTGGACCATCTTGAGGGCAATGAAAATGTTGTTCAAGACTTCTCATATCCAGATTTGCAGCCCCCGAATGCCATTGATTGTCAAGTTGCAGATGAGGACTTGGAAGCTGGCACTTACGATCAAATGATGCAAGATGATTCTGTACCTTCCTGTTTTGAATCATTTCAGTTTTTGAAGGGTAAATTGCATGGTATATCTTCAAATGAGCAACCTGTAGGAAATCATGTAATCTCATCGGAACCAATAGAAAATTGGGTTGCAACAGTGTTTTCATGTTTTTCACGATCCAATAGTTGATGTGTTGGATAATGTCTGCAGTCAAAGTCCTTCTCCATTGACTATATGTGAGCTTGAAACGTGTACTGATACAAACTTGATTCGACAGCTGGTTTCTTTGTCATTTTTAGCAGGAGTCTCATCACAAAGCTCAAAACAAAGTTTGCATTCATGGTATGAGAAGAAGAGAATTAATCAATTGGATGAGCTAAGTCCTAGTGTGCATGAACTTCAAGATCCTTATGCAGTATTTTTGGAGGCGGATAGAGAATCCGTAGTATTCAACGGATCTGTTCACAAGTTTTCGTGGGAGTTGCCTTTCAGTAGTTCTCTCTTGTTGTTCATAAGCGAGCACTTGTGAAGAATTCAAACAGCAGCGGAAATACTTACTTGGGTGCATTGGTTGTTTCATTTCACTTGATCAGGAGATGAATGGAACAACTAGAGTAGGTTGTATTGAATAAGCTTCATATTGAGCATATTTTCCAGTTTGTTGGTTGTGTTTAAGTATCGAGTTAGTTTTTAGTTGAGTGAGAGTCAATTTGTGTCGTCAAGTCATCAGTTTTCAGTCATGCATTTCAGCTTGAGTTTTTGATTCCATTGCCCAATGGATGAAGGCACTGTCTGCTTTCCAAAGATTTGTAGTTCTTGCCACCTCCAAGGAGCTACCATCCCCATTGGAGCCAATGTTAGTGTCAGTATTTGAAGCCTTCCTCCAGTGATCAAACATGCTCTTACAAAGTGATTTTAAGGTGTTAAGGTCAAATTTTGTCATTTCAGTGAGTCTTCAAGCAAAATTTGGTCACTAGGTATTAGGTTTAGGGTTTGTTTTTACTCCTATCAAATTTGTCCAAATGTCGGTCCATGTCACCATTCAGTTGAGTGTACCATCATTCAGAGGGTTGTCATCATCATGCTAGATTCCAAAGGGTAATTTTACACCTTGTTCATGCTTTAGTTGTGCCTGGGTAAGGTTTATTTCCTTCTCGTAGGGTTTTGAAGGTAATTTCTCTTGGATGGTCAAATCATCAGCAAAACTTGTATCCTGATGTTCATACACCTTCCCCTATCCTTAATGTACCTTATTAAACACTTCCCATCACTGATATCCCTCAAATCCCTCATTTTCGCACAAACTCTAGTTTCTTGCTACAACTTGACAATTTTCTAGGCTAGGCCTGTGTTTTGCCCTTTTGGACCTCTTCCCCTCACTCAATCTCTGAAATTCCACTTTCCCATGCTTCCTAACATCCCTCCCTACTTCCCAAAATTCTCTCAAGAATTTAGAAGCCCCTTATCCCTTTCATTTCGCTTCATTTCGACAAATCCCCGGTTTCACACATCGGGATAGGTTTTACTCCAATGATGTTTCTGAGAAATAAAAGATGAATTTGGGAAAACTGAGAGACATTTTTGTTCAAAATAGGCCAAGGAAGAAAAACCTCCTTCACTTTTTACACAGGTGTCATGGTTTTAGAGAAATGTTAAAAATACAGTTGCCCTAGGAGAATTGATGCACTTCTGAAGTGACTTTGGGAAAATCAAGCTTTCTCCTAGCTTGGTTGGCCAAATGACTTGCTTGATGAATCAAATGATAACTAGACACAAGAGCTTTCCAATGAGCTATCATGAGCTCAATTTGGAGTTGAGGAAGACCTTCAAAAGTTGACTGCAACAACACTCTGCCTTGAGGCAGCCTTATTTTGCACATTTTGACCAGTCTTGGGAGATTTGACTTTTGACAAGGCAAATGAACTCCAAATTGAAAAATTCAAGTTGGGTTGGAAAGTAGACTCAATAAGCTTTCCAACGAGCTATCCTGCGCCCAATTTGGACACCGAGAAGGCCTCCAAAAGTCTCCTGCAAAAAGGCGTTACGCATTGAGATGACTTTTGGAAATTTTGTCTTAAAAAACAGAGTTTTCAGCCCAATGCGCCGCGCCACCTGGCGCTCGCTTTTGATGGGGGACTCCTTTTGATGAAAACTCAACATTTTTGGATTTGTCATGGAAAAATATGCATGTCTACCAATGGCCAAGAAATTCTGACAAGTTTTGAGCCCCCAAAAAGGTCAAAAACACCCCAAAAATGACTTTTCTGCCCCTTTTTGGACACACAGGAAGCAGTGTTGGGAGAACTCAATTTTGGAGGGGCAAATAGAGGCCAAATTCAAAAATTCCACTTGTGCTGGAAAGTAGACAGACAGACCTTTCCAACAAGCCCACTTGGAGCAAATTTGGACACCGGAAAGACCTTCAAAATCAGTTGCAAAAAGGCGCTACACATAGGGAAATCAGCGCGGCGCATTGGAGGAATTTTGCTCATTTTGGCAAAAAAACTTTGTTTTTCGCCTAGTTTCTTCACAATTTGACTTTTCTCCTTCTAATTGTCAAACTCATGATGTAATTTAATGTGACATGATGGATTTTAATGTAATTATGCTAAATTTCCACTCATAGAGGTAGATTCATCCATGAAAAGATAGTTTACAACTGAATGAATTAGTTCCCTAGTTTTTAGAGGAAAACTGTTCCACTGCCTACTTTTTAGTTCTCAGTTTAGATTTTGTTGGAACAGCTCCAAATCTTATGAGCTTGACCCCTAGAGGCTAGGATGAGTTGTTGTTTGCCTAAATCTTATGTTTTTTCAGTGATTAGCATGGTTGGACTTTTGGGAATGCTTTGAACATTATTGTACATTCATCTCTGCAGTTTGGCAAAGGAATAGACCAGGGTTTGCAGCACTCTATGGGATTCATGTGGCATTTTGCTCAGATATTGTGTTTCTCTCAGTAAATGTAAATTTACTTGTGTTTTATGTATGCCATTCTCTCTCTTATTTCTTCTTAACTAAAACAAACAAGGATAAAGGTAGAATCCATTGAAATTGCAGTGCTCTACCTAGGGTTTGCTTAGTTATCTATGTTTTCAGCTGTTTGAAGAGGATCCCTGAAGGTTTCTTGCCCTCTTCAACTCCTCACCTGTCTAAAGCTCTCCATTTCATTCAATTTGAAGTGTCAAAACAATTGCCTACTTTGCCCCATTGAGATCTCTGCAAAACTGAGCCTCATTCCCCAGACCCAAATCCTCGTTTCCATTTGAGCCAACAAAACATCATTAAATTCAATCAAACTCTTTTGCACGCATACCTAGCCTAAAATCAATCTTTACATCAAGTCATCTCAAGCCTCATTGATCATTTTTCGCTGAGATTGACAAGGAGAGAGCCCTCTCCCGACCTGGTAGGGCTAGCTACCAGGTTAAGCGTGGTTTGATGTTACCCTAGATTCTGCCTTTCTAAGCCTGAGGTAGATTTAGGTCCTAACACCTTCCTTGGCCTTTCCTTTGGAATCATTCGATTTTGATGGCCCTCTAGTGAAACCAGGAATCTTAGATTTTCCTGATTGCTTTCTAGCCTTCTCCATTTTCAAGGCTTCAGTTTGATCTACACCCAAAGTTGGAGGCTCCTTTCTCCTCAACTCATAAGTAGTGTCAACAGCAAAAGAATCCAGATAGGAATATAAGAGAAATTCATCAGGAGGTTTAATAGTAGTAGTCATGCTTTTAACCAATTCATTGAATCTCTTGTTAAACTCTTCCATGGTTTCATTCTCATTCTTCTTCATGGTGCTAATGGCACTGATCAAATGAATATTCTCTCTTCTCTATCCATACTTTCCCATGAAAGCATTAACAATCACTTGTAAAGAATCATACGAGTTAGTAGGTTGCTCAGTGAACCAATCAAGAGCATCCTCTTCAAAGAGAGAACAAAAAGCCTCATCTTTACATCCACATAGTTAGCAACGTTACACCACTTAAAGATGCAAACATTAAAGTTCACATGTGATGCAACGCTAATGGCATTGTTACCTTGAAAAGAAGATAACTTTTTAATAGCCTTGTCAGGGATATTGTGAGGATAGCCATTAATGTTAGTAAAGTTACAAGGAACAAAAAGATTATTCATGATGTTAGGCTCAAATTGTTTTTGAAATAACAAATGAATGTCAGAAATAGCCTCTTGCCCAAGACTAGAAAGAGCTCTAGTATGAGAAAGTCTATTTAACCTCTCTCTAAAAACCCTTCTAGGATCAGGAGAGGGGCTAACTAAACCACTTGAATTTCTCCTAGTAGAGACTCTTGCAAAATTAGGATTGAGTGGAGTTACCACTTGAGCATAAATTTAAATTGAAAAATTCAAATATGCTAAAACCAAATGTTAGTCATTTTCCCAGGTACAAGAAGACTAGTCCCCGACAATGGCGCAAAAAATGTTGACCATGCTGCCTACACCTACCAATAGTTAGTGGGAAAAGCTTTCAACCCCACTAGGTGTGGTTGGTTGCAAGGAACTAAGAGAAGGGGTTGTCACCTATTCTCGACTCTCTCCGTTTAAGCTATCTCTTAGGTTAGCTAAGAGGGGAGGGGGGGTGGTCTCTAAAGGCAAACTAAGTCAAAGATGTGAGGTTTCTAGGAGAATTGATTAGAAGGAATTACTTATCAAAGATGACTCAATTCCAGTATGTAAACAAGCATATAAGTATATGAGCAATACTCAATGATGTGTTCAAAATATAGACCAGTGCTTTAAAGTGAATGACAAGTGTTTGCTCAAAAATGAAATTCAAGATACAATGACAATAATCCCGCAAAGCAAGTGTTAGACCAAGATAAACATATAAGCATCACTTGCAATAAATGAAAAAGCACTTGTAAGAGAGTGCTCAAGTAACAGAGGATAATGACATTAAATATTCATGAGCTAAATAACCACCAAAGTAACAAGTACATGAGCTGGCAAAATTGCGAGTAGAGTTGTGATGTGAAGGTGCTCTTGGTTTATTTTATTAATAGAATTCTAAATTTTTTTTCAATTTAACTCTTGTCCCTAGACCACTCCCTCCTTCAAAATCTAGATCTCACAGTGAGGAGTCAATAGGGGTGGAGGGTCCCTAATCTCTATACAACCAAATTAAGTTGGAGGTTAATTTTTAGAGATGCAAGTCTAATTTAGTATGCAAAGTGAAATGCCTAAATGTGGGTGAAATGCTTCCAATGAGATATGTTAATGACAATGTGCTTCCAATAGAGATATAACAATGATATTTGTGATCAAGATTTATGCTTAGCCCAATATGACATAAAATAGCAATGATGCCCCATAAAACATGTATCAACAACTCAAATGGAAACACTGAAATGGAAACTAGCTCAATGCTTTAAGATACCAACTCACAAACTTTGAAATGAAAATGATGTGATATGCCAATTATTGCATGAAATCATAAGCTAATAATTTGTTTGTGAATGGAATGAGTTACTAAAACGTACACAATTAGATTACTCAAACTAAGTTGCAAATAAATGGACTTGTAAAGGGTTGCTCCAAAGATGTGCACAAAAGTGAGATACAAAGTTTTCTAATAACCCAAGATGAGCATGAAAACATGAAAACATTAGCTTGCCAAATGAAATGAAAGTGCTATGTTTTTATATAAACAAATGAAAAAATAGATCGCACAACACAAGATACAAGAAAATGGAATGGCAAGTCTGAATTCAAAATAGGAAAATGTGAGTGTTATGTGTTGAGGTTATGAGTTAACAATTCACAACTAGATTAGGTTAGCAAAACGAAATGATGAATGCAAGTAAATTAATTGAGCAAATATAAACTAGACAAAAGAAAGTTAACCACTCAAGAATATTTCCTTCCTCTAAATGAGGAGGTGGGATACCATGGGAAAAACTTTCCAAGCTCCCTGAAGAAAAGTCAACTCTTTATTAACTTCTTGTTACAATGATGAGAGCCTCCTTCATTGTGAGGAAAGGCTCCAATTTCAAGAAGGCTTTTACAATAAATATTTGACTTTGATACACTAGAATCCCTTCTTGAGAAAGCAGTGACAAGATTTCGCAAAAAATTGGCAATGGAATACAAGAGAGACTCCTCAAATAATATCTTGAAACTCTAGCTTCTTGAGATGATTGAAATCTGCCCAATAAGGAGAGGAAGAGGGCTACTTTCACCACTGTTTCAATAGAAAATAATGGCAGCCTTTTTATGCAAGAAAGAAGTGTGAGATTCCTCCAAATACCCACGGCCTAGCTGCTTACGACCTAGCAGAGGTAAGGGACAGACTTCAAAAGCTCACGTTCTAGCAAAGAAAACATGCATCCAAAGGTTCACAGCTTTGGGAAAATTTGTTCCAAAAGGTGATGTCAGTCTGCAAGGAATTTCGATATGATTTACAACCTTGATAGCCTAAGTCCCTTCCCTTCCAAGGTTAGTAATAAAATACTTCTTGAAAAGGCTGTCAAAACCTTTGCAAAATGGTCCCAAAAATCAGTGGAGAAAGATGAGAAAAAAAATGGCAAAAGTATCTACAAGTCTTTAGGGACTAGACCGATGGTTAGGGAGTATGATTATTATCCTTGTCTTGTCAAAAAAAATGCTCTTATTAGTAAATATGATGAATGTAAGCACAATATTTAAAATAAATGATTTGAGTAGAATAGACTTGATCACAAACACAAACCCAAGAGACCCTGCAAACACAAATCGAAAGATAAAACTATGGGATATCACAATGTGGGTTCTTCCATGTTCATGCTCAAGAGTGGGTTGATTCCTTCGAGAATGTACCCTCACTCTTGAGGCTTGATCCAAAGATTTTTTTTCTACATCACTTCAGATAAAGTCATTAGATCCACATGGGTTAGAAAAATATAATGAGAAAAAAACCTTAGAGATTTATATGAAAATCTACTAAAACATTCCCTATCTAGAATAAATTTCTAAAACCAAATATTAGTGCAAGATAGCTCTACACTAACAAATATTTTGCAAGCATATGGAAATAATAAACACAATACTACCAATGGAAAACGAAGATCGCGATCAAGAATTATACCACAATCATAGAAGAATAACACCTTATAGTTGAAGCCCAAAGTGTTGTTTTTTCACTAAATGATGAGTATACAAAGTGGTAGAACCTCCCTAAGCACAAGAGCTCATATTCGGGATTCAAAATGAGAGCCAAAGGCTCATTTAAATAGAACAATGGGAGCCAATCCCAATGTGAGTTAAAGTGACTAGTGTAGAGGTGAAGATCTCAAGGAAGGCAAGTCAAATTCCAAGTGTAGAAACCTCATGTCAAATGTGAAATTCGAATTTCCTCTTAGATGGCAGTGTATCCTTGTTTTGGCCAGCATATTCCTTGCTCTCATGTGCAGAAATGGCTGAGGTTGCCATGTGTGAGGCTGGGTGGGTGAAAAGGGAGACAAATTCCCAACAAATTCTCCATCAAAGGGCCACAAATCCCTGTACAATGACACTTGTGCAAACAGTCACCAAAGTGCCCCTCAATTTCTGCATATAGGCTGTTGTGATTGTTATGCTTTTCGCTGCCTCTGAACTACGTGGATTAATGTTTGCCTTGCATGATTGCTGCGTGTAATCTAGGCACGAACGTAGACCTAAAGTAAGACACCCTGCTCTGCCACCTCTGTTAATTTGAACCCAGTGCTGCCAACAGACTGCGTGTAGGAGATGCCAACACAGAGGAAAATCTGTTGTGCATATATCTTGACCAACTGTGCTGCGTACAAGTGTAACAGCCGCGATTTGCCATCAAAACAAATTAAACGATGTGCTAATTTGCTGCGTGGAGTACATGTGATAGTGGCTTTGACTATTGATTGTTGCCTACGTGGAGCTTAGGTGCTTGCGTAGATTCTAATTCAACACGTGCATTTTTATCTACTTGTTGAGTTATACGCAGATCATGGGAGTGAGGTGGGGTCCAATCCCCACCCACTTTATTAAAATTTAAACTTTCGACTTATGCCCCATCAAATTTAATCCATAACATTTGAATTGTATCCAAGGTGAACTTTTGGCCATACGTATGAAATCAATATGGGCCTAGTTTGACTTGCCACTTGGCATTTTGACTTTGACTTGCTGTACCTTATGTGGTGGGCCCCACATGGCTGCCACATCATCTTTGACCTTCCCTGGAATTGCCACGTGAATTGGTTGACTTATTTTGACTTTCGAAAAATTTATGAATTTTTCCAATTATTGATTTTTTTTGAATTTTTTCTCATTTTTGTCACTGACATTAGGAAAATTGGGTTTTTAGAGACTATAAGTCATTTTTGGACCATCAAGGTGGGTCCTAAGATAATGATGGGCCTCTGAAGATGATTTTCGAGTAGTCACACACCCTAGACATTTCCAAAGACCACTTATTTACATCATTACATAGAAATTAATTAAAAAATCCCGTTTTGCAGGAAATTTTTAATTATTAAAAAATCCTACTTAGACCTAGTCAAATTCTGCGAAATTTCAGAGATGACCTAGCACTATAATATAAATTGACTCTAGACACTAAGATGCGTTAGGGCCTCAACCTTCAAGCCGTCACCCCGGCTTTGGGCTAATGCAATGAGTGAAAAAACCTAGAAAATTATTCGCCGCTAAAAAGAATGAATAATTAACCAAGTAAAAAAAACACTCCAAGGTGTACTCGCTTGCTGATTGAGTCCCAACATCCTAGGCCGATTACATTGCTTTATTCATCATGCTAGTGACATTTATACAATATCCCCTTAGGGTTGCGGAATCTGAGGATTGAAGAAGTAAAATGATAATAAGAAGAAGTAGAGTTTAAAAACTTTGTTGAACTGATGATATCTGATGATATCTAATGGTACAAGTGTCCTCTGGTTCATCTTTGGGCATGGAGTCTTCACATAATCATCAGGTTTCACTCTAGTGGTTAACAGGTCCCGACCCACCTTATTTCTTCTTGACATTAGAAACATCAAAATTGATAAAAAATTAATATTCTAATTAACATAATTGCTAATTGGGGATATTACAGAAGACCCCTGATATAGCGTTTCCAACGCATCCCACATCTCCTTGGCTATTCCTTTGGCTAAAATGTGTGAAACAGTATGATCCTTCACTCCGTCGAGGATCAACTGCTTGGCCTTTGCCATATTCTTCTTTAAGGCCCTTAATGGTGCCACATCCACCGGTTCAGCTTGAGCACTTTCAATAAAGTGCTTGAGGTCATGCTCATCTAGAAGGAAGGAGACCCTTGCCTTCCAGATTACATAGTTGGAGGCACCCTCCAATCAGTCCTGGTCACGCAACCCACTAGCTGCCATCTCACCCAAACGCTGTCGATCTACTGCCTCTCACCCTCTGTACAACTCGCTTTACGCACTCCTGATGGAGCAAGCCATAAACTCTGCTGCTACTGCACAGGGAATCTGAGTTTCTTGGGCAAGAAAACTCACTGAGATTAGAAATCCTCAAAACTGTGTTTCAGCTACGCTTCCTGATGCTTTGGGCCAACAATCACTATCAACTGTGTCCCTCCTGTTGAGTTTTCTTGAGTGTTGGGGTAGCAGTGGATGTGCTCTAGCTCCCAAAATTTGTGGAGGGACTAGAGTACATGAGATCTCCAAGACCCAGAAAGGGATTTGGGAAATTTCATCCAGTTTTGGAGTTAATTAATTAATTAATAATTTTAATTATGGACCCTAAGTCTAACTTAGGAAAATTAAATTATTAAAGGTAATTAATTAAAACATGTGATGAAATTATCATAAGTCACACGGATCAAGCTTTCTTTTAATCTTAGCCACCGATTCAAGATCTGAGCATGGTCGTTGGTTTCCCAACGAGAAAGTATAAAGGAAAGGCTTGTGGTCATTTGGAGAATACACACACGGAGGCAAAGCACTGAGACTAAACTGGAATTCTAGGGCGTGGTTTGCTAAGAATTTTCAGAAGTGTTTCAGCTGAAGATAGGGGTAGTTTAGGCAAAGGTATGGTCTGATCCCAGTGCCTAGAATAAGAAAGAGCTAGAGAGAAGCTTCTAGAGGCAGCAGCAGCAGCAGAAGTTACGCAACAGCGACGCAACGTAGAGGGTAGCTTCAGCTACGCAGGTGCTACGCAGTCCCTTTTGGGGCAGTGCTAGGTAACAGGGGACCCATCTGGGTTACGCAGAGACCCTTCTAGGGTAGCGTAGGGTCTGTGTCACCCATTCTGGGTTTACGCAGCCCTCTCCAGGCCAGCGCGGAGGCACGCAGATGCTGACTAGGTTGACGCACGGGCTTCAGGGGCAGCGTTGGGGTTTCTAGGGCCAGTATTTGGTTGAGTCTTGTAAATCCCATTTGACGGTGTGGATCAGTCAAGGTTTTGGCTTCAGAACAACAGGTTAGCTGCAGATCTATCTTTTTCTCTGTCGGGTTAATCAGTGTGGTGCCCAAATTTGCTGTATACAGAAAACTACTTAATAATACAAACCCTCCAACAGCCACAAGACCGATTTTCCCGCATTGGGTTTTTCCGGGGATAGTTGTCCAAAAAATCTTGTGTGTCACTTTATCTATTGTGCATGTACTTTTCTGTTTTAGATTTGAATCGGTGAAAGTCTGTTATGTGTTTACTTCGTTGTTAATCTGAAGATTTCAGCATTAATAACTTGTTTAAGTAGGAGAAGTATAACTAGATCTAACATTAGATTTCTGCATAAAGTAACTTTCAGAAATTTTCACATGGTTTTAGAGCGATTGCAGATCTAGCAGGGTCACTTGCAAAAGACTGAAGAATCTTGCTGTAGAAAGCAGCAGAGAGAGCAACAACAGCAGCAGAAAGCCAGATCTGAAGGGACAACGCAGTTTCAAAGGGAGCAGAGCCACACAGAGGTCAGGGTGACGCAGTCCTACGCAGTCTCCATGCAGGCCCATGTACTTACTGCGCAGAGGCAGCGCTAGGACTGTCTGCTCATGCAGAGGCCAGCTAAGGTGACAGATCTGAAGCTGTCTGATTCAGAAGTGACAGAAGCAGAGTTGCAGAACTTCAAAAGTTGCTAGTGGGGTTAAATTTCTGAAGTTTTCAGAATTTAGCCTAAGCACTAGGTGACAAAGAGCGGGAGGAGATCAACTTCTCAGAGGGTTTCTAACCAAAGAAACCTACAGATCGATCAGTGCATCTAAGAGAGTTGTTTCGTTGTTTATTTGGTGGATTTCCAAGAGAGGAAATCAGTTATCAGAGGGAGCAGAGGGTGCCTTCTCACCAAGGACCCTAGATCCGAGCTTCAGTAGAGAAGCAGGGAGAGGAAGATCTATTTCGACAGAGTAGATTTGAGCAGATGGCACCTTATGAACTATGTGATCAGGATAGGTTGGACGACCTGTCCAACTTTGCAGTTTGGAAGGCCAAAATCCTGGTAGTCATGGAGGCATACAGTTTGAGAGACCATGCAGAAAAGGTCTTGGCCACGCCGACCGATGCAGATCTCCTGAAGAAGCATGAGGAAGTTGCGACACATGCCAAACGTTTCATAATGGATGGGGTTAAGGACCATATAGTTCCACATGTAGCTAAAAAGAAAACAACTAATGAGATGTGGAAGGCCTTAACAACCCTATATGAGGGGAAGTCCGTCCAGAGGAAAATGCTTTTGGAGAATCAGCTGCGGTCATTCATGATGACCAAGGGAGAAGAAATAGAGCCCTTCCTCTTCAGATTATAGACGATCAAAGATCAGTTGTTTGCCATGGGAGCAAAGGTGGAGGATGATGTGATGGTAATGATTGCACTCAATGCGGTCACAGAAGAGTGGGAAACCTTTGTCAAAAGTGTCTTGGGCATAGCGGACCTTCCTGACTGGGACAATATGTGGGCAATCCTTCGTCAAGAAGAACTCCGCAGATTCACCAAGAAGCAGTACAGCACGAGATCCAATAAGGTGAAGAATGAAGATGAAGATGATGCAGGCTTGGCATCAAAAAGGCAGCAAGGGAAGAAGAAGCGTGATCTATCCAAGATCAAGTGTTTACAGTGCGGCGAACTAGGACTTTTCGCCAGCAATTGTCCACAGAAGAAGGAAAAGGAAGCTTCTACTTCCAAGGCTGTTGTGGCAGACGATGGGTCAGGAGATGACGTGGTCATGAGCGCTCATGAACCACGAAAGTGGGGCGACATGGATTTGTAGAGCAACGATAGAGCAGGGGCGGGATCCTTGAGTAGCTCATCTCTTGGATCATATCCGAGCTACGGGAGCCTTCAAACAATAGCAGGACAAGTGGAGCAGTTCGTGCAAGAATCACGGATGAAGTAGAGGTGGATCTGAAGGTTGAAGGGAGCAGCGCAGTGCAGATGCAGCAGCATCAACGTAGGGGTTGATGTGACTTCAACAGCGCAGAGCAGAGCTGCTTACGTAGAGCTGAGCTGCAACAATGCGAAAAATTCAGGAGGACAACGCAGTGCATCAGTAGCGTGAGAGATTTCAGCGCAAGGGTTTGATGTGACTTCAACAGTGTAGAGGGAGTCTACTTACGTAGTGCAGAGCTGCAACTGTGCATCAACCTCTAGATGACAGCACAGATCAATAGCCTATGGAGCTTCAGTGATGAGGATGCAAACCAACTGACTTGTTTGTCAAATATTGGGTAGGAGTTTCAGTTGCTTCTCTGAGCAACTGAAGATGCAGTGCAGTAGTTGGCAGCACGATGCAGTAGATTGAGAGGGAGTTGCAACACGGATGTGGCAGTAACGGTGGCAGCATCATGGACAACAGTACAAAATGGCAGCAACAACAAAGTGATGAAGGGCAGCGGGTCCAACATCAGTGCAGAGACCCACACCAGAGATCAGTGCAGAGCTTTGGGGTGAAGTAAAGTTATACTAGAGCACATTCCTCGCTAAGAGGGAGTGTTGAGTTTTCTTGAGTGTTGGGGTAGCATCAGATGTGCTCTAGCTCCCAAAATTTGTAGAGGGACTAGAGTACATGAGATCTCCAAGACCCAGAAAGGGATTTGGGAAATTTCATCTTGTTTGGGAGATAATTAATTAATTAATAATTTTAATTATGGACCCTAAGTCTAACTTAGGAAAATTAAATTATTAAAGGTAATTAATTAAAACATGTAATGAAATTGTCTTAAGTCCCAACGAGAAAGTATAAAGGAAAGGCTTCAGGTCATTTGGAGAATGCACACATGGAGGCAGAGCACTGAGACTAAGTTGGAATTCTAGGGCGTGGTTTGCTAAGAATTTCCAGAAGTGTTTCAGCTGCACAAAGGGGTAGTTTAGGCAAAGGGGATGGTCTGATCCCAGTGCCTAAAATCAGCAAGAGGCAGAGAGCAAGTTCCAGAGGCAGCGCAGAGAAATAGAGGCAGCAACAACAGTTACGCAGCACAGAGGGTAGCTTCAGCTACGCAGTCCCTTCTGGGGCAGCGCTGGGCAGCAGGAGACCCATCTGGGTTACGCAAAGACCCTTCTAGGGCAGCGTAGGGCCTGCGTCACCCATTCTGGGGTTACACAACCCTCTCCAGGCCAATGTAGAGGCACGCAGAGGCTGAGTAGGCTTACGCAGGGGCTTTAGGGGCAACGCTGGGGTTTCTATGGCCAAAATTTGGCTGAGTCTTGTAAATCTCGTTTGAGGGTGTGGATCAATCAAGGTTTTGGCTTCAGAACATCAGGTTAGCTGCAGATCTATCTTTTTCTCTGTCGGGTTAACCAATGTGGTGCCCAGATTTGCTGTATTCAGAAAACTACCTAATAATGTAAACCCTCCAACAGCCAGAAGACCGGTTTTCTCGCATTGGGTTTTTTCGAGGACAGTTGTCCAGAAAATCTTATGTGTCACTTTGTCTATTGTGCATGTACTTTTTTGTTTTAGATCTGAATCGATGAAAATCTATTATGTGTTTACTTCGATGTTAATCTGAAGATTTTAGCATTAATAACTTGTTTAAGTAGGAGAAGTATAACCAGATCTAACAGTGGATTTCTGCATAAAGTAACTTTCAGAAATTTTCACAAGTAAAACCTTTGATAAAAATATTTTATTACATTGAATTTTCCCACTTAAGGGTTCAACTTGACTCACAAATCCCTAAGAAGTCCAACATTTCCTTTGCAGTGTCCTTGAAAGACCAAGAAATGAAGAATGGTAATCTTTGGAAGCCCAACGTTCCACTTGGAAGTTTAACACTCAACCCCATTGACCAGCTTGAAGTTCGACTTGGTCCTCTTGGAATTCAATTCGGTTGAAGATGATCTCCCTTTGACTTGCAATGGCTATAAAAATGTCCACATGCGAACTCCTTGGTCCAAGATGCCCAACTTTTTACATTTGACTCTCCACGGCTACCTTCTCTACTTAAACAGCTAGTTGACTTGACTTTTCATGGATAATACAATTGACTTCATCATTTTCCTCATCTTTAACACTTTGATGAATTGGTCAAGTGTTCCACCTGTTTTAGTTGCTATATGCCTTGATCAAACCTGTGATGAGCCCCATTGGGTCCCAAAGTCTACTACATTGCCACATCATAACGTCTCTTTGCTAGATCTCTAACACCTTGAGGTAATGCCATGAGGAACTTGGAAAATTTGAGACATGGGTTTTTTGTTATTCTCTTCCTATAGACCTCCCTTGCCATAATGCATGTGATAAACTGCCCAATGCCGCCCCTGTATTTCCACCTAGAAACCTGTAGTATGTGTTGACCATCTTTGACCAACTGTAATTTGACATTGCCTTCACTGTTTGGAAAAGTTCAATGTGGCATGTTATCCTCACATCCAACTAAACAAATTGCAACCGAGTTGACTTTTTGACTTCCATGACCACTTGCACCAGGAAACATCAACTGCCTTGATAAACATGAAAAGTTGACTCTTTGAGACTGCCATGTTGAAAAACATGAAAATTATAATTTACCATGGCCAAAAAGATGTGTATGGACTCTATGGCACATGACATTGCAGATTGACATAGGTGCACCCAACATGGGCTGGACTAGCCCTGACAACAGTGATTACCCCTACATAAATATAGATGGCTCCTCAAAATCATGTGTCCAAGTACATCCATCCTAAGCTCCCCAATCCTATCCAAGAAGAAAGAACCTTTGAATGAGATCTAAGCAGACTGGGCATGGCTGACTAACAATCTCGTAGGATACCATAATGCATAAATCAACGCATGGCCTACAAGGATTTTGACTTCCATCTTTTTGGACTCAAAATGGTGTGGCCAAAATAAAATATGTCTATGTACGCCTGCTGAAATGGGGGATAACAATGACAATCCGATGTTGACAAACTGTGGGAGAGTCAAAGTAACTTATGGAAGCTAAAAGGTAAAGTTAGGTGTAAACACGCAACAAAGAACAAAACTCATTCAGTAATTTTGAATTTGGTTTTGTTAGCTGATTTTTTGGGCCTCAATTACATTTAACAAAGTATTCTTCATTTAGTGGCACTCTTTGAATGCATATATGATTCTTCATTTTACAAGATCCATCCTATTGGTTGATTTCTGGCTCCTTTTTTATTAGCTTTTTGATGTGCATGGGAGGTAATTCTTGAAAGTAGATTAAGGTCATATCAATTTTTCTTTTGTTATATTTTTTATTTCCCATATTATCAACTTCATTTCCTTGTTAAGCTTTCTTAGGAAATTAGAGGATCTTTTCGTCATAAAACCTAAAGCAAACATGGTACTGGCTGATGTTTCTATATGTTGTGCTTTATTATTGCAGCTCTGCAGTTAATAAAAAGGAACAATGTGGCAATACTGGGGCCACAGTACTCTGTTCTTGCTCATATCATTTCGTATGTAACAAGTGAACTCCACATACCAACTCTGTCATTTGGAGCAACAGATCCAACTCTCACCTCATATCAATATCCTTATTTTTTTCGCATAGCACACAGTGATTTCTATGAAATGGCAGCAGTTGCTGCTGTGATTGGATCTTATGAGTGGAGGAATGTTGTCGCTGTGTATATAGATGATGACTATGGGAGAAATGGAATATCTGCACTGAGTGATGCACTTAGAAATGTAAGATCTAAAATTTATCATAAAGAAGCATTGCCTCCTGGAGCTAGTAAAAGTGACATTGGTAGTGTCTTGGTACAGTTGGCGTTGATGGAGTCACGAATCTTTGTGGTACATATGAATCCCAATGCAGGCCTGAATCTTTTCTCTGAAGCACTGTACCTTGGAATGTTGAGCAGTGGCTATGTTTGGATAGCCACAGATTGGCTTTCTTCTGCTTTGGATTCTGCCATACTCGATTATGATACCATGAACTCACTCCAAGGAGTCATCAGTTTACGTCGGCATATTCTAGTTTCAGATAAGGAGCATGATTTCACTGTTAGATGGAACAATCTACACAAAGCTGGGAGTGTTGATGCTCGCTTAAATGCCTTTGGATACTATGCTTACGATGCTGTCTGGGCAATTGCTCACTCTATTCACACTTTCATAAGCGAAGGGGGAATTGTGTCTTTTACAGAGTATCCTCAGGTATCCAGTGCAAGTGGAAACAAAACAGAGCTAGCAAAACTTAAGGTCTTTGACGAAGGTCCAAAACTGCTGAAGATATTGTCACAGACTAATTTTACAGGATTAACCGGTCCAGTAAAATTTGATAACAAAGGGGACTTGATTAGTTCTAGTTTTGAGATCATCAATATTGTTGGAACAGGGTATCGCAAGGTGGGTTATTGGGCAAATCAATCAGGTCTATCTGTTACGCCTCCAGAAATAAGAGTTTCCAACTCACATGCCATACATAGTGTAGGTCAGAAACTGTATGATGTAATATGGCCGGGTGAAAACAAACTTGTGCCACGAGGGTGGGCACTCCCAAACAATGGTAAACATCTAGTCATAGGTGTGCCCAGAAAGGTTGGATTTCAAGAGTTTGTGAAAGTAGAAGATAACAATGTGTTCGATGGCTTCTGCATTGATGTATTTGTTGCTGCAGTGAGCTTGTTACCTTATGCTGTTCCCTACACTTTTGTAGCTTTTGGAAATGGGATTACAAATCCCAACGTCGATGAGCTTGTGCAACAGGTTGCCTTAAAGGTTCGTATATGATAAACCTTTTACTAATACAATAAGTTATAATATAGTTGAAGATCATAACCCTGTGACATAGTCCTTGCATGTACTACTTGCACAACTTGGGTCACTGCATCATAGTTATATTACATATGCATATTTAGTGCAGCTATTTATAGCTGGACTTCTGTAGAAATTTGATGCAGTAGTTGGGGACATTACAATTGTGACAAATCGGTCAAGGTTTGTGGACTTCACGCAACCTTACATAGAAGCTGGCATTGCTGTGGTGGCTCCGCTGCGAGAGAAAAATTCCAGTCGCGCTTGGGCTTTTCTGCAACCATTCACGGTAGAAATGTGGTGTATGACTGGTGCATTCTTCCTTGTCATAGCAGCTGTTGTTTGGATTTTGGAGCATAGAACAAACCCTGAATTTCAAGGACAGAGAAAGAAGCAAGCCTTGACTGTTCTCTGGTAAATGAAATTTGAATGCTTGTTTCCTCAATGACAAAGTTCTAAGTTCATTTTTTAACTGATCTTCTTATTTAATTTGGGGCTGTTTCTGTGTGCGTGAATGCGTTAAGTTCTTTATTTATAGGATCAAAACATTTCACAGCTTTTAATTCCATGTGAACTGTGCTTCTTGAAGTTGGAATTGCATCCATGTTGTTTAAAATTAACAATGACTTGTGGATCCTTTCTACACTTTTCTGAGGTGTCCGAAGAGTTGGTTTTTATACTGCAAGTCCATAAATAACAACCTTTTAAACCATACTACATTTGAGCTGGTGGATCTTAATATGATAGTGTTAGATTACAAAGAAGACATACCTACACAATAATCTATTTCCATGGATCAGAAGAGTAAGAGGAAGAGGACATTTTCATATGAGCTAATAATTCAATATATTTGATAGGTGAACGGTGGATTCCAAACTGGTGATTACATTAGATCAGATTTCTCCTATATGTTCCTCATAGAATTTTGTCCAGATGTACTAGAAACACTTCATCTGTAGACAACATTTATATCATTAGTTATAAGTCAAATAAAATGATTGAAATAACTGATCTTGTATTAAACAAATATATAATGAATTCATGATGCCTATTTCAAAAATCAAGAAGGCGTGGATTCTCAAATAAAGAATGTCTTTTAATATCTTTTAGTTATGGATAGGATTGGTGGATTTTTGGAAAGTCATGGTAATTCCGTGCAATTTCTAGAGGTGATGATTGATGCTATGTCATTCATTTCACTAGTTTCATTTCCACATTTTCTGACTCGTCTAAGTAGAATCGATCCCACTTCCTCACTTATACATATCATCTGATACAATAAGTGCTATATTAAATAAACTGTTCAATATACACATCACCTAATGCATGAGTGCCATATTAAATAAACTAATCAATATCATGAAAAAATTAGTTTTTCTAACTAATACTCACAGAATATGAATCCTGCATTAAAAACTCAACAAAAAACAGCTTCTACCCATCCACTACCGTATCTCCAATAATGAAACTGTCTTGGTATAAAATCTTCAAAATCAAATACCATCTATGTGAAGTAGTCCGTAACGCTACTGTTTTCTTCTATCAGGCCTTAAAAAGGAATTACCTGAATGTGTCCCTCTAATTTATTTTCTAGGAAAAAAAATTCCATGTTCAAGTAGGTATTGTTACCACTCAAACCAGCAGGGGACCTAAAAGGGGTTCCTAAGAGGGCAACTGCTAGGTTAAGGGCAACGATGGAGACTTATCCCACTGTCACCACAACTAAGGCTCCCTGCTCTTTACGGACTTTCATTGATGTGAGGAGACCCAATGTTTTAGGAAGCCACTTATGAAGGGATATATCAACAAATATAAGAGAAGTGACCCCGTAGACCCTTTCCCAAGTATGGGATGAAGGATGGAACTTGCTTTCTTTTTAAGCAAGGGACTTGGTTTTCTAGGGAGAGGGGATGAGGATTTTAGGGTTGAGGAAGTGGAATATGGCTTGCAAAGGAGTTTCCCAATCCCTAAAATCCCTTTGAAACTTGGATTCCTAGGTAGTCCTTGATAAATAATCCTTGAAAAAAAATGGGACCACACAAGACCAAGTGGACCCAACTCAGGTTAGGGGATGGATTCTAGCAACCAATGATGTTCTTAACCTGACTAAGGTGAGGGGAAAGGATCAAATAATAATTTTCACCTATCAATGTCAAATTGACCCTATTAGGTACTAGCCTTGGGAACACCAGGGCAAAACTTGATCCTAGAGCTAAGGCTTGGGATATCCCGAGATTCCATTGTCGGATTTACTTCAAATTTGGAGGAGACCTAGGGGACCCACCAGTGCAGTAGAACCTAGGAGATTGAAGTTTTTCTATGGTTAGTTTCCTAGAAAATTGATGCCCTAGGTGACCTAATGAGGCTAGACCTAGGAAAAGGAGGAAAAAGCTGAAAAATGGGGTTGAAATGATCACCCTTTGATGGAATATTTCCTAATTCCTCTTGGGGATTTGGAGTCGAGGAGAATTGTGAAGACGGATTTCCTTTCTTGCTCAACGAGGCTTCAAAAGTCAACTTCTTCCAATGTTAAAGGCAAGAGAAGAAAAGTGACTTTTAAACATTATACTTTGTTACAAATGGTGAAGGCTTATCAAGATAACACGATTTCTAGGACATTTCATTCATCCAACATGGCCCATACATAGATAAGCTAAATAGACACATAACTCCACATTAAACACATGCAACAATTAGCCCTAATAATAGTGAAGTTCCAATGTATGCAGAAAAATGAAAAATAACGTTAAAATTGCACTTACATGTTAGAGAATATATCCAACCAGCATCGCATTTGCAATATAAGAAGCTCCAAGATAGAAAAGAACCCAATCCATAATTCAAAATTCATCCATCTTCCAAAAATATCCACCTTGGAAAAAATGTGAAATTCTCTAATGAGAGAGAGATCCCAATCCAAGTGATCATACAAATGAATCCATTCAACTCCTATTTATACACCAATTAGGAGTTTGAATTACCTAATGGGCCTACATTAGCCCCTAAAAATAAAATAATGTGCAAATTAACTAACTTTTGGTGTCAAGCCCACCAAACTAGCTCACAAATGAAATCCTCGCAGGAGGTCAAATAATAATCCATACATGTCGTTGGGCCCTCCAAGAGGCCTGATGAGGTCCATAAGTGCCATAATGATGAATAAAATCCTCAAGAGTGATGGACAAGGGGTGGCCCCTTGTTCTCCAAACAATAAACTTGTGGTGCTCCAAGTGGGTGTGGGGGCACACCAATGACCTCATGGGTCTCCATATGAGTTGAAGATGCCTGTAGACCATTTGTAAGGATTCATATGATGTAATGAATGCTGCCATGTCATCGTACAAGTTCTGGGACACCTGCTAAGTGTGTGGTGCACCTGTGGGGCCAGCTGGGCATAATGTACCAAATGCATCTTCCTCATCCAAAAGCTGGATCTCTAGCAATCTCTAGGGATCCATGTGGTGTTGTCTACTGTTGTTGAGGCCCATGGCTCTCTACACACCCTATGTGTGCCAATGTAGCCCTCTGGAGGGTTAGGACCCCGTATAGGGAGACCAAACCCAAATGGACATCATCTGCAATCCTAAATAAGATCCAATGCATCCCCTAGCCTTCCAATACAACAAGTGTTTATTTTAGTTCACGATGGTATGTTCTATGCTTAGAGCAATTTACTTCAATCTTTCTTATTGGCGCAATTCAAAAGCCTGTTTAGCAATCACATTAACATTGACAGTAAATGTTGATAGAACATAAACAAATAACCAGAAGACAAGACAAGACAAGACAAGAGGACACAATAATTTGGCGGATGCCATGGAAAAACCCCAATGTTGGGAAAACCCTTTGATCAAATCTTCTTATTATTCTTTAAATTCAACAGAGAGAGAAGGTACAATTTACAACAGTCAACAAGATGCCCTAGCCAGCAAAGTCAACGCTAGTCAAACCAATAAAATTCCTCCCAATGGAGCTAGGTCAAACCCAGTCAAACTCGACCTCAAAAAACAGTCAAAGTCAGCCCAAAATAGTCTGCAAATAACTCGATCAAACCTGGTCAATGCTGCAGTCAAACTGCGGTCAAACCTGCGGTCAATGTTGCGGTCAACGCTGTGGTCAACCTGCCCAGAAATCTCAGAAATCATGCCACCAAACTCGGCCTCCCAAACTCAGAGTTTGTCCCAAAAATCGAAGTCAAAAAATCAAAGTTGACCCAAAGTCAATGCTGCTGCAGAAGCCCTAAAACAATATGAAAATCACAGCTGCCCTTTCACACGTGCGGAGGAGAGAGAATGTCTTCCTTAGGCTGTACGAACCAATGAGAAGGAGAGACAATGTGTGATGAGATGATGTCCAAATGAAGTTTGAGTCTCTCCTTTTTATATCCATCAATGAGGGTGGGTAACACATCTTTTGGGGTTTGTGAGCCTACATTACAATTGCGGCGGACCTTGACAATTTACACGTGAGAAATAAATTCAAAATCCAACTTCTCCTCATCCAAACAAGATGTAAATTTTTGTAGATGTTCTATGCTTGATGCAACTTTACTTTTTCTTCAATATCAGACATCAATCACATAAACAATAAAGTAAAATGCTGATAGAACATACCAGTAGATTGACAGAGGACAAGCCAGAAATATATAAGTGTGTTGGTGTGTTACGGTGGTCAATAGGATGCTTCAACCAACAAAGTCTCAATATGGTCAGCGAATCAGCAATGTCACACAACCCTGTAGGACAACCAAACGGTCAACTCAAAAGTCAATGCTGTCAGTCAATGCAAACAGCAGCAGTAGCTAGGTCAACGCTGAAAAGTCAAAGTCAATGTCTTGCCTCAGTAATAGTGCCAGAAATGCAGATTAGGAAAATCAAACTTTTGGGAGAATTTCATGCCCTTTTGACCTAGCGTTGACCAAAGTCAACACTGGTCAAAGTTTGCTGCAGAAACCCTAGACCGAAATCAGAAATGTGTTGCTGCTGGAATTTTCCCATATGCGGAGAGAAGAGCCACCAAGGTCATCTAACCAATCAGATGAGGAGAGAGAAACGTGTGAGGATGAGATGAGTGAAAATGTCCTCCAACGTGGACCAATATATATCCATCAGTGAGGGTGTGTGACACAACTGCTGGGGCACAAAATCTTAAGGCCGACCTGCACATATCTTGAATAAATTCAAAATAAATGTTCTACTCATCGGATCAAGATGATCTTTAGATCGATCTTACACTTCTCCGAAAGAGGAATCCAATAAAAATATTGGTATCTTCATCTGAGCATCACAACATGGAGTTTGGACCTAGTTGTCCAAAATTAACACTCTCTCAACTAGGGAGAACTCCATCCACCTATGCAATCCAAACATCGTGCGTCATCTGGCCGTAACTTGCTTTGTTGGCTTCTTTATTTTAGAACAGAAGTGGGTCAGTCACAAAGACATCATTCCCGGCTGACAGATTCAGCCCAGAGGTCCGAAACCTCTATAGGACTCACAAAGAGTCTTATACCAACCCGAAGTTGGTTTACTTGACCCGAAGTCAGTTGGAGGTCCGAAACCTCACTATACTTGATCCTAGATCAAGTGGTTGGACCGTGCCATCCTAGATAGAGAGTACGACAATCTCTAATGCGTCCATCAGTCTTTGCTACTAGTCTCTAACTTTTCCCACCTCACTGGCCAAATGAGAGGTACTTCTCATGAGCCCTGAACTCAATGGGTAGGATGCATACGGGGCACAGATAATGAGAGGTGAACCAACTCAATCATCACAATGGTGGGGCAGAAGCACACCAACAAGGTTCGACAAGCCTAGCCCTGTGGTTGCTTATAGCTCCGAGAAGCTATCTCCAAAGCCCCCCAGAGCTCCCAGAGCTCATCGTCCAACAGTGACACTCAGCATAGGGTCGTTCCATGATACCAAGACTCTCACAGAAGATTAGGAACTTGACCTTCCCCAAGGGCTTTGTGAGAATATCCGCGACCTGCTCATCAGTTCCTATATGATCGAGCCTTATGGCGCCTCTCTATACCATATCCCGGATAAAGTGGTACCTGATATCAATATGCTTGGATTGATTGTGGAACACAGGATTCTCAGACAACGAATCCCACTCTGGTTATCACAGAGTATCACGGTGGTTTTTAGCACATGCCCGAACAACTCACTAAAGAGCATTCGCAACCAAACTGTTTCACAACAGGCCATACTCGCTGCAACGTATTCGGCCTCCGCGGTGCTCAAAGCCACCGACTTTTGCTTCCTGCTCATCCATGATATCGAAGTAGATCCAAGTGTGAAGCAACATCCCGATGTGCTTTTACGATCCACCACACTGCCAGCCCAATCGACATCAGTATATCCAAGGAGTGTCACGCTCCTGGCAGTGTATCTCAGCCCATGGTTTTTCGTGCCCCGAAGATATCTCAGAAGATTCTTGGCACCAACCTAGTGAGTGTGATGAGGCTCACCATATGTTGACTCAAAGTGTTCACTGCAAAACATACGTCTGGACAGGTGTTCACTAGGAACATCAGGGCCCCTATGAGTTGACGATACTCAGTAGGATTTGCTAACATGGGCCTAGCAGCACTGCCACTCAACTTCTTAAAGTTGAGCTCCATCGGTTTCGACACGGACTTATAGTCCACCATACCAAATCTTTCCAGAAGCTTCACAATGTATTTTCCTTGAGAAAGGAAAATCTCGCCAGGTCTCTGCCAGACCTCCAGGCCTAGGAAGTAATGCATCAGTCCTAGGTCCTTCATATTGAACTCAACAGCGAGCTCCGTCTTGCACTGATGAATGAGAGGGTCAGCACCTATCAGGAAGAGGTCGTCCGCATACAACACCAGAATGAGAGGCTTCTCTCGATCAACCTTGAAGTAAAGGTTCGAATCAACATTACTACAAGTGAAGCCTAGCTTCATCAGGTAGCTATCTATCCTCTCGTATCGGGCTCTGGGTGCTTCCTTCAACCCATAGAGTGCTTTCTTCAACCTGTAGACATGGGTGTCCGAATCCTGGACTTCGAACCCCAGAGGTTGCTCCACATACACCTTTTCCTTTATCGCACCATGTAGAAATGCGGTCTTCACATCCATTCGATAAAGACTCCATCCTTGCGTGGCAGCAAGTGTTGAGATTCAACAAGATGATGAGCTTAGTGAAAAGAGTCGCCTTCACTAAGTGGGCCCGTAGGCTATTTTTGGTGCAAGTCTATTTTTAGACATGGTGATCATATTTCAAAAGTTGCAGGATGCTATTTGTGGATGGTTGATCAAATTGGAAAAATAGATGAAATTCTATTTTTAAAATATTGGGCGAAGTCTATTTATAGATCGTCGATCTAAAAATAGATGCATGTCGATTATTATTAGCTCTTAATAATAATCAGACTCTAAACAACAACTTATTCTCTTGGAGCACTTACGTTCAATGCACAGATTTGGCAAATTAGTGGACTGAGGGAATTATGCAATTCCCAAGGGCAACTGGTGGTTCATGCATGGAGGACTCAGTTAGACTGAAGTGAAAAAGTTATGACAGAGTTGGAAGAGTAGTTTATGGAGTTGTATTCAGTTTAACTCAGTTAGACTCAGTTGAGCTAGTTGTATCTAGTCTAACTGAATGATACACTAGTGAGAGTGGAGTGAATTAATTAGTTAATTAATTCACAAATAATAACTCATTAATCAACTAAACAATACAATAGTTAACTACAGTGCATGGCAGTTTCAGTGGAGACCAGTGGAGAGATAGGTGAAAGGGCAAGATAGACTATCTGTTGTGACTATAGTGATGCATTGATTGCATCACACACACATTGGAGTTGCCAATGAGGATTGCGCAGTCAAGGCAAGGGTAAACACACACATTGGAGTTGCCAATGAGGATTGCGCAGTCAAGGCAAGGGTAATTCGAATTCATTCAGAGCTATTCTTCAGCAGGGATTGCACAGTGGAGGCAGGCTAGCAGGGGGCAAAGATCGGTGCATGGATTTGCAGATTTTTTCTGATTAGTGTGTGACGATTGATTGTACTGAGAGCTTGATGTACTAAGCTATGTATGAGATTGTCATATGATCTCCATGATACATAATATATGATAGTTGGGGTTTTCAGCTTCAGGCTTTCCTGTTAAACAACTATGTTATGTGCGATTGTTTTTATTTATGCTTCACATGTGTGTGCAATTAATTTTCCGCAAAAGATTAACAGTGGAATGATTCTGTATTTTGCAAGAAGTTAAATATTGTGAGATTAGGGGAATCTAGGACATATGCATGCTTAATGTATATATTTTCTACATGGTATCAGAGCATTGTTAATTCTTGAAGATTGCAATCGTGAAGAATTGTTGAGTTTGTGCTGGTGGACAATTTGAATTTGCTACAGAAGATTCTTGGTGCAGAAGTCAAGTATACATTGAAATGTCTTTCAACGGGTTGAGATTGGAGTATGCCCTTGATGGGAGCTCGAATTACATAGCCTGGAAGGATAGGATGGAGGCGATGCTGGAGGATAATGGACTGAAAGAGTTCATCAATAGAGATGTTCCTAAGCTGAGATCTAGCGATGTTGCATTACTTGACGCATGGCAAAAGAACACAGCAAAGATGAGAAGAATTCTGTTGGAAGGTGTGAAGGACCATATTGTGTCCAGCCTTCACGGGAAAGCCACTCTATTTTTAATGTGGAAGGCTTTGACAGATTTGTTCCAAAGCAGAAGCGATCAGAGGAAGTTGGCGCTTAAAGACAAGCTCAGAAAAATAAAAATGGTGAAGGGTGACAATATTCCAAAATACCTCACGAAGTTTGTCCACTGCAACGATGAATTGGGAAGTGTGGGGGTTACTGTTGATGATAAAGACTTGGTGAGCTTGGCTCTCCTTGGGCTTCTGAAGAGTTGGCATAGCTAAGAAGACTCTGTCAATGGACGGGAGAAACTGCCGGGATGGGAGCGACTTTGGTCAGATCTTGTGCAGGAGGAGATAAGGCGGGGTACCAGGGATGGCTCTTCATCGAAGAATGAAGATGAGAAGAATTGCGCTTTGGCTGCCAAAGCAAGGAAAGGGAAGGGAAGAAATTTCCTTCAAAATCCGATGCTAAAGGCAAGAAGCAGGATTTGTCCAAAGTGAAGTGTTTTCACTTTCACGAACATGGGCATTTCGCCACTCACTGTCCACAGAAGAAGAAGAACAATAAGGCTGTTGGAGCTGCAGCTGGAGAGGCCTTAGCCTCGCAGTTTGAACTTGATTTCTCTTTGATCGCATGCTTGGTTTCAAGTGCAATGGGATCGGTGTGGTATCTTGATAGTGGTGCGTCTTTCCATATGACGAGAGACAAGGAGTTGTTTAGTGACTTGGAGGAGAAGGACCTCCAGATGCATATAGAGATGGGCGACGATGGTCGGTACAGTGCGATTGGCATTGGAACCATTACCTTTGAGAGGGAGTTCGGTAATCCATTCTTGTTGAAGAATGTTATGCATGTTCCAGGTCTGAAGAAGAACTTGGTCTTGGTCGCAATGCTGGAAGACAAAGGTTATGATGTTGTTTTCAGTGAGGGAAAAGCCTTCCTTCGACATAAAACAACGGGTCAAACCAAGAAGATAGGGGTTCGAATTAAGAATCTCTACAAGATGGAGGTAGATGGCTGCGCTGCAATGGTGGGCAAAGCAGAAGAAGTGGTGAGTCGGGATGAGGGCGAATTATGGCACAGGAGATTGGGCCATCTTCACCATGGCGCTTTGAATATTTTGCAACAAATTTCTATTGGACTTCCCAAGGGTACTCTTGTGCAGCCAGATCAGTGCAAGGGATGTACTATGGTTAAGTTTGTGAAGACCACCTTTCATGAGAAGGAGAACCGTGCTTCGGTGATCCTGGAGAGAATTCACACAGACGTGTGTGGACCTTTCTCGGTTGCTTCAACAACAAAACATAGGTATTATGTTATATTTGTTGATGACTATTCTCGTAGATGTTGGATCTTCTTCATGCAGAAGAAGAGTGAAACATTCTCAAAGTTCTGTGAGTTCAAAGCATTGGTGGAGAAGGAGTAGATGATGCAAGTGAAAGCTCTACGGAGCGATAATGGTGGTGAATACATCTCGGCGAATTCAAAGACTTCTGTAGCAAAGAAGGAATTCGAAGAGAACTCATAGCGCCTCATAACCCACAACAGAATGGGGTCGCAGAGAGGAAGAACAGAACGATCGTGGGTGTTGCATGAGCGATGCTGCATGACCAGGGCCTACCGTTGCACTTGTGGGGGGAAGCATGCAACACTGTGGTTTATGTGCAAAACTGTTGTCCTCATAGAGTACTTGGCATGAGTACACTTGAAGAAGCTTTTACTGGTAAGAAGCCTAATATTTCTCATTTGAAGATTTTTGGCTCATCTATTTACATTCATGTGACAAAGGACACCAAGAAGAAGCTGGAGCCGACTGCAGAAGTTGGGATATTTGTGGGGTACACAGAAACACCCCATAATTATCATGTGTATTTTTCAGACAGTCGGATGACTGTGGTGCGACGGGATATAAAATTCAATGAGGTGAAAGCCATGAAGTTGTCGCTTGAGAGGGAGCTACACTTGCATGCGGCGGAGGAACTTCTTGTTCCCAAAGATGAGCCTCCAGATGTGGATCAGCCATAGGAGGAGATTCATGGAGTGGAGGAGTCCACTCATGCAGAACCAAACATCAGATAAGGCAGAAAGCGTACCACATAAGCTGAGAGACTGAAACTTGATGTGGCACAGAATGTAGGAGTTCCTACATCACAGCGCAGACAGAGACAGTCACCTGACCGATTTACTGGATACATGGCTCTTATGAGCAAGTGTATCGTGACAGAGCCATCTTCTTTTGAAGAAGCAGTGCAGGAGCCCACATGGGTAGATGCCATGGTGGAGGAGTATGACTCCATTGTGAGAAACAGTGCTTGGGAGATTGTTCCAAGACCGGTGGGAAAATCAGTTGTAGGATCAAGATGGATCTACAAGGTAAAGCAAGCTGCTGATGGGAGCGTCGACAAGTATAAGGCAAGATTTGTTGCTCGGGGCTTCTCACAGATCGAGGGTATTGACTATGAAGAAACCTTTGCACCTGTCGCACAGTATTCTTCCATACGGACCATCCTTGCTCTCTCAGCGCAGATGGGTTGGCACATTCATTAGATGGATGTGAAGACTGCGTTCCTTAATGGGATCATTAAGGAAGAGGTGCACATTGAGCAACTTGAAGGATTTGAGATCTTCAGCAGTGAGTTGCATGTGTGCAGGCTCAAAAGAGCGTTGTATGGGCTGAAACAAGCACCACGTGCTTGGTACACTCAGATCGACAGCTATTTCACTAGACTTGGCTTCACCAAGAGTGAGGCGGATGCAAATCTGTACCAGATTGTGGTGGAGGGTAAGCTTTTAATCATTGTTCTTTATGTTGATGATTTAATACTAACAGGTGATGAGCAGTTGATACACTCATGCAAGGCAGATCTTGCAAAGGAGTTTGAGATGAAGGATTTGGGTCTCCTTCATTATTTCCTTAGATTGGAAATATGGCAGCGGGAAGGTGAACTGTTTGTGTCTCAAGGCAAGTATGCCCGGGAGATACTGGAGAAGTTTCACATGCAAGGCTGCAAGCCTATCAACACTCCTCTTCCAAGAAATTGGAAGAAAGAGGATGCTACATCGGCAGAGGTAGTGGATGCCACTGTTTATCGACAGTTGGTGGGTTCGCTCATGTATTTAGTCAATACAAGACTGGACATATGCTATGCGGTGAACTAGCTTTCACAAGCGATGGTTAAGCCTACCAAGCTCTTTTGGAAGGCAAGCAAGCATGTCTTGAGATATCCTCAAAATATCCGAAAAGGGTTTATGGTACGTAATGTGACGGGATGAGGTGAAGTTGCATGGCTTCACTGATGCAGATTGGGCAGGAAGCTCAACAGAGAGAAAGAGCACATCAGGAGGGATTTTTAGTATCGGATCTACGACAGTTTCTTGGTACAGCAAGAAACAAAGATCCGTGGCACTCAGTTCAGTGGATGGAGAATACATGGTAACAAGTCAAGCTGCATGTGAGGCTATATGGATGAGGAAGATTCTAGTTGGTTTGTCCGGTTCACATTTAGATCCCACAGTGATACATTGTGATAATCAAAGTTGCATTAAACTCTCAGTTAATCCTGTGTTTCATGATAAATCTAAACATATTGATATCCAGTATCATCATATCAGAGATTGTGTGCAGCGGAAGATCATGTTGCTTTAGTACATTCCTACGGAAGATCAAGATGTAGATATTCTGACGAAGGCGCTCACTAGGAGCAAATTCGAATACCATAGAGGCAGGATCGAGGTGAAGGATAATCCCTATCTTGTTGAGAGGGAGTGTTGAGATTCAACAAGATGATGAGCTTAGTGAAAAGAGTCGCCTTCACTAAGTGGGCCCCCGGGCTATTTTTGGTGCAAGTCTATTTTTAGACATGGTGATCATATTTCAGAAGTTGCAGGATTCTATTTGTGGATGGTTGATCAAGTTGGAAAAATAGATGAAATTCTATTTTTAGAATATTGGGCGAAGTCTATTTATAGATCATTGATCTAAAAATAGATGCATGTCGATTATTATTAGCTCTTAATAATAATCATACTCTAAAAAACAACTTATTCTCTTGGAGCACTTAAGTTCAGTGCACAGGTTTGGCAAATCAGTGGACTGAGGGAATTATGCTATTCCCAAGGGCAACTGGTGGTTCATGCATGGAGGACTCAGTTAGAACTGAAGTGACAAAGTTATGACAGAGTTGGAAGAGTAGTTTATGGAGTTGTATTCAGTTTAACTCAGTTAGACTCAGTTGAGCTAGTTGTATCTAGTCTAACTGAATGATACACTAGTGAGAGTGGAGTGAATTAATTAGTTAATTAATTCACAAATAATAACTCATTAATCAACTGAACAATACAGTAGTTAACTACAGTGCATGGCACTTACATCAAATCCATGCTTGACCTTGTAGAGCCATTTCGAGGTGACAACTACTTTGTCCTCCGGTCTTGGAACCACATACCAAACATCATTCTTCAATATGGACTCATACTCTTCGTGCATAACATCCTTCCAGACTTGATGCTTTACGGCTTCCTCAAAAGATCTAGGCTCAGATTGTACAATAGTACTCATGGTTGCTAGATACCCTTGGTATCTATTCGGCTTCTTGCTTTCACGGAATGTCCCCCTTGGGGCCATATGTCCTTCGACATCCTCGAGAGTGTCCCTGAGCCATGATGGTCTCTTCCCCAATGAAGGAGGTGGATCAATAGGGTCCATCGGTCCTTCAGCATCGGGCATTGTCTCATCCTTCGTTTCTTCTTGATTTCCAGGCCTTGCTTCATGATCTTCCTCATATCTCGGAAGATTGACTACTTTCCTCAGGGAAGCATCTTCGTCAAAGGTGAAATCGTGGCATATCTCCACTTCCCTTTGACCAGGAACATAGACTCTATAGGCCTTCGAAGTTTCGCTGTAGCCCACAAACATTCCCTTCTTCCCAGAAGCATCCAACTTGCTCCTCTTCTCTTTCGGCACATGAAAATAAACAGGATATCCAAAAACTCTAAAATGTGAGACATCAGGTTTCTTACTAGTGAAAACCTCTTCGGGAATTTTGGAGTCCAGAGCGGAATGCGGGCATTGGTTTTGTATGTACACAGCAGTGTTCGTAGCTTCTCCCCACAGAAACTTCGGTAGACCCTGGTCACATAGCATGGCACGGGCAGCTTCCACAATGGTTCTATTTTTTCGTTCAACAACGCCATTCTGCTCAGGAGTATAGACAGTTGTGGTGTCCCTCTTGATGCCAGCTTCTCTGCAAAAGTTCTTGAACTCGTTCGTCTCATATTCAGTGCCATTATCGGTCCTCAGTATCTTGATCTTCTTCCCTGTCAGATTTTCCACCAAGGCTTTGAAGGTATGGAACCGCATGAAAGCCTCATCATTCTTCTTCAAGAAGTATATCCAAGTTTTGCGAGAGAAGTCATCTATGCATGTCATTTAATAAGAACATCCTCCCAAGGATGTCACGGGCAACATCCTAGACAGGTTAGAATGTATCAATTGCAAGACATCAAATGTCTTTGTGACACTTGAGGGGAAAGGTCCCCTTGTATGCTTTCCTTTAGCACAACCTTGACATACACCTTCATGATTATTTGAAAACTCGGGCATCCCTGTCACCACCTTCCTTGCTTCAGGAAGGGCCTTGTAGTGAAAGTGTCCAAACCTACGGTGCCATAGTTCTGTCTGTCGAATAGTATCGCACGTCATCGCTCTCAGTGGACTTCCTCCAACCTGATAGAGTCTATCAACTCTAAACCCAATCGTGATAGCTTCCTTGAAGCTCTTCTTCCAGATGCACACCTTTCCATCAATGAATACCACATTGAAACCTTTGTCTTCCATGGCCGATATAGACACAAGGTTCTTCTTCAAATTAGGTACATAGAGTACATCTTGCAAGCGGAGGACTTGACCTTGAGACAAGTGGAGGGTCCCAACCCCTGTCCCTTTCATGGGATATGTGGCATTATCTCCAAGGACAATTTCCAGATTAGTATCCTTCTCAACCATATCAGAAAGTGCTTCCTTGAACCCAGTGATGTGCCTTGAGGCACCATTATCTATCAACCAGACATCCATAGTGTCGGGTGGAGATTGAGCAGAGAGGGCAGATACAAGAATGAATTCATTTCTTTTATCAACAACATTTGATTCCTCATATCTAGAATTTCTTGACCTTTGGAAAGGTTGACCATTTCCGCTAGAGGGAGCCTTCCTCTTCCCCTTGAACCTGATGTTCCTTTGATTGCCATTCCACCAGTTGTTGTTGTTGTCATCACCATCGGGAGAATCCTTTTTGAAAGGGCATTCTCTAGCATAGTGACCTGGCCTATGACAAGTGTAACACTTTCCCTTCTTTCCTTGGGCCCCTGCTCTTCCTTTGTTCTTTGGACCACCAAAGTTCTTCTTTCTAGAATGAGCAGTGTAGGCGGCATTTCCTTCATTTTCATACTCCTTCATTCTTGTCTCTTCTTGTACGCATCTTGATAGTACTTCGTCAAAGTCAGGTATCACATTGTTATTGAGAATGGTAGTGTTGAACACATGCCATTCAGATGAGAGCCCTCCAAGTGCCGTGAGAACTATCTCTCGATCATCTATTGTCTCCCCAATAGCCAGCAGATTGTTCCTGATCTCGGTCAGCTTCAGAAAGTATGATTGAACAGACTCATCCCTGCCTTTCTTCAGATTCTTCAATTGATTCTTGAAGAATAGGACTTGATTCACATTGTTGGCCTTGAACATGTGGACCAACTTATCATACATCTCTTTGGATGTGCCTAGGTTAGAGATGTAGGCAACCATACCCTTCTGAATTGAGTCCCTGATCATCAAATTTGCTTTGGTCTCCCCCTTCTTATACTTTGTTTTGGCAGCAACAGTTGCAGTGGATGTAGGCTCTTGGATTTTACCCTGCACATAATCCATGACATCTTGGTCTTCCAAGTTAAGATCTAATGTCATCTTCCAAGCATGGAAGTCATCCTTCCCAGTCAATTTGTCATCAGCCTTAAAGCCATTGTAGTGTGAGGAACCCATCCTCTTCTTCGGTGATTGCTACAAATTAGGGCTTTGTCTTCACCTCAGCTCTGATACCATGTAAATTTTTGTAGATGTTCTATGCTTGATGCAACTTTACTTTTTCTTCAATATCAGACAGCAATCACATAAACAATAAAGTAAAATGCTGAAAGAACATGCCAATAGATCGACAGAAGACAAGCCAGAAATATATAAGTGTGTTAGTGTGTTACAGTGGTCAACAGGATGCTTCAACCATCAAAGTCTCAATATGGTCAGCCAACCAGCAATGTCACACAACCCTCTAGGATAGCCAAACGGTCCACTCAAAAGTCAACGCTGTCAGTCAACGATTAACACAAACAGCAGCGACAAAAAGTTCAACGCTGAAAAGTCAAAGTCAACGTCTTGCCTCGAGAATAGTGCCAAAAAATGTGGATTAGGAAAATCAAACTTTTGGGAGAGTTTCAGGTCCTTTTGACCTTGCGTTGACCAAAGTCAACGCTAGTTAAAGTTTGCTGCAGAAACCCTAGATCGAAATCAGAAATGTGCTGCTACTGGAATTTTCCCACGTGTGGAGAGAAGAGCCACCAAGGTCATCGAACCAATCAGATGAGGAGAGAGAAATGTGTGAGGATGAGATGAGTGAAAATGTCCTCCAACGTTGACCAATATATATCCATCAGTGAGGGTGTGTGACACAACTGCTGGGGCACAAAACCTTAAGGCCGACCTGCACATATCTTGAATAAATTCAAAATAAATGTTCTGCTCAACGGATCAAGATGATCTTTAGATCGATCTTGCACCTCTCTGAAAGAGGAAGCCAATAAAGATATTGGTATCTTCATCTGAGCATCACAACATGGAGTTTGGACCTAGTTGTCCAAAATTAACACATGATGATCTTTAGATCAATCTTGCACCTCTCTGAAAGAGGAATCCAACAAAAATATCATCTCCATCATATGAGCGATACAAAGTGGAGTTTGGCCCTAGTTGCAAAATTTAACACTCCCTCTCAACTAGGGAGAACTCCACCCACCAATCTATCTGTCAACGTGTGAAATCTTGTACCATCATGTACCATCATGTCATCCTGTGTCATCCTGCTGTCCCTGTACTTTGTCGGCTCTGCTCTGCTGAATCATGAAGAAATAATGAAGAAGATTTGATCGAGAGTGAGTCATAAGACCTTGCCACTCTTCACTGACCCGAAGTCAGTTAAGAGGTAAAAACCTCAATCAGACTTGATCCCAGATCAAGTTGTTAGACACAACCCATCTTATACATAGAGAGTACGAAAATACACGATGCATCCATCGGTAATGCTATGGTCTCTATCCTCATTTCCCAACTCATTGGTCAGATGAGAGGTACTTCCCATGAGTCCCGGACTACATGGGTAGGATGTATGTGGGGCATAGATCAAGAGAGGGTGAACCATCTCAATATCATAATGGTGGGGAAATAGCACACCAACAAGTTAAGGCGAACCCAACCCTGTGGTCGCTTATAGCTCCAAGAAGTTATCCCCAAGCCCCTAGAGCTCCCAGAGCTCAAAGTCCAACTCAAGCAGGACTCTCATTAGAGAGTCTGTCCGCGATTCCAAGCTTCTCACGGAAGGTTAAGAAATTGACCTTCCCATGGGCTTCGTGAGAATATCTGCGACCTGCTCATCAGTCCCAATGTGATGGAGTCGTATGACGCCTTGCTGTACCATATCTCAGATAAAGTGGTACCTGATATCAATATGTTTGGAGCGGTTGTGGAACACGGGATTCTCTGAAAGTCGAATCCCACTTTGGTTGTCGCAAAGGATCACGGTGGTATCTCGCACATGCCCAAACAACTCATTGAAGAGATTCCTCAACCAGACAACTTCATAACAGGCCATACTTGCTGCAATGTATTCGGCCTCGGCGTGCTCAAAGCAACTGATTTCTGCTTCCTGCTCATCCAGGAGATCGAACCAGAACCTAGAGTGAAGCAACATCCAGATGTGCTCTTACGATCCACCACATTGCCTTCCCAATCAACATTTGTATATCCATGGAGCCTCATACTCCCGACAATGTATCTCAGCCCATGGTTGATTGCGTCTCGGAGATATCTCAAGAGATTCTTGGCACCAATCCAGTGAATGTGATGAGGCTCGACCATGTATTGACTCAACATGTTCATCGCAAAACATATATCTTGGCAGGAGTTCACTAAGAATATCAGGGCCCCTACGAGTTGACGATACTTGGTAGGATTTCCCAAATCAGGCCCAACAACACTTCCACACAACTTTTTAAATTTGAGTTCCATTGGAGTAGTCACGAACTTGCAGTCCACCATCCCAACTCTTTCCAGCAACTACGCAATATATTTTCCTTGAGAAAGGAAAATATCACTTGGCTTTTTCTAGACCTCCAGGCCTAGGAAGTAGTGCATCAGTCCTAGGTCATTCATATCGAACTCAGAAGCTAGCTCCCTCTTACATTGATGAATAAGAGGGTCAACACCTGTCAAGAATAGATCGTCCACATAGAGAACCAGAATGAGAGGCTTGTCATTATCAAACTTAAAGTAAAGGTTTGGATCAACATCACTTCGAGTAAAGCCCAACTTCATCAAGTAGCTATCGATCCTCTCATATCAAGCCCTGAGGGCTTGCTTCAACCCATAGAGGGATTTCTTCACCCTGCATACGTGTGTATCTCTATGTCGAACTTTGAACCCCAAAGGTTGTTCCACATAGACCTCTTCCTTGATCGAACCATGTAATAATGCAATCTTGACATCCATATGATGTAGACTCCATCCTTGCGATGCAGAAAGGGTAATGATTGCACGAATGGTGGTGTAGCGAGCAACAGGTGCAAATATTTCATCAGAATCTATTCCTTCTTTCTGCGAGAAGCCTCGGGCAACGAATCTTGCCTTGAATTTTTCAGCACTTCCATCGGCTCCATGCTTGATCTTGTAGAGCTATTTCGAGGTGACAACAAATTTGTCCTTCGGTCTAGGGACCACATCCCAGACATCATTTTTCATGATTAACTCGTATTCTTCATTCATTGCATCCTTCCAATCTTGGTGCCTCATAGGTTCTTCAAACATTCCAGGTTTAGATTGTACAATGGTGTTGATGGCTACTAAGTACCCTTGGTACCTATTCGGCTTCTTACTTTCACGAAATGTTCCCCTTGGAGCAATATGTCTCTTGGCATTTTCGAGAGTGTCTCTAAGCCATGAGGGTCTTCTTTTATTTGAAGAAGGTGGATCTATAGGATCCATTGGACCTTCAACATTAGGCATTTGTTCATCCTTCGATTCTTCTTGCTTCCTCTTTGTCTTTCTTTGATATAGGAAGATTTCTGACCTTCCTAAGGGCAACCTCTTAGTCAAAGGTGACATCATGACATGTCTCCACTTCTCTTTGTCCAAGCACATAGATTCTATATGCCTTCAAGGTTTCACTGTAGCCCACAAAAGTTCCCTTCTTTCCAGAAGCATTCATTTTGCTTCTCTTTTCTTTCGGCACATGAAAATATACGAGACTTCCAAAAATTCTAAAATGAGAAACATCAGGTTTCTTACCAGTGAAGACTTCTTCGAGAGTTTTGGAGTCCAAAGCTTGATGTGGGCATCTATTTTGAACATACACAACGGTGTTGGCAGCTTCTCCCCATAGGAACTTTGGAAGACCTTGGTCATAAAGCATGGCACAAGCAGCTTCCAAAATGGTTCTATTCTTCCTTTCGACAACACCATTTTGTTGAGGAGTATATGCAGTAGATGTCTCCCTCTTAAAGCCAACTTCCCTGCAATAGTCATTGAATTCATTTGACTCATATTCGGTTCCATTATCGGTCCTCAAGATTTTGATCTTCTTCCTTGTTTGATTTTCAACCAAGGCCTTCAAGGTGTAGAACCATTTGAATACTTCGTCCTTTTTCTTCAAGAAGTATATCCAAGTCTTGCGGGAGAAGTGTTGGCTTAATGGGGCCTAGACTATGGTTCAATGTGGCTGCGCGTGTTGACTTTTGGGTAGTATTGGATGTAATCTAGCTTTGAAATTTTGTGGAGGGGCTAGAACACATGAGCTCTCCAAGACCCAGAAATAGTTTGGAGAAATTCCACCCAGAGCTTAAGTTATTCAAATAATTAATTATTTTAATGGAGACCCTAAATCTAACTTAGGAAAATCAAATAATTAAAGTGAATTAATTTAAACATGTGGGTGAGAATGTTCTAAATGATGAGGATCAAGTCTTTTATAATCTTAGTCGTCGATTAGAGATTAGATCACGATCGTTGATTCGTCAATTGGAAAAGTATTAAAGGAGGGCTTGGGGTCAGTTGGAGAACACACACATAGCGGTAGCACTTGAGCTAAGTCGAAATTCTGAGGTGCGGTTTGCTGAGAATTTTCGAGTGAGCTTGCAGTGCAGTGAGGGGTAGATCAGCAGAGGGATTTCAGATCCGAGGTCGAGAATACATTGGCAGAGAGGTAGATCTGTACCACAGAGCAACGAAGGCCCAGGAGGGGTGACGCAAAGGCAACGTAAGCCTAGGAGGGGTGACGCAGAGGCAGCGTAAGCCCAACAGGGGTGATGCAGAGCCAGAAGGGCTCATGCAAAGGGACGCAGAGACGGAAAACACTGACGTAGTCACTCAGAGAGCTGCACTGGCGTTTTAGTGGGCCAGATAGGGCTCGTATTCAGTAGATCCAGAAGGGGTGATGCAACCACACTAAAGGATAACGCAGTGACTGTGTAGGCACCTGTGGGGTTCTTCATCCTCAACTGAATCAACCATATTATCTGTCTCCAGATATAGAGGTACTTCTGCCGAGATTTTCTCTATTGGGTAAACCACTACTGGTACCCTAGACTGTATTCAGAATTTTGCATAATAATAAAAACCTCAAAGGCTGCTGCACCGGTTTTCTTGCATTGGGTTTTTCCGGGGACATTTGTCTGAAAAATCTTGTGTGTCCTTTGTCGAATGTGCTTAATTCTTCAGTACTTGATCTATATGTATGTGTAGGCTGCAGTGTGTTTACTTCAATGTTTTTTGAATATTTCTAAAAATAACTTGTTTAATTAAAAACACAAGTAGGAGAAGTAAACCATATTTCTGCAGTAGGATTTTTGTAATCAAGATTCAAAAATTTTCACATGGTATCAGAGTGATCGCAGATTAAGGAGATTTGAAGCCATCAGTGAAGTGAGGAAGTTTTTGCTGCAGGAAGAAGGTTGTCCCTAGTGACAACGCAGATCTGGAAGAGGTAGCGTGCCAGAGGGGCAGTGCATGCCCTAGAGAGGTGACGCAGAGGCTTATGCAGTCTGAGAAGGGTGACACAGAGCCTGTCTAGCTCATGCAAAGGCTCACACAAGCCATGGAGGGTGACGCAGTCCAAGAGGAGGTGATGTAGAGCCAGTTGTCGTGACTGGAAGTGCAGTTTGTTTCTTCGGACGTTGCTGGTGGGGCATTGTTTCTACTGGTGCAAAACAATGTCTAGAAAGGTTGACAAAGTAATGGGAAGCAGTTCCTCAGCAGACTTTCTAGCCAAGAAGTTTAAGATCTAATCAGTGGGGTGATTGGAGAGCGTTGATTCGACATAATTGGTGGACGATTTCTGGGAGGGAAATCACTTGTCAGAGGGAGCGTTTTCTCTAGAGGGTTTCTAGCGCCAAGAAACTCAGATCTGAGTCTTTTGCCGAGGGTAGAAATAGAAGAGGGGAGAAGAGTATCCGTTTCGACGGTTTTTGAGCAGAGATGGCCTCTCATTGATTGAAGGATTGGGACAAGTTGGATGGAGCATCTAACTTCGTCATCTGGAATGCCGAAATCCTGTCAGTCCTTGATGAATATCGCATCAAAGATCATGCCAAGAAGGTTGTAGATGTTCTTGTTGAGGCTGATCCGTTGAAGAAGTATGAGAAAAATCAAGCTAGAGCCAAGCGCTTGATTATGGACGGGGTGAATGATCATGTGGTCCCACACATTGCCGAGAAGAATATGGAAAATGAGATGTGGACAATATTGACCACATTGTATCAAGGCACCTTTGTCCAGAGGAAAATGCTTCCGAAGAATTGGCTGCAACTATTTCAGATGCATAAGGGAGAGGAAATCAACCCCTTCCTCATTATATTGAAGGCGATTCGAGATCAGCTGGTTGTTATGGGCGCCACTCCTAATGATGGTCTTATGGTAAGAACTACCTTGAATGCAATGTCAAAAGAGTGGGAGACCTTTGTCCAAGGCATCTTGGGTAGAGCGACACTTCCAAATTGGGAAGACATGTGGGCAACTCTTCGTCAAGAAGAGATTAGGAGATTGACCAAGATGGGCAGCGATAGCGGAGGAGCCAAGATCAAGAAGGAGGAGGAGGAAGATGCGACTCTCGCATCTAAGGGACAACAACAGCAGTGAGGGAAGAAGAAGAAAGACCTTTCTAAGGTCCGGTGCTTCAAATGTGGTGAATTGGGACATTTCACCACTACTTGTCATCAAAAGAAGAAGGGTAAGAAAGATTCAGATTCTAAGGCTGCAATAGCCAAGGGTGATGATGGGAGTGATGACGATGTGGCTATGAGTGCTCATGTACCTCGAGAGAAGAGGTGGGGCGACATAGATCTATAGTTCTCTTGAACTTAGATGTGGGGCAGGATCCTTGAGATGCCCAAACTCTTGGATCCCATACGAGCTACGGGAGCCCTTAATGACAGTAGCAGGATGTCTGGAGTCAGTTGGTGCGGAGGATTGTGGAGGCACATAGGCAGAGCTAGGACACTGAAGACTTGAGTAGTGCAGAGGTAGCAGCACCGCAGAGGATGATGGGATTTCAATAGTGCAGAGGCTGTGCTTATGCAAAGCAGGAGCAGTAGCAGCGCAAAGCTCTAGAGGGTCAGCACAGATTAGCAGCAGAGGGTGTTTCAGTATCGAGACGCAGCGAGACTGACTTGTCTGTTAGGATTTTGGGTGATGTCCTTCAGTTGCTTAACTCTGAGAAATTGAGTTGTAGTGCAACAGTTAGCAGTGGTAGTGCTATGGGCAGCATGATGCAACATTTGAGAGGGAGATGCAATACGGATGAGGCAATGACTGTGGCAGAGTCATGGGCAGCAGTACAGAAAGCAATATCGCAGTGGATGAGGGGCAGCAGTCGAGTGTCAACAACGCAGAGGACCGATGTCGTGGATCAGGGTGATGCTTCAGGTTGAAGTGTTGCTAGAGCACATTCCTCGCTAAGAGGGAGTGTTGATTTTTGGGTAGCATCGGATGTGCTCTAGCTCCGAAATTTGGGGAGGGGCTAGAACACATGAGATCTCCAAGGCCCAGAAATCGTTTGGAGAAATTCCACTCGGAGCTTAAGTTATTCAACTAATTAATTATTTTAATGGAGACCCCAAGTCTAACTTAGGGAAATTAAATAATTAAAGTGAATTAATTTAAGCATGTGGGTGAGAATGTTCTAAGTGACGAGGATCAAGTCTTTTCTAATCTTAACCGTCGATTAGAGTTTAGATCACAACCGTTGATTCGTCAACTGGAAAAGTATTAAAGGAAGGCTTGGGGTCAGTTGGAGAACACACACATAGCGGTAACACTTGAGCTAAGTCGGAATTCTGGGGCGCGGTTTGCCGAGAATTTTCGATCTTGCAGTGCAGCGAGGGGTAGATCGACAGAGGGATTTCAGATTCGAGGTCGAGAATACATTAGCAGAGAGGCAGATCTGTACCACAGAGTAGCGCACGCCCAAGAGGGGTGATGTAGAGGCAGCCTAAGCCCAGGTGGGGTGACACAGAGGGAGCGTAAGCCTAGCAGGGGTGACGTAGAGCTAGGAGGGGTCACACAGAGGGAGGCAAAGCCAAATAAGGTCGACGCAGCCACTCAGAGAGCTGTGCTGGGGTTTCAATGGGCCAGATAGGGCTCGTATTCAGCGGATCTAGAAGGGGTGATGTAGCCACACTAAAGGGTGACGCAGTGATTGCGTAGGCACTTGTGGGGTTCTTAATCCTCAACTGAATCAACCATATTATCTGTCTCCAGAGATTGAGGCACTTCTGTCGAGATTTTCTTTGTTGGGTAAACCACTACTGGTACGCTAGATTGTATTTAGAATTCTGCATAATAATAAAACCCTCAAGAGCTGCTGCACTGGTTTTCCCACATTGGGTTTTTTGTGGACATTTGTCCGAAAAATCTTGTGTGTCCTTTATCGAATGTGCTTAATTCTTCAGTACTTGATCTGTATGTATGTGTAGGCTGTAGTGTGTTTACTTCAATGTTTTTTGAATATTTCTAAAAATAACTAGTTAATTAAAACACAAGTAGGAGAAGTAAGCCAGATTTCTGTAGTGGGATTTCTATAATAAGGATTCATAAATTTTCAGAGCACGAACCAACAAAACCCACTATTACTGGCACTTTTGGCAACAATCTGCTTGCTAGAACTAGGTCTCTGCATCCAGAGGGATAGTGGGCTGTGGCTTTAGGGCTTTGGTTCCTTTCTATGCTTGGCAGAGCTTCACAGAGCAGATCTATCAACTATATTGGTGTTGTTCAACACATCTATCAAACAAACTTGCAGACTATGCGATCTTACTTAATGAAGCATAAAACAATGTAAACAACCACAAAAAGAACTTCGCGATGCAATTATAGATCAAAACCCTTACTTAGCATAGATAACATAAAATACATGTAAAGAAAACACATGAATTCACAACACTAATCCGTCTTCAAAAGTATTTCATTAATGCTCAGATCTTTCCCATACAATAAATTCCACTCTGTGCACTTAGCTGCAGGGGTCTGCGCAATTAGTTGCAGACTTCCTAAGGTCTCCCCGCACTTGGCTGCAGGAGCTTTTCCTCTAACCCCAATCTGCAAACTCAGACTCAACACAACGTTACATCCAAGTGCATCTCATCAATTCTCTATCAAATCTTATCTTCGAGATCTAGCCTAGACTCTTTATATAGTATTTTACATTACAATACCATGGTCCGAAAACCATGGGCGGAGTTCAACGTTCACAAAATATTCCCATCCCCTTACAAAATAAGGGGCTTTGACCCACCCCAAATCCCCTAAGACTCAAAATATACATCGCGCTGCATGCTCCGCTCCTTGATCTGCGGAGTCTTTATCTAACTTTCTTCTTTGAGGGGTATTGTGTCCAACACAAAACTGTGACTCGTCCCAAGTCACAATGCATTGCGTAATCTTCCGTATTAGCATCGCGTCGATAGGGATCCTCTTCCCTAGCCACAAGCAGTGATTGTGCACTAATGCCAACAATAGTTGTACACAAATCGTGTTAATTATGCTTCGCCCAAAGTGTGGCACATACAACATGTGAGTATCCCTGCATCCTGGATACCAGCTACCCACTTCATTGTATCCAATCTTGTTACTCCGCCTTCATAGGCTTGTTGGCGCAGATACCAGCTTGGCTCAAACTGTAGGTATTTACTGCAATCGTTCAACTCCCAATCCTCCATATGCAGCTAGGGCACCTTGCCTAATAAATCCCCTTCGACCAATACCTCATCCAAATTCAGTGGCATAAATATCTTGTACTTAACTGCGTCTAGATCCTTTGTCGACTTCTTAGCCTCCGACTTCCATGGCTAGATATACTCAAGCAACCTAGAGATAGGTTCGACCTCCTTAGCATCGATTTCCTCAGTAGCAACTTCTTCTTCGTCGGACTCTTCAATCTCAACAACCTTCTTTTGTCTATCTTGGGCTCTCTTACTCCATTGTTCTTTAGGTAGTTTCTTCTGGGGTGACGATCTTAAAACTAGCTTCTTCGGCATCTTGGATGGCGTTGTGCCTGCAGTCGTCTGCTTCATGGGCGACCTCGGCTCTGTGACAGTTGTGGGTGGCGTGGCTGTCATGATGAATTCTAATCCTCTATGGAGAAATTCTTGCTCAATAGCTCTTCTCCGACATGCAACAGCTCACTCGCCGCTCTTGCAAACACCAAATCTCACTTCTAAATCTTAGCGCGCAAAGTGTTCGAATGTGGAGAGGGACGCTTGATTTATAGTGAAATTCGAATTCAAACTCCATGATTTCCTTCAAACTCCTCATAAATGTAGATTTGGCAGTAGATCCGCCCAGATATGCCTATTAAATGCATCCCTCCTACTCCTTTTAACGACCAAGTCATTGTCCAATCAACTGTTACTGTTCCAATGGTCACTTTTTGGACTAACTTCGCCAGACTCACCTATTCAGCGCAGTTCTGCCTCCCTTGGCGCAGTTTCCTCCGGCTGCGCACTCTTTTCCCATTTTGCATAGTACTTCTACTGCGCCTAAGCTACCCTTCGGTAGAATTGTTTAGAGTCCTACGCTCTCTTTCAAGTAGGCACTCGCATATCTCCTCCCCTAACACAGACTTGTTGACAAAGTATTATAAACCAGACTGATAGTAACATTCTTGGGCTTGTTCCAACTACGCAGCCCAATGAGATTGTACCAGAGTTCTTGGCTCCACGGTAATTCGAAATACAGTTGCTTTGACTTCTTGAAGAGTCTCATTAATACACTCCCAACCATCGGCGAAGCTATATGTTAACAATAATCCTCATGTCATCTCATACCAATCGGTAGTGCCATAGTGCAGCTCCGTCTCAAGATACCATTGTTGTGGTATCGTATCCAAGGAATGAAAGAAAATATGCACCCACTTGGGTTGAGGATATTTGCCCCAAGTTGCGGTCCAGCTAGATAAATGCTCGCGAGGATCATCTCTACCATTTGTACTTCTCCGTGATCTTAGTGTCTACCTGGCGAAATCTGAGTCTTATCAGTCTGCAAAGTTCCTTCCATCCTTTTAAACTTTCTCTGTGTGCGCCCCACCATCAGGCTGGATTAGACCTCAATGCAAAGTCCAAAGCTTCGTATCTTTGTTCTTTCGACACCCTCTGCTTGAATTCTTCCAGAAATAGGACAACATTCCCAGTTCCATCATAAAATGGCAAGTCACGCACCTCCAATGTGACATTGCGAAGTGATTTGTTAACCTTGTTACAACGCTTCGTAGTTACTTCATGTAAGCGATTCTGCTAATGCTCCAACTCTTCAGTAGAGTCTGAAACGCACGAACTATCGCGCTCCCAACATATTCTGCCATCAGCGGTAGGGTTAATCCAGTCTGCATCCTACACAGTAAGCTTATAGATTTGTCAATATCAGTATCCCCATATTCATGCTGGACAGGCTCTGTATAGTGCACACCTTTAGATGGATCCAATGGCACAACAACTTGGTCACCATCCTTCTCAAATACCATTTGCCTATTCTTTAGATTGATTATAGCGTCCATGTCGTAAGCCCAATCAAATCCAAGCAATGCAGGATAGGGATTGCTATTGTCAAGGATCTCAATAACTTCGAAGTCGGATAGCACGCAAGCTCCATCAAGATCAACGCTAAATCCCTACAATCGACCCATAGGAATGATCTTCTGCTAGTTTACCATCCTCAGCTGAATCAATGACCATTGCAGCTTAGGTCGTCCCATTTGTTCCAATGTCTATTTTGGCAGAAAGTTGGCATCTGATCCCAGATCTAGAATGACTTGATGCATCTCATAATCTTCAATTTGCGTAGTTAAACCCCATCTCCCGGTCGGTTCTCTTCTTATTTTTGTACACTTTGTTTACTATGCACTATTCCAAACATGAATTTTCCTTGCCAGCGCAGTTATTTATCAGCTCCTGTAACCCCTCTACAACCTTCTGATCCCTTTGCAATTTCATACACGCCTGTAAAAATGATGCCAAGATGGATAGATTAGCTTCCTTTTCTTCAGTGTTCTCCTCAGGCTTCTTCTTTAGTGGGAACAACTGTCTCTGCGCGGTTGGTGTCGAAGCTTTAGGAGTCATAAATGTCTTCTTTGCTTCCATGAATGTCTCTTTCTCGCGCTGTATATTGAACCAAACATTCTTATCTTCAGCCTTTCGAACCCATGTCTCCATCATAGGTCGCTTTGCTTCTGCGCGGTTTTCTCGGTATTTACACCGCTGCGCGTTATGTAATATCCCCAAATGAAATATTTTACCAATTTTGCAGAAAATAACTTAACCTAACATTTTGCCGTAAAATCCACATTTCTTTAATAAAAGATTGCCATGTAAAATAAGATAAATCAAGCACTATGCAATAACATGTCGAGAAGAAACGATCTCAGATTTTATTATACTAAATAGTGGAAACACTGTACATGATAATATAGCTGAAGTATTTGAGATAGATGATCTGATCTCCAAAACTGATCTGCTCTGATGCTGAAATCGGCCCTCCCCAAATTGAGCTGCTGCGTTCTCTCTCCGGTAACAACTGTCGCTGAATCAACTGAAAAAAAATGAAGCACAAGTTGAAGATCTGAAAGATCCTCACTCCAATATCCCTAAAACTCTGCGAAACTCCTCAATGAAGTCTCCTCAAGAGAGTTGGAGTTTTGTCCAACACTTGACAAATCACTCGAGGGTTTCCGTCCCGGGGCTACCAAGGGAGTAGAGAACCAAGTTCTCAAACCTCTCACACAAGAAAATGATCTAATCCAAGATATCCCTCAATGGCCTCCTCCTTTTCTTTTATAGATCTCCTGGATCCTTCTAGAGCTTTATTTTATTAATATTTTATTCAAGGAGCACTTTTCCCTCTTATTAAAATATTCCTTTTTAATGCAGGGAAGAGTAAATTGGCTACCATGTCTTCTCAGGTCACTAAAACTCATGTCCAACTGTCCCATCATGTAGGTATCCTCGTCTCGGCTCCAACGAGCTATTACACTAAGGTGTTCATTCATGTATTCCTCCCGGAATGCCACCTTTAACATAATTAATTGAGTTAAGCCAAAAAATAACTCAGTTTTTCGAAAGTTGTCGGAATGCACCGGAACGAAAGGCAAACTGCTCGGATGATGGAATATATCAAGTGAATGCCACCAGACCTCATAGAAACTCCTCAAAACTCCTCCAAAAAGCCCCTGGGCCCGCTGATGACACCAACCTATACCTGTGACCTGTCTGCGCCTAACTTTGGAAGTCCATCCTAATCCTGTCATAGGTGACACCAAAAAAATGAGTATTACACGTTACTATGTTAACGCTCGGATCTGACTCGCGCAGTTTAGCCTTTATCATTTGTATGTTCTGAGCCGGTTGCTGGTTGCGCTTCTCTTGCATTTTAGCTAATAAAATGGGACAATCTTCAATTTAATGACCAAATTCTTGACGATGCTTACAGGAAGCTGCAGTAGGATTCTAACAATCCCTGGCAAAATGTCTAGGCTGTTTGCTATTGTAACATATAATCTGTCCTCATCCACAACCAGCGCCTCCTCCTCGGCCACGCCTTCGCCCTTGGAAACCTCCTTGCGCCGTTGGTGAACCCGGAGCTTCTTGACCTTCTACTTGCATTCTTTATGCGCTAGGACTGTGCTGCATCATGAGATCGTAGCTTCGACAATGTTGTTCATCATGTCCCACCGAACTGCAGTAGTTACAGAATAATTGCTTCAGCGATCTGACATATTTTTGCAGCAAGTGACAGTAATTAGTGGAATGCTGGCCTGTGACTTCGGATATGCTACACCGGACATTAGGCCCTACACTTGGCCCAACACTCGGTCCAGGCTTCAATGGAGTCAGCATCCCAGTGCCCAAATAATCCCTATAAACGAGGCACTGCTCCTTATAGTGATCCTCCGCTTTGCACTTGATACAGCAGACTTTCGTCCTTATATCAGGCCTAACCTCTTTTCCCTTCTTTAGATCTTGGAGCTCCATATGCGAGTTCGCTAGCTAGGTTTGAATCTGTTGAACTCCCACGCTAATATCAGCTATTGACGAAGCTTCGAGCTTCATCGCGATCTCTAATGCTTCCGCTTGTGTTGCAATCTTTTGTTGTGACAATGGCAATCTAAGATGAGGCAACAACGCGACAATAAACCATTCTCTATGCTGTTCGTCAGGGATCTTGAAGCTAATTTGGCTTAGTAATGTCTTGAATCTCTGGTCTATCTCCCACACAGTCTCAGTACCCAGCTGCTTAATTTCTTTGATCTCTGTGATACACTGGGACTGCGACTTTGGTTTGTTGAACTCAGTGTTCAACGCAGTCTTCGTCTCAGCCAATGTAGCATTTGCATTCGTCGTAGTATATTTCATATACCATGACAACGCTCTGTCTTGCAGCACTGTAACCAACTACGCTTTCTTCATATTTTCATTTGTAACATTCTGTGAACTCCATATTGTTTCTGTAACAAACCAGAACTGTTCAGGTTCATCTGATCCCTTGAACACAAACATCTTTGGTGGTTGGGCCATGGTGAATGGGGGAGGTGGAGGAGCGGAATGGAGGTGGGTGATGATGGGGGTGGAAGGTTGGGGAATCTCCGCAGTGTTCTGATGATTTTTCAGATTTCAGCGACACACTTCTGGGGTAGCGGGGTTGATTTCTCCTCCTTTAGAGCCAAACAACATACTATATTCAGTGTCAACGTAAGTACCCCAATTTTTCCTAAATATTTTACCACTTCTTGTAGCACCATGTTCTCTTTCTCCAAACATTATTTTGAGTGCATCCGTAGTACACCCTTTTCACACAATAGCAATTTAATCCAGAACTTCAATGAATTTAGGTACTTAGTTCGCAGACCTTTGAAAAAGGTGCGCTCTGCTTCGCTATAGGATACCAAGGTATCAGTGGCGAACTTAGTGAGAAAACCTCCAAGGATACTATCGATCCAATAATCAACAACCCTTGCGATCTCGTCATCATTCTTCTTCAGCTGCTTGATCAATTCTAGGGTCCATGCAGTAGGCTTATTGTTGAAACGAACCGTCTAATCAGCTAGTCTCGATATCCACTTGTACAGCTCGCTAGCAAACGGCAAGAAAAAGATCTTGTATTGATCTGTAAAAATGTACTTATGTAACCAATCTTCAGTAGATATGTGCGGAGTTCTGTTTTTTTGCACATCAAACTCGCGCTCTTTTAGATCTACCCAATCTTGAATCTCTTTCTTAGACTGATGCCACATCCAGCTATCTGTCAGTCAGATCCTGGTCTTGGCAACAGAACCATTTGTTGGCTTAATGGGGCCTAAACCCAGGTTCAATGTGGTTGCGCGAACCAACAAAACCCACTATTACCGGCCCTTTCGGCAACGATCTGCTTGTGCAGACCAAAGTCTCACACGAGGCAATATAGGGGGATGCTAGAATTCGATTTCTGCATCCAGAGGGATAGTGGACCGTGACTTTAGGGCTTCGCTTCCTTTCTATACTTGGCAGAGCTTCACAGAGCAGATCTATCAACTATACTGGTGTTGTTCAACACATCTATCAAACGAACCTGCAGACTGCGCGATCTTACTTATTCAAACATAGAACAATGTAAACAACCACAAATAGAACTTCGCTATGCAATTATAGATCAAAACCTTTACTTAGCACAAATAACATAAACTGCAAGTAAAGAAACACATCAATTCACAACACTGATCCGTCTTCAAAAGTATTTCATTAATGCTCAGATCTTTCCCATACAACCAATTCCACCCTGCGTACTCAAATGCAGGGGTTTGCGCACTCAGCTACAGACTTACTAAGGTCTCCGCACAGCTGCAGGAGCCTTTCCTCTAACCCCAAACCACAGACTCAAAAACAACACAACGTTACATCCAAGTGCATCTCATCAATTCCCTATCAAATCTCATCTTTGAGATCTAGCCTAGACTCCTTATATAGTCTTTTACATTGCAATAACATGGTCCGAAAACCATGGGCAGAATTCAACATTCACAAAATATTCCCATCCCTTTACAAAATAAGGGCCTTTGACCCACCCCAAAACCCCTAAGACTCAAAATATACTTCGCGTTGCACGCTCCACTCCTTGATATGCGGTGTCTTTCTCTAATTTTCTTCTTCAAGGGGTACTGTGTCCAACAAGAAGTCATCTATAAAAATGGCATAATATAAGAATCCTCTCAAGGATGTTACGGGAAACATACCAGATAGATCATAATGAATCAATTGTAGAACATCAGTAGTCTTGGAGTTACTTGAGGGGAATGGTCCCCTTGTATGATTTCCTTCAACACAACCCTGACATACACCTTCATGATCATCTTTGAAATCGGGCATACCTGTGACCACCTTCCTTGCTTCGAGAAGGGCTTTATAATGAAGGTATGCAAACCTCCGGTGCCATAGCTCGAAATGAAAAGTTGTGTTACATGTCATGGCTCCCAACGAACTTCCTCCAACCTGATAGAGTGTATCAACCTTGAAACCAAGAGTGAATGCTTCTTTGAAATTCCTCTTCCTAATGCGTACCTTTCCATCTATGAATGCCACCTTGAATCCTTTGTCTTCCATTGCTGAGATAGACACTAGATTCTTCTTCAAGTCAGGTACATACAACACATCTTGCAAATGAAGGACTTGCCCTTGATTTAGATGAAGGGTCATAGTCCATATCCCTTTCACGGGATATGTGGCATTCTCTCCAAGGATAATTTCCAAATTAGTATCCTTTTCAATCCAATCAGAGAGGGCCTCTTTATATCCAGTGAAATACCTTGAGGCACCACTATCAATCAACCAGTTATCCAAGGTGTCGGGAGGAGATGCAACAGAAAGGGCAGATATAAGAATATATTCATTTTTCTTGTTATCAACAATATTAGATTCATCATACCTGGAGTTCCTTGATCTCTTGAAAGGTTGACCATTTCCATTTCTATTTCGATCAAAGGGAGCCTTTCTCTTTCCTTTGTTGTTGAGCCTATTGTTCCTTTGATTTCCATTCCCCCTGAAGTTGTTATTATTGTTGTAGTCATCATCTCGGGGTGAGTCTCTTTTATTGGGACACTCTCTAGCATAGTGACCAAACCTATTGCAATTGTTACATCTACCCTTCCTTCCTCTGGGACCACCTCTTCCTTGACCTTGATTTCTCGGACCAACATTATTCTTTTTCTTTGCATGAGCAGATAAGGCTGTAGGTTCACTTCCATTTCCATTTGAGGATTTGTCTCTCTCCATCATCTTTGTCTCCTCTTGAGTGCATCTTGTCAACAATTCATCAAAATCAAGAATTATATTATCATTGAGAATAGTGGTATTGAATACATACCATGCCCGGGGAAGTCCTCCAAGAGTAATGAGAGTGAGCTTTTGGTTAGCTATGAACTCTCCAATAGCTAAGAGATCATTCTTGATTTCGGTGAGCCTAATGAAGTAGGATTGGATGGACTCTCCCTTGTCCATCTTGATGTCCTTCAACTTGTTCTTCAAAAAGAGAATTTTATTAGCATTGCTAGCCCTAAACATGCTAACCAACTTATCATACATCTCTTTAGATGTGCCCATCTCGGAGATATAAGCAACCAAGTGCTTGTGAATAGAAACCTTGATGATCTTCTTCGCTTTGACCTCTCCTTTCTTGTACTTTGTTTTAGTGGCAACCGGTGCATTTGATGGAGGCTTAGTGATCTTTCCCTGCACATAATCCATAACTTCTTGTTCCTCCAATGTCAAATCCAAGGACATTTTCCAAGCATGATAATTAGACTTATCATTTAGCTTGTCATCATGTTTGAACTGTGACGAGAAAGCCATTGACCCTTGTCCTTGTCTAATAAACTTTTAGTGATTGCTCTTCTCACTCTTGCTTGGGCTTTGTCTTCAACTCAGCTCTGATACCATGTTAGTTTTAGTTAACGATGGTATGTTCTATGCTTAGAGCAATTTACTTCAATCTTTCTTATTAGCCTGATTCAATTTCCTGTTTAGCAACCACATTAACATTGACAGTAAATGGTGATAGAATATAAACAAATAACCAGAAGACAAACCAAGACAAGAGGACACAATAATTTGGTGGATGCCAGAGAAAAACCCTTTGATCAAATCTTATTATTATTCTTCAAATTCAACAGAGAGAGAAAATACAATTTACAATAGTCAACAGGATGCCCTAGCCAACAAATTTGACGCTGGTCAAACCAACAAAATTCCTCCCAACGGAGCTCGGTCAAACTCAGCCTGAAAGCACTGTCAAAGTTAGCCCAAAACAGTCTGTAGCCAAACTGCGGTCAAACCTGGTCAACGTTGCAGTCAAACTATGGTCAATGATGCAGTCAACGTTGTGGTCAACCTGCCTAGAAATATCAGAAATCATGCCACCAAACTCGACGTCCCAAACTCGGATTCTATCCCAAAAATCGAAGTAAAAAAATCAAAGTTGACCCAAAGTCCACGCTGGTCAACGCTGCTGCAGAAGCCCTAAAACAATTCAAAAATCACAACTGCTTTTTCACACATGCAGAGGAGAGAGAATGTCTTCCTTAGGCTATATGAACCAATGAGAAGGAGAGAGAATGTGTGATGAGATGATGTCCAAATGAAGTTTGAGTCTCTCCTTTTTATATCCATCAATGAGGGTGGGTGACACACCTTTTGGGGCTTGTGAGCCTACATTACAATTCTGGCCGACTTGACAATTTGCACGTGAGAAATAAATTCAAAATCCAACTTCTGCTCATCCAAACAAGATAATCTTTAGATCAGTATTGCACCTCTCCGAAGGAGGAATCCAACAAAAATATCATCTCCATCATATGAGTAGTGCAAAGTGGAGTTTGGCCCTAGTTGCCAAATTTAACAAGTCATTAAAGTAATTGAGTAAAAGAGCTTACAAACCATGGACAACAAGTGGACACTTCATAATAGCACGACTTTCCATAGTGGGCTTTGGCATGTAATAATGTCTCCAAGCTTCAAAGGGGGTTAACCAGGTACTTTATTAGGTGGTTTCTATCTTTAGAGGGGATAGTTTGTCCAAGGTAGATCCCTCAAATGGTGAAATGGAATAGGGAATGAGAGGGGCAATCCTGGGCCACATATTAGGTTATAAGGGTAGCTAGAGAAAGGGAAGCCCACACCTGGGTGTATAATGTGTAGAAGGGAGCAATCGTGGTACATGAGGTGTTCCGACCTTGATTTTTCCACCCTTCTTTTTATACCTTTTTCCTTTTATGATTTTTCTTTGATTAACTGTTCGAGGCTCAAAGGACAAGAGCATAATGTGTAAGATATAGCAATGATTACCCCCTCCTGAATGATAAAGGAGGCTCATCTAGGGCCTGTGGAACCAGGGTGACAACCATGGGTATGGAGTAGAGCTCATGTATTGGCTCTTGCCCACGTGCTAATTATGTTTGACCCGACCATGTTTTGCATCTTGTGGTACATTTCCCTGTTGAGTGTGGCCATTTATGCTTTTACTTTTCTTTTTAGTTACTTCAACCTCCAAGGCATCATTCCCAACCTGACCCAAGTTGGGCGAAAGGGAATGGGAAGGCTAACTCTATGTGGACCCGGAGAGGCAATGTGGATCCAGGTGGGAGAGATAATGAATGGGGGTATAGTGAATGGAAGGGGAGTAGTATATGTGGATAATGGAGGGAGACCACGCAACCAAAGTCGGGTTTCCCAAGTAGTACCACCCTAAAACCAAATGGTCAATAAAGGAGATCCCACGGGACTAAAATTCAAGGGTAACATCCAAAAGAGATCAAGGGGATAGAAGCACAAACTAAGACCACTCTTTCTACAGAATCCCCCCATCAATCCATGCCCAGAAGTGTCCATGATAAATAAACCCAATACTCAATTACCAAGTGACAAGACATATCTTTAGGTTCGGGAGGTCCACCTTCAAACATACGATCAACACAAATGAGTGAGGGACCACATGGCTGGCTCAGGTGGCAGAGAAATAGCGCAACGAGCTAGTTGAGGGCTGCAAGGGGCTGCTGGCTGCCTGCTGAGGTCCATCGTGGATAAAAAATTTCTCCTAGGGATATCACCCACGAAATGGTAGGTAACAGGTATTATAATTTATAATGACATATTTTATCACGCTGCTGTCTACTTCTCTCCAACATCAAGAGAAATTACCTGAATGCGTCCCTCTTTTTTTTTTTGGAAAAAAATAAATCCATGTTGAAGTAGGTATTGGATAACTTAGTTCTCAATGTTTTAAAAAATGGAATCGGTCAGTTACCAGGCCGAGGTAATGACTCGATAATGACTCCGAATCGGAAATGACTCGGTTTTTGTAAAAAGTACATTAAATATTAATTTTTTGTACAAAAAACATAAATTTAAAGATTTTTATGCATGTTTCCAAACACAAAGCATTACAATATAGATAAGTCACAAAAAGACAACATATGATCAAAGTAGGCTCATGAATATATCCATTATATCAAAATTGCACCTATTGCACTCTGTCCAATACAGGGATGATGATATAGAGATCAAAACAAAAAAAACATAACCAATGTCACAGGTGACTCTTTCAACAAGACATCAACCCTCTAGAAGGCTCGTGGTAATTCAAAGCATATAAATAACCCTCGGATTAAACCTACAGAGTTAAGTTACGTGACTCTGATTGAAGAGGGTTTCATTGTGTTTTTCTTCAAATAATAAAGCATTTGCAATTGAGCCACAATAGCCTTCGAATCGAGTTATTAAGTTCCCTATCTACGTTGAGAATTTAACGTGGATCAATTCACGTACATCTTTGTACATTACTTTGAAGGCTTGATTCTAAGTATAAACAAGGTATTTCTGCCCTTGTTTGAAGCAATTATGGAGGACTTCTTTGCTCAAGTAGAATTGAAGGGTATTTTTCTTCTGTTTCTCTTGACGATGGCATCCTTGTTATGAATTTGTTATTCTCATTGTTCCAAGAAAGTTAAATCCCCTAATCTAAAGAAAAATCTTGCATTTGACATTGTGGTCATTGGACTATGAGGACTTAAAAGGTGACTTCATTTACAACTAGAAGGGTAGTATCCTATCAATGATCGTGAGGAGGACTTGTCCTAGAATTAGAGGGCACATCATTATAAAGGGGACAGATTCTAAGGCCCTCCACTAATTTAAGGAAGCCAGAGATCTTGTTTACATACGTTTGCAAGGTATGAATTGTAGCCTTAAAAAAAGACAATTAGCGGGCATCCTTTGTCATCTATATCAGTAAAATCAAGGAACCCTATTTTGTGTATAGAAGAAAGAGGTTGAGTCCTTATCATCTGTTACAATCTCTCACACACATAAGTATTATAAGCTAGTTCCATCGAAGCCGACTTGTAAATCAATAATTAATATATATTCATGTCTTTGAAGCATTCATAAAAGGTGCCTTGAAGTCAATGAAAATACAAAATGCAGATTATGAGAAGGATGGTCTCTTTAGACATCAATTTTGAAAATGATTTTTGAAGAATAGTAAAAGCCCTCCATGATGTCATATTGTTGATTAAGTCTGCTCATTATCTAGCAGTACGATGTGGTTTTAAGAAGGTTTAGTGGCAACCTTTCATGTGATTCTATTTTTTGTCTAGCAACGAAGCAAAGAAGTTCATCTAAGAAAAGTATGTAGCTCCTCTATGTTGGCACCTTTGGATAAAGATGATAGTGCCCTTGAAAATCGCGACAAACGAAGAAGTGCAAGGCACTTTAAAGCAAACTCCCATAGCAACTTGTATGAACGTAAAATTAGAGGTATGGTCTCTCTCATAGTATGTGTAATGCATTTATTTATTTTTTATTTGTTTTTAAGGCTCTTTTGATGGAGGGTTTAATTTGAATAAGAACCCTAGATGGTTCATGGAAAACCCTAGCTCACATATGAAACCCTAATTTTTAGGGTTTGTGGATTCTAGGGTATTTAGATGAGGATGATGTTTTGAATTCCATCCTCCATTAGTGTATTAAAACCCTATATTGTATCTCATGCTTTTTATGATCACATATTGTTCTTGGTCATTGTCACTAACATCATGTCATCAAGGTACATAGAGGGGATTGGTGCTCTTGATTAAATACGAGTTCCATACCCTAATACATGACAAAAAGTCGATGGAAACATTGCAATAACCCAATCCCCGAAATCCTGAAAAAGCTGATAAGTCTGCTGGATTTTGAATGAGATCTAAAATTCTACTTTCTCCATATGAAATCCAATGAGGTTGGAACCACTCTCAAACATCCCAAGAGTCATTTCATGGTAATGTTAAAAATTTAAGATAAAAGATCACTTTTACTTTAAAGAATTTAACATTACCATGAAGCTTCTCCAAAAACCAACTCCACAACTCTTCAAAAAAACCTCAAACAAACCTAACAGCAGAATTAAATTCGGTTTCAAGTCCATAAAAAATCGATTTTTTGGACCCACCAGTCGGCGGAATTGGCTCGGCCGACTTAACTGGACTGCAGCTCTGGTTGCTGGTTTGTTACCGAGCTGGCCGAGCCGTCACAAAAAACAGGCCAACTGGCCGTTTCTTGTGCCTGGTCGGACCGGCAAGCCCTAATGGCTCGGTGGACCAGGCCTGGTCCGATTCGAATCGGCTGTTTTTTAAAAACTATGGTTCTTACTTGAAACGTCATTGACCATATGATATTTGGTGATATTTCTTACCAAACGAATATTGTATTATATCAGTCATTAACAGAGATTGATTCAACGGATTCCTCCAAGTTATTTTCTGTTAAAACATGTTTCTACGGTGGGAGTACACATCCAATAGGCTCTTATAAGAATAGAAGCCTATTCTGATAGGCATGGTTTATTTTTGGAATGGGGCTTCCAGAATTTCCATTTTTTTAAAATTAAAATGTATGGATGGTTTTATTTAATAATCCTAGAATGTTCTCAATTCTTTGTTGTATAGAGTCTAGACAATGTAATGGATCAAATCAAGGGTTTCCAAACTGTTTTCTACTTCAAAACTTGTGCAGTGTGTTTGTGACTATCCATTACAATTTTTCAGCGTTACATAAATTAAATGACATCAAATCAGGGTTTCCAAATTGTATTCTACTTCAAAACTTATGCAGTGTGTTTGTGACCTTCCATTACAATTTTTCAAATTTTCAGCGATAAATTAAATGACACATAAGTGTTTTAATGCCTATGCGTTTTATCAGCCATATAAATTAAAAGGCTGTGCTATTATACTGTTTTTCCTTAGGTAACTGGTTCAGGTGTAGCGAGATAGAATGAAAGCTGAATTTTCAACATAAATGCTGACACGCCTTACGGGCTTCTATTATATTTCCATGCAGGTTCAGCTTCTCGACTTTATTTAATGCCCATAGTAAGCAAACTAAATCCCTTTTTATTTCAGTACTGTAAGTGTAACCGATACTGTGTGTATTTCTGGTTTTCGTAATATCATACCGTTTCAACTGGTGAACAATTCTCTGGAAGTTACTCCGCCAAAGATTGAGGTGGTAATATACACTAAGGGCATACTGTTGTTTAGCGTTTATAAGGAGCTCCATGTCAGTATATACTATATAGTTATATCTTAGTGGGGGCAAACCTAATGCAAAATAATTTGGGGTTAATGCAGGAGAAAATGTGGAGAGCCATCTTGGACGAACTGTGCTTATCGTATGGTTATTTTTTGTTTTAATCATCACATCGAGTTATACTGCAAGTCTGACTTCAATTCTCACCGTACAAGAGCTTTTACCAACAATTAATGGAGTCGACAGTTTGACAGGAAGCAACGTACCAATAGGATATCCAGCAGGATCGTTTATTAAAAATTATCTTATGGAGGAGTTCAATATAGATGAATCTAGGCTCATTTCCTTGGATTCATCAGCAAGTTATGCTAAAGCACTGTCTCGAGGCCCAAGTAAAGGAGGTGTAGCAGCAATTGTGGACACGTTACCAGTTATCCAACTTTTTCTATCAACCCAATGCAGTTTTTCAATGGTGGGTCCAGAATTCACAAAAGGAGGATGGGGATTTGTAAGCATTTTTTCTCATACCCATAGCCTTTTGCATTTTGTGACTCAAAATGATAATGTGGCTTTTCGATTTCTTCTTAAGTTGTCTGACTGGTTAATTTTTATTTTTGGTCATTGGCACTGCAACAGGGTTTCCCAAAAGGCTCTCAGCTAGCAATTGACATGTCAACAGCAATCCTAACCCTGTCAGAAACTGGTGACCTTCAGAGAATTCATGATAAATGGTTGAGCCAAAATCCATGTAGTTCACAAGCTAATCAAGTCGATTCTACTCAGCTTCGGCTGAGAAGCTTTCGGGGTCTTTTCTTGATATGTGGTGTGGCAGCATTTGCTGCCCTCATTGCATTTCTAGGTCGTACAATCTGGCAATTTATTCGGAACCAAAGGGACACAGGCATTGCAGAACGTCCTGCTTCTTTTTCACATAAAGTGTGTTCATTTTTAAATTTTATTGATCAGAAAGAAAGGAAAAAAGATCCAATAGACACTTCTGAAACAAGTACACGGAGAACTTGAATCGAAGCTCGTTGCCGGTCCTTGCTACCAAGCAACCATGGACCTCATATAGTGATCTACCTGTATCGTCTGTTTGAGCAGAAATGTAGCACTGTTCATTCTATGTATTACTGTTAATCTTGCAATTATTAATTATTTTACATAGGGTCAAGTAAAATCTGGTAACGTATAGATTAGTCCATATGATCGAAGGGGACTGAGAGATTAACATCAGCTGCCAAGGGCTTTTGTATTTAGATGTGTTTCTGCTAAAAAAAGTTCAAAAAAGCCACCTAAACATGTTAGTTTCTCTGCATGTGGCTAGAGTCTTGGCTTCTGAACAACATTCTCTATAAATCAGAGCTGGAATTATATTTCATCATTCTTCCTATTTAAAATTTTAAAAACTGTGCCAGCTGAAATTACCCACCCAGACGATGTCCAATTTAGCTCATGCTATTACAAGTTTGGGACAGATAATTCAAGTTTTCACATAATTCTACTATACATTTTTCATCTACAGAAAAGGGACAAAAAGGGATTTATTTCACATTCTGGAACGTATATAACTATATACTGCTGCTGCTGCAGCAGCATAATAATAATAATAATAATAATAATAAAGAAGTAAATAACCATAGATTTATAATATTTTGTTTTTGTAATTTTCTCCGCATATTTTGAGAGTTTCAATAAATCATTATTCATATTTTTCAAATATAATATATATTCTATTTATACTCATGAGGTGTAGATCAGTAAGTCTGAATGGGGTTAGTTGTTAGTTTGGCACCTGGCTTCATGTTTGAATTTCATGGGGAGGGGTTTGAGGATGAGAGTTATTTTTGGGGAATTAAACTATCCCACGAGACATCCACAGTTGACTGAGCTTCACACAATCCTGGTGATAGCATCCCACTAGTTGGTAGATCGTGAGGAGCACTTTCTCCTACCCTTGGCTTGGGCTCAATGGCTCAACCTAATTACAATATATATACATGATCTATTTTTTATGGATCTTTATTTTTATTTTTTATTTTTTAATCCAAGGAAAATCACAACTTTCTATTAGTAAAATAAGAAGTTACATAAAGCAGATGCACAAGTGCATTCATTTATTGTCCTTGAGGACCAGTTTATGTGCTTTAAGCACTCATAGTAGCTTACAAAAAATTAAAAATAAAATTACATTTGGCCAGATAAATTGGCTTTTTTTGCCTTTTTTCTTTTGAACTTTTTGCCAAACCCCAAGTGATAGAGTAGTGGTAACTATTTCCAACTCATTGCTTTTTGAAATGTTTGGGGCTTCTTATCTGAGTCTGAGCTCTTAGAAATATGAGATCGCTTTGTTCCACCTGAGCCTTGATTGTTCCTCTTTTCCTCGTGTTGGTTCACATGGATTGAGACCACTGCTGAGTTATTGGGATTCTCTGTCTGTTTGTCCTAATCCTTCAACTTCTCTTCTCCCTCCTTTTGAGGGCCTTGTTGATCTTGTGACTCTGGATGTTGCAGGATCTCATCCATTTCTTCATCCTCATCATCTGAAAAAGGCGAGTCTTGGAATTGCCATCCTTTTTGTTTTTGCATTCTTTTCTTTGTCATTTTCTTTGCTTATGTGCATGTGTTCTGCAGGTGCCTTGTTTGATGGTAGATTTGGCATCTAAATGTTAATTCAGATTGTCATTGATGTCAATATGACCTTGACTAAGATGAAAGCTGCACTATGACATATCACTGCATTATTATATGATGACATTGTTGATACATGATGCTACATGGCATTAATAACAATGAAGAAACCAAAGAATGTAGAAGCCAAACATTCCTCATATTGTTCCAATCTTTTGATTCATAAAATTAAAGGACAGTCAGAAAGAAAATTATGTTTCTATCATCTTGGAGGTAGCTTATCACAACGAGTCCTAGACCATTTGAAAGAGGAATCTTTCCTCTTTCCAATGAGCCTTTACTTGCCCTGACACTCCCAGCGGTTTGTGAGATATTGAATTTTTAAGTTTAAGAAAATATATTTTTTATCTAGCCGACCTACACTCACAGTTTCATGTCGGCCTCCCTCCAAAAGACGTGACACTTCATTCCAGTTGAAAAATCACTATAAATATACCACTGAAACTTCATTTTCAAATCATCAATTCGGTGAAGAGATTGCAGAGATATAAAAAGTTCACAACTCATGAACTTAGAAGCACCAAGGAGGATTTTTCAAGAAATATTTGCTTGGGTTAAAATCTGAATTGATCATCTATACAGCTCGGACTTGTCGTTGTCTCAGACCTGTGATAAGAATTGTGCTCGGATCATTTGAGGACATAAGTATAACCTACCACAGAACTCATCATAGTCACTTTAGACCTTTTATTATTGCAGCCTAGAACCTACCACAGAAGTTGGACTTGCTGAAGTTAAGGCTCGGCTCGGAATGGAGGTCAGTGAGCTCGGATTGGAGGACAGTTAGGACAGTCAGCTCGGATCATTTGTCTCGGACCTGTGGTATCCGCAGTTTGGACCTTCTACACCTGCGGTCATGCAATAGTGCCTTGGATTGGGGCCAAGGTTGGAGCTCGGACCTGTGGTGTATTGCCTCGAACCTATGGTATATTGTCTCGTGCTTGTGGAGTATTGCCTCAAAATTGTTTTAGCTTTCACCTGTCCGTTGGGTGCCTCTTTGAAGCTCGGATCAATGAAGACTTTAGAAGAACTGTCATCTATTATGATTCGGATCTGTGACTTGGCTTGAGCATGTGACAGTGTTTATAAAGCTCAGACCTGTGGTGACTTATAACTTGTGGACAGTAAAGAACTTATGAAGAATTGAAGGCTTGAACTGTGATGAGTTGGAGACATGAAATATTAAATAATCTATGATTTTGAACAGTGAAGTGAAAAAGACTTGGGCGGTGAAGACAATAATACTGATGGATTAATTGAAGGCCAATGATGAAGACAAGTGGACAGTGAAGTCAGTGAAGAATTTTGGAAGAAATAATACAGTGATGAATATGTTAAGAACATTCAAGTAAGCACTATTCACATTCTCTATTAAACCAAGCAAAGAAGGATTGGTGCCCTTGGAGTAGGAGCTCCTAAACACAAGGTTGGTGCCTTGAGCAGATAGGGTCAAAGCCCTAGAGGTCGAAGCCTCATCAAAGTCCAAGTTGGTGCTTGGCAACATGTTGGTGCTTGTTTCATTAAAAGGGTTGGTGCCCTCACTCATCTATTGTATACTATTATTAGAAAGGGAATTGAAATTCTTATTAATCCTTAATATTATCATTATACACCTCTTTGTCTTTAATTGTGAAGAATCTAACTGGCAATAATTAACAATTGAAAAGAAATACTGATTCACCCCCCTCTCAGTATTTCCAACAATTGGTATCTGAGCCAGCTTCTTCATTATTAGCCTAACAACTGGAAGAAGGATTCTTAGGCACAATGAAGAACATGGAAGCAACAGGGAAACTGCCTATCTTTGATGGAACAAACTTTAGTCTCTGGAAAAAGAGGTTGTCCTACTATCTAATGTCTCTTGGTCTTGAAGTATGGCACTCTATTTTGGATGGGTACAAAGCTCTTGCCAGTCTTCCAACTGATCAAGATGAAAGAAGAGCTTACATTGCTAATGCCAAAGCTTTAAATTCCATCACTAGTGGAATTACCGATTCCGAATTTACAAAAGTCATGGGTTGTGACTCAGCCAAAGAAGTATGGGATAAGTTGGTTTCTCTATATGAAGAGGACTCCAAAGTTAAGAAGGCAAAGCTTCAAACCTATAGAAGACAATTTGAGAGTCTGAAAATAGATGATGAAAAAGATATTGCATCATACTTCCTCTGAGTAGCTGAAGTAGTTAACTCTCTTAAAGGACTAGGAGAAAATATTGAAAAAAACACCTTTGTTCAAAAAATCCTGAGATTGTTTCCTGACAAATTTGACTCCAAAGTAAGTGCCATAGAAGAAATGAAGGACCTAGATACTCTCAAGATGGATGAACTTCATGGAATTCTTATTGCTTATGAGATGAGGAAAGGGAGCCCAAATTTCAAAGAAGCAACTTTCAAAGCCTCAAGATCTACAAAAGAAGGAAAATGATGGAATTGCAACAACGATGAATTTGATACTGAAAACGAGTTAGCTCAATTTGTACGAAGACTAAAAAGGGGATCTAAGCTAAAAGGTAAGTACTCTCTTATTTGTTTCAATTGTGGAAGAATAGGTCATTATGCTGCAAAATGTCTTCATAAACATGATAGTGATGATGAAAAGGACTTTAAAAGAACGATGTACAAAAAGAAGGGGTTTAATAAGAAGAATTTCTTCTCCAAACAAGATGAGTTTAATGAAGATGAATTTGTAGTCATAAAAAATAAATCAACTAGAAATGTGTGTCATTACAAAGAAAGTGATGATGAATCAGATGAGGAAAGTAATTATGTTGGAAGCAAAGAAACATTAGTCATGGCATTTACAAATGATGATGACTCAAAATTATAAGATGAAAGAAACATGGATAGTTTGCTAATGAGTGCCATTGAAGAAAATGAGAATCTACAAAAGAATATAATTTCTCTCAAAATAGAAAGAGAGGAAGCAAAAAGAAGGGAAGACTTCTTGAACATTAAGCTAAAAGAGAAGGATGATATCTGTGAAAAACATGAAGCTGAAATAATATCTCTAAGAAAGGAATTAGAGCAAGTTAAAAGGAGTTGGCAAAGCTCTCTAGCTCTTGACAACATTCTTAATACTCAAAAACCTCAACATGACAAGTCTGGAATTGGTTTCAAAGGAGAATCATCAAGTACAAAGAATAATGCCAGAAGTTATGTTGATGTACTCCCTTGCCATCGAAAAGAAGAAAAGTCATCTCGTCAGGAGCAAAGTCCCATCTCAAAACCAAGAATTGAAGAAAGAGCAACTCCAAGGAAGAATGTTGGTTCAAGCTATGGATACTACAATAGGTATCAAACTATTTTTCTTGGGCATTGTTACAATTGTAAAAACTTTGGGCATCAAGCTAAGCATTGCAAGGCTCATAGGAATGAAGCACCAAGATTGAATGATCAAACAAACCAACTACATGGTCCTAAAGAGCAAGGACAAATAAAAACTTACAATTCCTTTGATCCTTTGGCTAAGTTTGATCCGTCTTGCTCATTATGTGATAATTATGATCATAATGAACAAAATTGCCCTCTCAAAAGGGAGAAAGCTAAAAACGTAAATCTCAAAACTGATAAATGTGGCCTAGCTCTATGTGCTCATAGTGAAGAAAATCATTGGTTCATGAATAGTGGATGCTCAAGACATATGATAGGTGACCAAAAGAAGTTCATCTCATTAAACAAGAAAAATGGAAATGTATCCTCTGGAAGTGGATCCGCTAAGATCACTGGAAAAGGAACTGCTACCCTTGTCAATGGACTAGGAAAGGCTCAAAATACCTTGCTAGTAGAAGGGCTCAAACACAATCTCTTAAGTGTTAGCCAAATTTGTGACCAAGGACATAATGTTGTCTTTAGTACAAAAAATTGTGAAATAAGAGACTCATCCTCGGGAGAACTTGTGGCAAAAGGAGTAAGAACACCAGATAATGTTTATATTCTTAGTAGAATCCAAGAAGATAAATGTTACTTAAGTCAAACAGATGAAAGTTGGTTATGGCACAAGCCATTGGAGCATACAAGTTTTGATCACCTAGTCAACATCAACAAAATTAATGCAGTAAGGGATATTCCAAAAATGTGCAAACCAAATCAAGTTGTATGTGGCTCATGCCAACATGGAAAGCAAACCAGAACTAGCCACAAAACTAAGGAGTTCTCAACAACAAAACCTTTGGAAATCATTCATGCAGACTTGTGTGGGCCAACTAGAACTCCAACGCTTCAAGGTGAAAGGTACTTTTCTCTATTTGTTGATGACTATACTAGAATGATGTGGATATATTTCATAAAATATAAATCTGAAGCATTTCAATGTTTTAAGAATCTTAAGGCTCATATTGAGAATGAAAAAGATTCTAAGATTAAATGTCTTAGAACAAATAGAGGAGGAGAATTCACCTCAAAAGAATTTGATGAATTCTATAAAGAGCATGGAATCGAAAGAGAACTCTCTACTGCTAGGACACCCAGCAAAATGGAGTAGTTGAAAGAAGGAACCGAACCATTCAAAAAATGGGAAGGACAATGCTACTAGCCGCTGATTTGCAACCAAAATTTTGGAGAGAAGCAATTGGCACTGCAGTTTATACCTTAAATCGAACTCAACTAAGACCTAATAATGAAAAGACTCCTTATGAATTATGGAAAGGAAGACTTGCTTCAGTAAAATATTTCAGGGTTTTTGGAAGCAAATGTTTCATAAAAATAAATGATGACTCACTAGGTAAATTTGATTCTAGAGTTGACGAACGAATATTTCTTGGATACTCCACTAGGAGCAAAGCTTGCAAATGTTACAACTATCGTCTACGAAGAATAGTGGAAAGCATTGATGTAAATATTGATGAAGGCCTTCCAAAAAAGGAATTGAAGATCACGAAGTTGAGCCTTTCTTTGAACAAAGTGAAGAAGAAGAACCTGAAAAAGAAGAGGAGAATGAAGAACCTCAAAGTGAATCTTCACAAACTCCCTCCAAGATCAAGTTTGTTCAAAGATATCATCCGGAAGAACAGGTCATCGGAAATATAGATGAAGGAATTCAAACTCGAAGAAGGATGATAAACACCCCAAGAAAAGATGATGTTGCTCTATTATCTTTAATAGAACCTGAAAATTTTTCTCAAGCAAGCAAATATCCTTATTGGATAAAGGCCATGGAAGAAGAAATGTCTCAAATCGAAAAAAAATGAGACTTGGGAACTGGTACCTCGCCCAAAAGATAAAAATATAATTGGAACAAAATGGGTATTAAAAAACAAGATGAATGAAGATGGACAAATCATCAGAAATAAAGCCAGACTTGTCTGCAAAGGATACTCGCAAATCGAAGGAATTGACTTCGAAGAAACCTTTGCACCAGTAGCTCGAATGGAAGCCATAAGAATGTTTTTAGCATTTACTTGCTCAAAAGGATTCAAGGTTTATCAAATGGATGTAAAATCAGCATTCCTGAATGGAGATCTCAAGGAAGAAGTTTACATGGAGCAATCAGAAGGATTTGATCTTGCTGAAGGAAAAGACTTTGTATGCAAACTAAAAAAGGCCTTGTATGGATTAAAACAAGCCCCTAGAGCATGGTATGCTAAGTTGGATCACTATCTGCAACAAGAAGGTTTCAAAAAGGGAGTGGTAGGTAGCAATCTCTACATGAAGATGGACAAGGGAAAACTTCTGATCACTCTTGTTTACGTTGATGATCTAATCTTTGCTAGCAATGATGAAGAAATGAGCCATGAATTTTCTCTAAATATGTCCAAAAAATTCGAGATGTCAATGATTGGTGAGTTGTCTTACTTTCTTGGGCTACAAATATCTCAAACCTCTGCAGGCATGTTTGTATCTCAAGCAAAATATCTTAAAGAATTGCACAAAATATATGGGATGGAAGATTGTGCACCTATGAGCACACTGATGACCACAGATTATAAATTAAGCAAAGATGATGATACCCCTCTCATAGATGCAACTCTTTACAGATCAATAATTAAAGCTCTCCTATACCTAGCTGCTACAAGACCAGATATTATGCAAGCAGTAGGAATGGTAGCAAGATTTCAGTCAAGTCCTAAACAATCCCATCTAGCAGCTGTGAAGAGAATTCTCAAATATTTGAAAGGAACGATTGATTTCGGTCTTTGGTATCCTAAGAGTTCAACTCTTATTGTGACAACTTACTCTGATGCTGATTGGGCCGGAAGTGTGGATGATCGAAAAAGTACCAATGGAAATGCATTCTTTATGGGAGATTGTCTTGTATCTTGGCTCAGCAAAAAACAATCATCTATATCCCTTTCTACAGCTGAAGCCGAATATATAGTTGTTGTTGATTGTTGTACACAAATTCTATGGATGAAGGAAGCCTTAAAGGATGTCAACATAGAAACTAAGCAACCAGTTACTGTTTTTTGTGACAATACTAGTGCCATCAGTCTTTCAAAGAATCCAGTGATGCACTCAAGGACCAAACATATTCCAATCAAATACCACTTTCTCTGTGAGCAAGTTGCTGAACACAATATCAAGTTGGAATACGTCAATACAAAAGAGCAAATTGCTGATATCTTTACAAAACCCCTTCCACGAGATGCATTTGAGTATCTTCGCCAAAAGATGGGAGTCGTTGCTCTTGCATCACGTTAAATCATGCAGCATGTCAGGAGTACAATATGTTAGGGGGAGTAGCTCGACAAGGGGAGTACTTGGGCACCCCATTTGCCATTGATGACAAAGGGGGAGAGAATGTTGGAAGGGCAAGAATATTGCCATCAATGACAAAAGGGGAGATTGTTAATTCAGATTGTCATTGATGTCAATATGACTTTGACTAAGATGAAGGTTGCACTATGACATGTCACTGCATTAGTACATGATGACATTGTTGATACATGATGCTACATGGCATTAATAACAATGAAGAAACCAAAGAATGTAGAAGCCAAACATTCCTCATATTGTCCCAATCTTTTGATACATAAAATTAAAGGATAGTCACAAAGAAAATTATGTTTCTATCATCTTGGAGGCAGCCTATCACAATGAGTCCTAGACCATCTGAAAGAGGAATTTTTCCTCTTTCTAATGAGCCTTTACTTGCCCTGAAACTCCTAGCAGTTTGTGAGATATTGAATTTTTAAGTTTAAGAAAATATATTTTTTATCTAGCCGACCTACACTCACAGTTTCATGTCGGCCTCCCTCTAAAATATGTGACACTTCATTCCAGTCAAAAATCACTATAAATATACGACTGAAACTTCATTTTCAAACCATCAATTCGGTGAAGAGATTGCAGAGATATAAAAAGTTCACAACTCATGAACTTAGAAGCACCGAGGAGGATTTTTCAAGAAATATTTGCTTGGGTTAAAATCTGAATTGATCATCTATACAGCTCGGACTTGTAGCTGTCTCAGGCCTGTGATAAGAAGTGTGCTTGGATCATTTGAGGATAGAAGTATAACCTACCATAGAACTCGTGATATTCACTTCAGACCTTTTATTATTGCAGCCTAGAACCTACCACAGAAGTCGGACTTGCTGAAGTTAAGGCTCAGTTCAGAATGGAGGTCAGTTAGCTCGGATTGGAGGACAGTTAGGACAGTTAACTCGGATCATTTGTCTCGGACCTGTGGTATCAACAGTTTGGACCTTCTACACCTGCGGTCATACAATAGTGCCTTGGATTGGGGCGAAGGTTGGAGTTCGGACCTGTGGTGTATTTCCTCAAACCTATGGTATATTGTCTCGTGCCTGTGGAGTATTGCCTCAGAATTGTTTTACCTTTCACCTGTTTGTTGGGTGCCTCTTTGAAGCTCAGATCAGTGAAGACTTTAGAAGAACTGTCATCTATTATGATTCGGATCTGTGACTTGGCTTGAGCCTGTGATAGTGTTCATAAAGCTCAGAATTGTGGTGACTTATAACCTCTGGACAGTAAATAACTTATGAAGAATTGAAGGCTTGAACAGTGATGAGTTGGAGACATGAAATATTAAATAATCTATGATTTTGAACAATGAAGTGAAAAATTCTTGGGCAGTGAAGACAATAGTACTGATGGATTAATTGAAGGCTAATGATGAAGACAAGTGGACAGTGAAGTCAGTGAAGAATTTTGGAAGAAATAAAACAGTGATGAATATGTTAAGAACATTCAAGTAAGCACTATTCACATTCTCTATTAAACCAAGCAAAGAAGGATTGGTGTCCTTGGAGTAGGAGCTCCTACACACAAGGTTGGTGCCTTGAGCAGATAGGGTCAAAGCCCTAGAGGTCGAAGCCTCATCAAAGTCCAAGTTGGTGCTTGGCAACATGTTGGTGCTTGTTTCATTAAAAGGGTTGGTGCCCTCACTCATCTATTGTATTCTATTATTAGAAAGGGAATTGAAATTCTTATTAATCCTTAATATTATCATTATACACCTCTCTGTCTTTAATTGTAAAGAATCTAACTGGCAATAGTTAACAATTGAAAAGAAATACTGATTCACCCCTCTCTCAGTATTTCCAACACTAAAGGCAGTATTTTCAAAATCTTACCATTGTGTCCACTTGAAGTCTCGACATGTCACATTAAAACGATCTAAAAGATCTTTGCTTAAATCCATCACCACACATATGCGTGCAAAAGTGAAGATACCTTTGTCCATTCTTTCCTATTTTGACTTTAGGATTCTTCTCAAAGAGTTCCAAATACCTTCTAGGACTTGGTGGTCAAAGAAGGGGAGCGGGAGATTTTGTAGCTTTACCCAAACCAAATTTTTTTTGACCACCATGGTGTTGGCATCAAAACCGGGAAACCATGGGGTTACAAAGAGACATGCCCTTCCCCAAAACCATGGTCCTTCATTTATGACATGATCAAAGTCTTTCCGATTATTGAACTGAACCACAAAAAAACCTTTTGCACACAGATAAATGTCACAATCTCTGGTATAGTTGAGGTAGATCCACTAATGTAGATATTCAGTTTTGGGCCAGAAACCATTAAATTGGCATAGGATAGCTTTTGCTTGCAAAATAGTATAAATACCACTTACTTCTGGTAATTCTATGGTCAAATTTGGAGCTTTCTCCATCTTCTCTACAAGGTACAAACCTGGGATTGTCAGATTTGGGGTTTGTTTGTCCTGTGTGTCATCATTCCCTCTCAATGCATCCTTAAATGAGACCGAACCCTTGGCAGCTGAAGATGATCTAGATGGGATGCTCGCTCCTGGGGTACCACCTTGTAGTATTAAATTTAGGATAATGGTAGAGTTCCTTTGAATATCAATTTCAAAAGGATCACATTCTGCAACACTTTTCCTGAAAAAATTAGGTTTTGTAATGAAGCGAGAATACCTATCAAATTTTAGGTACTCTGATTTAGATCTGTCACTAGATATGTTCCTCGAACCCTTAGCAGGATCAATTTTCCAGTAGGAGTTTTGATAAAAAAAACTAAAACAACTCCTCAGAATCTGGATCTGTGCACTATGATCTCCCTTCTACTTGTCTCTCCTTTGGATATGGAGCAAAACGATAGATCTGGGTTTTTTTATGAGAGGAGGGGTCACTCGACCAAGCAAACTCATTTGATTCCTTGATGCATGTAGGTATCCAATGTGAAACCACCATAGATAATAAAGACCATTGCAAAGGGATGTCACAACATCCCTCGCTGTCCAAAACTACGACCCAATATTAGATCCACATCAAGCTACTCACATCCTCTTGCATGAGTTCTTTAATGGAAGCATCGAGGGCTTGTCGATCTGCCTTCCCGGTCAAGTGCTTTACCACTTGGTGTTTGAGAGTGGTGGGATCATGGCGAGCCCAAAATACATCCAACAAGTTCAGATCAAAACATTCCTTAGGGTCACATTGAACCCTCATGACCTCAGAATGCATGGTATTCCTAGAGAAAACATCGTCGTATGTAGGTTTATGCATAAGACCCTGCGAGTATCCGATCTTTGTTGATTTTTGGTAGCATCGGATGTGCTCTAAGCCTCAAAAGTTGTAGGGAGGCTAGGACACATGCATCCTCCAAAACCCATAAATCATTTTGGAAAATTTCACCCGAAGACATTTTTATTAAAATAATTAATTATTTGTAATGCATGCCTAAGTTTAAACTTAAGAAATTAAAATAATTAAAGGGTATTAATGAAACTAAGTGTGAATCTTCTAGAAACAGACGAAGATCAGGTCAAGATGATCTGAGCCATTGATTAGGAATTACTCTGGGTCGTTGAATGATCAACGAGAAGATTATAAGAAGAGGCTCGATGGGCACTTGGAAGACATCGAATTAGAGATCAAGAGATCGATATCTCAAGAGAGCAACGCAACAGTTGCCGGAAAAGTGATCGAGAGATTTCTTGCAGTGAGGGGCAGAGATAGTTTGTTGGTGGAAGTTTTCCTGATCCGACAAATACATTACATAGGAGGCAGCGCAGAGCTATGTTGGGCAATGTAGAGACAACACATAGCTTCAGAGGGAGTTTGAAGTTTTGCTGAGGAGCAATTGAGATCCAGTACCGGAAGCCGGGGCGTGAGATCGGGAGGTCAAAGGATCGAGTTTCCAGTCAGCGAAAGATCAGCTTGGAGGTGTGACACAGTGCTTGCAGGAGTGATGCAGTAACTGCATAGGTGTGATGCAGAGCTGCACAAAGACAACACAAAGGTCCCATCTTCAGTCAGATCAGTACCGGATCTTCCCGTACTAGTGTGAGGTTATCTCACTAACTTTCTCGTCAGTTATATTCTTTATTGGAGAGCCAGTAAGGCATTGAAGATTGTATTCAGAAACCACTGCATAACAATACAAACCCTTAGTTGTTGCACCGATTTTCCCACATTGGGTTTTTCCGAGGACATTGTCCAAAAATAATGGTGTCGAATGTATGTGTTTATTTCTTTCCTGTACTGTACTTTGTTTCCACAACATTTTATATTTTTGAAGACTGCAGTGTGTTAGTTTCCGTTATTTATCGTAACAAACAATAAATAATTTTGTTCAGTGATATAACAAAATAGAAGAAACTTAACTAGTTGTTGTAGAAGGATTCCAATCGTGGAATTTTCACATTAATCTAGGTCATTGAATGTTCAACGAGAAGATTATAAGAAGAGGATCGATGGGCACTTGGAAGACACATCGAATTAGAGATCAAGAGATCGATTTCTCAAGAGAGTAGCGCAGTTCGTTCAACGAGAAGATTATAAGAAGAGGCTTGATGGGCACTTAAAAGACACATCGAATTAGAGATCAAGAGATCGATTTTCCAGAGAGCAGTGCAACAGTTGTCGGAGAAGTGATCGAGAGATTTCTTCCAGTGAGGGGTAGGGATAGTGACCGGTGGAATTTTTCATGATCCATTGAATACAACACAAGGAGGCAGAGAGAGATCCAGAGAGGCAACACAGAGCCACACTGAGGCAGCGTAGAGCTTGAGAGGAGATTCACAGTTCTGTTGAGGAGAAGTCCTGATCTAGTGCTGGGAGCCGGGGTGTGAGACCGGGAGGTTAGAGGATCAAGTTTCCAACCAAAAAAATATTAGCCAGGAGGTGTCACACAATCCTTGCAGTACTGACGCATTAACTACGTAGGTGTGACACAAAGTTGCGCAGAGACAACGTAGAGTTCTCATCTTCAATCAGATCAATACTAGATCTTCCCATACCAATGAGAGGTTATCTCACTAAATTTCTCTCCAGTTATATTCTCTGTATCGGATAGCCAGTAAGGCATTCAAGATTGTATTAAAAAACTACTGTATAATAATACAAACACTTAGCTGTTGCACCGGTTTTCCCACATTGGGTTTTTCCGGGGACATTGTCCAAAAATAACAGTGTTGAATGTGTGTTTTTATTTCTTTCCTACGCTGTATATTTGTTTCTGAAACATTTTATAATTGTGAAGACTGTAGTGTGTTAGTTTCGTTATTTACTGTAGCAAACAATAAATAATTTTGTTCAGTTATATAACAAAATATAAGAAACTTAACTAGTTGTTGTAGAAGGATTCTAATTGTGGAATTTTCAGGTGAAGCAGAGAAGAGCTCAGAAGCAGAGTTGAAGAGGGAGCTTGAAGAGCTGCGTAGGCAACAGATCGAATCCCCAGAAAGCTTGCGCAGTGTAGTGCCAGGTGGGAAATATTCTCAGGGAAAAATATTTCTCTAAGTGAGTGGACAGAGAGGAAGATTTTTCATATCGAGATTTGTCAGCGACAAAGGGAGAAATGCAACAACTTCAGCGCAAAGCAGATCTTCAGCTACTAGTGCAGAAAAAGCATCAGAAGGGAAGAAGAGCACACTAAGGGAATTCTGGCCTCAGAGAATTTCTTGCCCATAAATTCTAATATCCCACATAGTAATAGCAGTAGCCGAGAGAAGTTTTGTTCACTCTAGCAAGGAATGCATAGAACCAGTCAGCAGTTGCATAGAGGGTTAGAGGCAGACTTCAACATTTGTTGGGAATAATGGAAGAAACCGGGCTGAGAGATCAGGATCGATTGCAGGGTGCCTCCAACTATGTGATCTGGAAGGCAAGGATCTGTTGGAATCATGATTTCCGTTAGACCAAAACCCCCAGGTGTTAGTCTCCACTACAATCGCCAGAGTTAGGATCCACGAGAGGCGGTTAGTCCATGTCGCGAAACACACGGGGAGCGTTGAACCCAATGTCCAACAATCTTCCCCCCAACACGAGCCAGGTGAGTTTTGAACTTGAGACCTATCGCTTTGATACCACTTGTTGGAATCACGATTTCCGTTAGACCAAAACCCGTAGGTGTTAGTCTCCGCTACAATCGCCAGAGTTAGGATCCACGAGAGGCGGTTAATCCATGTCACGAAACACACAGGGAGTGTTGAACCCAATGTCCAACATGATCTCCTTCCTCCTAGATAAGCATGATATCAAAACCTTTATTGATAATGTGGTAGTTGTCCCTGCAGATCTGGATCCATTGAAAGCCTACAAGAAGGATATGGCAAAGGTCAAGAGGCTGATACTCGATGGAGTTCGAGATCACATTGTTTCTCACATATCTGGTAAAAGGACAACCAAACAGATGTGGGATGCCTTGGCTACGTTGTATCAGGGATTTTTCGAGCAGCGGAAGATGTATTTGGAGGAGAAGATGAGATCCAGAAGGATGCACAATGGGGAGCGCATAGATCCCTTCCTTTCGAAGCTTCAGGAAGTCCGGGATCAGCTGACAGCTGTAGGATCAACGCCTCAGGATATGGAGATGGTGAGATTGGCCCCGAATTCCACCTCAGAATAATGGAAAGTCTTCGTCCTGAGTATCCTAGGAAGAGAAATATTTTCGGTTTGGGAAGGGATGTGGGCTGCTTTTCAACAAGAAGAGATGAGGCATGAATTAGTAAAGTGCAAACTGGATGGCAACAACAACAATGGGAAGAAGCTTGAGGAAGAGGATAATGCAACCGAAGGGGTAGTAGGAGCAGTGGAGGCGGAAGAAGGAAGTCTCGAAGATCAATTGTTTTGGTGTGGTGAGCTTAGTCACTAAACTACATAGTGTCCTCTCTGAAAGAAGGATAAGGAAGAGAAATATGATCAGCACGTCGCAACTGCAAAGATTGAGGAGGAGGAGTTTGCCATGATTTCACACATACCTCTAGGGGAGAGCTGGGGTGATCTAGTATTGTAGTTCCAAAGCACTGCAGATGGGCAGGATCCTTGAGAAGTCCGCCTCTTGGATCAATACCTTGCTACGGTGGCCCATATCAGAAGTAGGAGGATGGACAAGTGTTAGTTGGTGCAAAGCAGTTCCAGAGTGACAGTTGCATTGGATAGGAGCGCCAAAACACAGAGCAAAGTTGGCAGTAGTGAAGTTAGCACATTGCAGATTCAGCAGCAACGCAAAGGCTTCAGAGGGTCAGCGCAGAGACTAACAATAGTCATAACTCTAGTGACAGATGCATCATGCTGAACACATTCGGTTCAGTATTTTGGATGTTTTTCTGTTGCAACAACAACATAATTGCAGTGCAGATGCGGTTGGAAGGAAAATGCAGAGTCATTAGAAGCATAGATGCAGCATTTGCGCAATAGTTGGTGGAAAGTGATGTCAGAGATCAACAACACAGAGGGAGACGATACAAAGTCAAGGTGATGCTTCAGCGGGCTGCATTACTAGAGCACATTCCTCTCTAAGAGGGAGTGTTTATTTCTAGTAGCATCGGATGTGCTGTAAGCCTCAAAATTTGCAGGGAGGCTAGGACACATGCATCCTCCAAGTCCCAGAAATCGTTTTGGGAAATTCCAATCAAAGACAGTTTTATTAAAATAATTAATTATTTTTAATGCATGCCTAAGTCTAAACTTAGGAAATTAAAATAATTAAAGGGTATTAATGAAAATGGGTGTGAATCTTCTAGAAAAAGACAGAGATCGAGTCAAGATGATCTGAACCATTGATTATGAATTAATCTTGGCCGTTGAATGTTCAACAAGAAGATTATAGGAAGAGGCTTGATGCGCACTTGGAAGACACATCGAATTAGAGATCAAGAGATCCATTTCTCAAGAGAGAAGCGCAACAGTTGCCAGAGAAGTGATTGAGAGATTTATTGTAGTGAGGGGCAGGGATAGTGACCGGTGGAAGTTTTCCTGATCCGGTGAATATAACACAGAGGAGGCAGAGAGAGATCCAGAGAGGTAGTGCAGAGCCACACTGAGGCAGCACAGAGCCTGAGAGAAGATACATAGTTCTGTTGAGGAGAATTCCTGATCTAGTGTCGAGAGCCGAGGTGTGAGACTGGGAGGTTAGAGGATCAAGTTTATAGCCGTCAAAATATCAATTGGGAGGTGTGACGCAGTCCTTGCAGTAGTGATGTAGCAACTGCGTAGGTGTGACACAGAGACAAGACAGAGGTCTCATCTTCAGTTAGATCAGTACCGAATCTTCCCATATGAGTGTGAGGTTATCTCACTAACTTTCTCGCCAGTTATATTCTATGTATCAAATAGCCAATAAGACATCCAATATTGTATTAATAAACTATTGCATAATAATACAAACCCTCAGCTGTTGCATTGGTTTTCCCACATTGGTTTTTTCCGGGAACACTGTCCAAAAATAACGGTGTTGAATGTGTGTGTTTATTTATTTCTTGCGCTGTATATTTCTTTTTTTTTCTGCATTTTATATTTGTGAAGACTGTAGTGTCTTAGTTTTGTTATTTACCGTAGCAAACAGTAAATAATTTTGTTTAGTTGTATAACAAAATAGAAGAAACTTAACCAGTTGATGTAGAAGGATTCCAATCGTGGAATTTTCACAATTTCTGTCTTAATGACTCTCGCGACTCTCTGGAGCGCAAGTTCGAGTCCCCAAAAGCATCTTATGACAAAATGGGCAAAACGTTGGCTCGGGGCTGGGACATCATTGTTTGGCCCCAGGGAAAACAAAGCCCCCTCTGTATCAACTGCACTGATGCTCCTCGAAGCTACGCGGCCCCTAGATCTAAGCTTGTTCAACCACCCATCTGTGAGATTATTTTCCGAAACCTTGTTTTCAGACTTCGCCTTCAGCTGTCAAAATACAACATCACGATCGGTATACTTTTCACTCCATTCTCCAAAAAAATTCGATTTATTTTATTATTAACAAGTTCATAACATATTTTTAAAAATTGTTTTTATTTAATGTAATGTTAATCTTATTATTCAACAAATACAAAATGAGCCTTACCGATTTAAGACATCTTAGCACAACAGATTAAGAGTTGCCTTGCACATGTCATTTTGTAAAACAAATTTACTAATTTGAAAGAAGAAAAATAACATAAAGGTGATAATTCTTTGATATTGTATTTAAAGACAATGATGAATTGAAAAACATCTAAGTTGGAGGCCTCTGGTCTTTAAGAATGATGGCTATTTTATTCAAAGAAGTAGCCCACCATTTTTCCTGAAATGGTCGCCTCTGCTCTTCAACAATTTTGACCTTTTTATTCAAAGAAGTTCCCCACTTTCCTTCTAAATGTTCATAGCCATCTTAAGGTTTCAATCTGGATAAGGGTAACTTATCTCCTTGATGAATTAAAAAAAATTCCCAATTTTTTTCCCCAAATGGTCCTATCCATCTTCAAACTCCAACCTTGAGAAGGCTCCCTTATTTTTCTAATGAATAAAAGAGTTCAAGAACTCCCAACAAATGTGTGCTCAATATTTCACAGAGCATTAAAACTAGACTTGGTTGCACTAAATAGGTAGGCAAGGGGTGTTCTGAGTTTGTGTTGAAATGAATATTTGTTATAAGAGACTAAGGGCCATATTTTCCTTAACATTGGAAACTCTGAGGAAATATGTGCAAATTGTGAGAGAGTATTGTTTAGATGTGTACATTACCATGGTGGAAAACACCTGAGTAAATTATGTTCTCTAGTGAAAATAAGGTTCTGGAGCACAAAGAGCGAGAAGCGGGATTGAAGGAGATTGCACTTGTTTCTGCTATAGAAATGATGGTGCTCCACCTTTAGAGCGTCAATGGGCCTTCAAAGAGGACGAGTTAGTTGGGGTCCAGATATGAGTGTAGCAAGAATAGACAGTTATTTTCATACATATGTAGCGCACATGAAAAATTGTAACATGAAAATTTGTAACCATTGGGTGTTGGAAATATTGTCATTGATGGCAAAGGAGAAGACATGAGCAACACATGGACAATTATTCAAAGGAGCAAAGAAGCAGAAGGAGTAGATCTGGAGAGATAGAGTTAGAGTAGGCTGAACAGGGCCAATTGATTTTGAAGATCTAGTCAAGACAAGAAGAATTTTGTAAGTAAATTTAGTTGTGTATATAAAAGGATTTGTTTCAGCATTTCATGAGTATTATTCGATCTAAATTCTGTGTGAATGGGCTTTGAATCTCAATAAGCAATTGTATAAGGACCAGTGTGGCGAAATTTTGTAATCGAGGTTTTAAATGTGTTCTGTGTGCCTTTGAAGAAATATAAATTTGAAATGGACCTTCAATCTAATGGAATCGAGGCCAGAAATATAGTCTTGTTGTAATATCTGCACACAGGGTAATTTATGAACGTGGGTTCATATATAGGGATTATATGAAATCCGTGAATGTACACACAGCGGAGAACACACTAGAGGGAGTCAAAAGACTAAGACACAGTTGTGAAACGGAATGGCATGGGAGCGAAGACACAAAAATTAGAATGGATAGAAATTAACGTAGCAAAGTCGAAGGAGTTAAGCATGACTAAAATGTTGAAACAGGTATGCGGAAATGCCTTGTAGAAGTGTTAATGAAGCAGAGATTTAACATCTGAAGAGGCGTAGTGGAATTAGAACCAGAATGATGCATTGTGTGCAAAGGAACCAAAGAAACGGAATCCAATGTTCTACAAATTATTGTAATTAACAATACATTAACATCGTTGGAGTGAAGAGGCAGTGCGAAACTTGGTTAACATAAATGTTTTGAAGTAGAACCTTGAGAAGAAAGTAATGGAACCTTGAGCAGTAAAGGTGGTTTCCGAAAACCCACAAATGGGTTCGCGCGACTCTTAAAGTGGTAAGTGGATTCGCCAAAAAAAAACACAATATCATTATTCAAAGGACGCGTGGCATAAGTGGTAAGTTTAAAACCACTTTTATCGCGTAATTTCTGAGAATTAAAACCCGTGCATTTTGGTTACGCGATTATCGTTGGATTGGGGAGAAACAATGCAATCAATAGTCATCCGTTGGATGTGAATGGTAAGTTAATGTTGGGACCCGCTTTTATCGTGCAATTTTTTAAGATTAAGGCTCGTGCATTTTGGTTACGCGATAACTGTAGGATTGCTGAAGTTTGGTGCGATGAATGATCCACCATTGGATCACAAGTGAAGTAGCACGGGCGAAAGGTATGTGGGACCAAACGAGCATTCATATGTTTTCTGGGTTTGGTTTTAAATTAAAACCAAGATCGAACCTTGGAATAAAGTCTAATGTGAAAATAGAGGAGGTCTGGTGAGCCGTGTGTGGGCCATATGATACGGATAAAATCATTGGACGATAAGTTAAATCTTGTTTGAACATTGTAAAGAGAGCATTGCCATATATAGATATAAATGTATATGGGGGCCATATTATATAATGGGTTTATGATAAAGTTCATCCGAAAAAGGTCTTGTTCCGGAAGTTAAATGGGTTTTGGGTTTAAATCAAGTCGATGATGAATAATGAAGAGAACCAATATATATGTGGGCCCAAGAGAAAGACTAACGTCGAGTTAAATAATCATTCTAATGGTTATTGATATTATAAAACTTTGGATATCGATTCAAAGGGTTTGAAATATGTTGTGGGCCAGACATTTATATGCATCGGGTTATATGGTTACTTTGGGTTTAACAAAGTCAACCAATGAAAGTATGTTAATACGCTGTGGGGCCGAAACTCATTTTAATGTAGGTACATGCTATATAATGTGGCATATTATATAAGTTCTGTTATATTTAGATTTATGAGCAGTGGAAAGGTGAAGCCCGAAATTAAATCAAGGTTTAAAGAACCGCATATGAGTATTGTGAATTGGGTTTGATTTTGACTCAAAGATTAAATTGGTAAAGCGTTAAAGCCTGAGTTATATGCTGAGAGTTATTTGGGTTTTATAGAAGAGCATTGTATATGCATTGAGTGGTTTTGAACCATATGTTTTGAAGAGCTTTTTCAATTTAAAATATTGTGAATTTTGATAAAGCTGCCAGATTTAGAACATAATTTGGGAAATGCATTCTACATGCATAGAAAGCAGGAGAGTAACACTACAGCAGCAGAAAAGACAAACATATAGTGAGCCAAGAACTGAAAGGGTTGAATGAGATATATCTATTGAAAATGTAAATGTAAATGTTTTATTTAATTTTATATTGTTTGTGATGCAAAGGCAAGTCTCCGTGGGCAAATAAATACCCCACTGTAATATTGAAATGCATACATACTGTTATATTTTTCCGAATGTGCTAGGTAAGAAATCAAGAAGGTGGAAGGCAAAGAGTCATATATATTCACTTCGAATTCCCTATGGAATACAACCAGTCATAAGGAAATCTCTATAAATGATGTCACATAGATATGTATAAGGAGGTTAGAGAATGGAGAAATGAGGTAGAGAGGGTAAGAAGAAGGATATAAGGCAGAAATGAAGGCTGGTGGACAACAGTGAAGAAGGAACAGAACATAGCTGATATCCAGGTAAATCAGCATGTGTTTTTTTGAAAGAGTGAGAAAGTTGGTGCTTCCATATCAAGTTGTAGCTTGATAGATGTCAGTTGTAGCTGGCTAAGGTAGGAGCCTCCTGTAGGTTGTAGCATGCAGAAAATAGATGGGAGTTGGAGTTTCCTTGAAAGTTGTAGCTTGCAAAATTGAGGTAGGAGCCTCCTGTAGGTTGGAGCCTACAGATAATCAGTGGTGAGAGGGAGTTGGAGCTTGCCTTTGCATCACAACAATAATAATATGTGGTTTTCTCCCTTATGGGTTTCCACTTATATCTGTTGTCTATATGCATGATGATTCTGTGTTGATACTTTGTATTTATTCTGCTTAATACCTGCTGCTCACTTATTAAGATTGTTGTTCCATTGTATATTAAGTTGATCACAAAATGATGATGTGAATGAGTATAAAAGAAATTTTAATAAGAACATGACTGCATTAAAATGATTCACCCCCCCTCTCAGTTTAACCAAGGGTTCAACATTGGGCTCAGTCTCTGGTTATGATGCAGTAATCATAGTGGATAGCCTGGTTAATAATACAGAAAGTCTTCGAGATGCCATTCTTTTCAAGTACATAGGTAGGTTTCAGAAAATGTGGACTTCATTTCTAAATTAAAATTTTTGAGGAAATTTGCTTAGATCTTTGAAATGAGATGCAAGTATCTTAAGATGTAAAGAGATTTGATTTCTTTTAGCGTTTCGTAGATCCAGAGTTAAGATGGATCTAGCCTGATTTAATTCGCCTTTATAAATAGATTATATTCCACATCAATACCATGAGCAAGACACGGGTTCTCATAAACTTGGAGCTAAACAACCACTAGTAATTTGACCAAGTGAAATTTATCTTATTATTCTAGTTTAAAGTTATTTTTGTTTTAAAGTAGAGTTATTTTTAATTTTTGCTTTATTTTATATTTGACCGACCAAAAATGTTTAACATAATGCTATTTTTATTTTTATTTTTATTAATAAATATAATTATTGCTTTTATTTTATATTTATTTTTATGTTATTTGAACAAGTAAAATGTTTACATAACATAATAAGAAAACACAACATCTCTTCCAGACTAGGCTAGATAGTGTCTTTGGGTGCATTAAATATGTTTTGTTACAATAACCAAAGCCAATACCATGGCTTACTAATACCACATGCCCAAAAAACCATAACTCATTTGACACATGTTAAGAATCTCCATGGTAAAGTGGGGGCGAATCTTGTTAATTTTTTTTTACATATTATTAGTCCTTGCCAAGGCAAGACTAGCAATCCATTTGCTTATTGATATTTTTCTGCCATAATTTCTGGATCCTATTGCAATATTTATGCCATATTTTTATATATTAGTGCAGTGATTTTTCATTGTTAAACTTGATAGGAAAACCGCCCAAAATTAAAATCCTTCAAAATAACTCATACTCACTTAGATAACATATTTACCATCTGTTATTACCCACCATAATTTAAGTAAGTGTTTGTATACAAAATGGATAGGAATGAAATGTAAATAAATATACTTATTAATTTAAGCAAGTGTTTGTATACAAAATGAATAGGAATGAAATGTAAATAAATATACTTATTTTTTAGTACTTTCAAAGCAAAAATGTAAATGTGTACCCACCAAAATTTATGCAAGTCCTTGCCCCATAGTAGGCAATTAATTTCTCCACATCATATATCAATTTTCGATTTTTCTGAAAGCATAATTGTAATTTATGTGGCAGGGACTTAAACTTCCTTTCAACACTTGTTTGCAATGTGTCACATAATAGCACACCCATATGAATAAAATGGCTAAAAAATATTGATAGACATTAATCTATAACAAGGATGAGAACATTTATTTCATCATACATCCCAAATCTCTCTCTAAAAAAAAAAACCATAAGAATTAACTAAATTATAACTTTATTTAAAATTATCTTTATTTTTATTATCAATCAATCTAGATCCATCTTAATTATTGATCTATCAAGAGTCTAGAGGGATCAAATGTCTTAAGGGACAAACCTTTTTTTTTAAAGTGCAAAACTTGAAGAAAGGTTTACACCTAGAAAGTTTTGATCTCTCTCAAAGTTGATAGATCAAAAGTTAAGATGTATCTACGTTGGTTTAGTGCATATATTACATAAGAATATCATTGGCAAAACCATGGGTTGTAAAAATTTGAACTAAAAAATAACAATGGTAAATTTTATTTTATTTTAATAATTAATAATTATAATTAATAATTTAATTTAATTTAGTTTTTATGTAATTTGGCATAGTCAAAATGTTTATATAACAAGACATTACAACATCTCAACATAATTATTAAAAAAATTAAGGTATAAGTTAAACATATATACTTTTAAAAAGAACATGTAACAAGATTCTTAACCATGGAGATTCAACCCATCTTTATTATCGAAATTCTTAATTGTAAATAAACTTCATTACAATACCATGGGTTATCAATACGACATGCCAAAAAAACCATAACACATTTCACATGACAGTTGTTCATATGACATTTTTTTTAATTAATGTATTTAATTAAAAGGGCAAAAAAAGACACAACTATTTTGGAAATAAATCTTAGCCTTTGATTTGTGTATACTACCAAAAATATTATAAAATATTATATGGAGGATGAATTCCTATCATCCATTTAATAATTATTGATAATTAAATTAAAATTATGGAAGCGATGTTCTAGGCGTAGTCTAACTTATAGACGGAATTTAAAAACTTGAGTTTAAGTTGTTTAATCTATAGAATTCTAGTGTCCGAGGGGTTTTTCAGGGTGCTGAATGCATTTATGCATTCAAGAATGTATTTTAAACAACAAAAAATCACAATCTTATTTGAGATTATATTGTGGGGTTTCAATGAAAAGACAATTTCATCTATAAGTTAGACTATGCCTCTTGTTCCAAAATAGAGATGTGTATTGATACAATAATAATAATAATAAAAGAAGAAGAAGATATAATTTAGTTTTTTCTTTTAAATATAATTTTAAAAATATAAAATGTATTATGGGATAAGTGTTTTGATTCTTATGGGTGTTCACTGACCACTTAGTTTATGTGGTTGTACTAGTTATAACCAATATTAATATATGAGTTAAACATATATAGTTAGAAAAAACATGTAACATAATTTTTAATCATGAAGATTCACTCTTACTTATCATGGAGATTCTTAACTTGTAAATAGGCTTTGTACAATAATATGGTACCATGCCTTACTAACAACACATGCCTAATTTAAAATTAAATTATATATATATATATATATATATATATATATATATATATATAATCACAAATTAAACGTTGAGATTTATTTTAAAAGTAGTTATACTCTTTGTATTATTTGAATTAATTTGAAATATATATCTAAAGTGTAACAACCTTGGGTTAAAAGTTCATGTAATAAAGGTTGATAAAGGCAAAATAAGACCAAGGTCATAAGACACATATTCCAAGCTGAATGTTGGGAAAAACACTATAGTGGGCATCATTTTCGGTTCACTGATGCATAAGAAACTTGGGAAAGACATTGGAAAAGGAAAAGAGACATTAATCGATATTTGAATTATGAAATAAAGGAAAATAGGAGAAAAATAAGGTGAAGAGATGTTGATTTTCATGAGAGGGAAATTGAAGGGAAAATGAAGGAAAATGAAGAAAATTGAGGCCCCAACGATAAAAAAGCTTCTGAGAATTAATTCAAAACTTTTTGTTAGTTTTAACTTCGGTCAAGTGAGAAAGAGAGAAGAGAACCAAGAGGAGAAATCAAGAAAAAAAAGCAAAGGAAGGAAAATGAAAAGCAAGGAAAGCAAAGGAGAGCAAGGAGAAGGTTGGATTGGCAGCTTCAAAAAGAAGATTTTTTAGGTAATAGGTTGCATGTGTGATTTTATAGCTAAGGTGTGTATGCATGGTACATGAATTTGTTCATTTGGTTCATTTTCTGTCATTGGCATAGGTTTTGCCGGGTTTGACAATGGTTTCAGTCTTGCTTTGCCATTTCTTGGATAACCATGGTGTGATGGGATTCATTTATGGTTAAGATTTGAATTGCTGGAATGTTTTTGGATCAGGGTGAGGTGATCTTAGGAAAATTCCAAGGGGTTGGGGGTGGCGATGGTTTTCTTCAAGAAGCCCTCAACAGGTGGGTGTAGAAAGGAAAATTCCTTAAGGGATAGTAAAGGAATTCTAGGGCATCCAAGCTTGTTTTGGTTTTGTGATCTCTTGACTAGTTTTTCCGAGATCGTGGTAGTTTGAGGGTGGGGGTAGTTTAACCTATGGATTTCCTTGGTTGTTTATGTCTTGGTTTATCCAATGAGATCTCACATTCATGCTTGGAATATGGCACAGGGGTGATTGGCTAAAAGAAATTTATTGATTGAGCTTAATCTATGGTCGGGTGGTACGTGGAAGTCCTGACTTGGTTGGGATTTTCACATGTTAATAAGAGCTATTTCTCTATTGTGAATCATGAGTATTTTTACTTGTTATTATGTTGATTTGATGGTTCTTCTATCATGGTTAATATTATGGTTATATGCTGGTTATAAACATGGTTCTTTAATATTCTCTAGCTATGGCTCTTGTTATGCTTGATAAATTAATGAATGGATGATGAATGCATGTACTAACAAGTGTGGTTGTAGCTGCTTGAGAGGGAATTATACCTTCTTGGTAATTCCCAACTAAAGTACATAGGTTTACGCTTAGATATGCATTCATGACTTGTAGCTTACATGTTTTCCACGTGTATGACGAAATGCTTGTTATGGACTAGGAGTGTCTTGGGTCAATTCTTGTTTAAGTTTTGTATGAAAAGCTTTTTCATTATGTCATTTATCATTTTAAGAACTCATTGGAAGTTCTGGGTAGTGGTTTGGAGGTTGGCTTGGAAAAGTGGCTTAGATCTTGTGACTACACCATCTGAACTGGATATTTTGGGCTATAATCGCACTCAGACATTCTTCTGAATGTGGATGGAGGATTATAACCACACCCAAGCATTGTCATGCATGAATTTGTGGGCTTAAGTCAGTGAAAAATATCCCTAACCCAGAGTTTGGTCACCTGGGGTGGTCCTTTTACCCTTGAGTGTCTTGTGAGTTATCAGTTTCCGGCCCAAATTCCATAACTAGAGCTTTGAGGTCAAGTCATGTCATAGTAGCACTCCACTTCACATTTGCCCAGAGGGCTTGTAAAAGAGGGTAAATGTGGGGTGATGTTGTTACAGGGTGGTAATCAGAGCTTCCAAGTTCAAACACTTGGACTAGATGGGCTAGATGCATGTTGTTATGCATGCATTGTCATGGTTATGGTTTTTTTGCATGAGGTCATTATATGTGGTTAGTGTTATCATGCATGATGTCAATATGTTGATATGAATATGTATCGTGCTAATCTAGATTGATTTGTGCAGACGAGATAACCTCCCTTGAAATTCACTAAAGTATGTTTGATTATGTTTATATTTTGTTATCTGACATGGTATGTTTGCAGAAGAAGATAAGAGATGACAAGTATAATGGTGGATTAGAGTTCATTTGAATCTCCTTATAGATTAGATTAACAACAAAGAGATGAGTACTCTCTTAACATAGCAGATATATTGAGAAGTCTAAAGGCATAAATCAAGAGTTTTAAATTAGATAATGACAGGATCATTCAATCATAGAAAGAATTTCCAGGGAATATGAAAAGAAAGTAGAGGTCAATGCAGCAATCTTTCAGAGTTTATCATATTTATAGAAATAGGGACATCCAAGGATGAGTTATGGACAGGAGAACATGACCAATGGGGCTCATTGTAGCAGATCTCAATCGGGGCACAGGTCAGACATGGATGATACAGTCAGAGGTGGAAGATGGAAGCATACATCTGACAAGAGAGGTAGTGGTTATGGGTTTTATTCTAGTTCTGGTTCACGTAAACATCATGGTCATCATCGATATCATCCTTACAGGAGGAGTGAGAGGGGATACTTGGTCGATGTGTTCAATAAGGGAAAACATCCTACATTCGATGGAGAGTTGAAGAAACTAGAAGATGCAGAGGCATGGTTGTTTGGGATGAATAAGTTCTTTGAGCTTTATGTGTATAAAAGGCAGGATAGCTATTTTCAATCTCAAGGGAAAATCAAACATTTGGTGGGAAGATGCGAAGCGTGTTAGAGGCATCGGGACAGAGGTGTTGAGTTGGCATGAATTCAAGAGTCTTTTCAGAAAGAAGTACTTGTCAGAGAGGTAATATGATGGAAAGGCCAAGGTATTCTATGAATTGAACATGGGTTCAATGACAGATGAAGAGTACATGAATAAATTTATGGAGTTATTGAGTTATGTGCCTTACCTCAAGGATGAGATGACAAAAGCTCAAAGATTCATCCGTGCACTGCCATTAGCATTCAAGGATTGAATTGAGTATGAAGAGCCTTTTTCGTTGGAGGAAGTCACCAGGAAGTTGAAGCATTGTTATGAGCAATATAAGTGTAAGTCAGAGCCTAAGCGTGATTGGAAAGGCAATGAAAAAGCTAAAGGAAAATTTCCTTCAAAGTAGGAAAGACCCGAGGTTGCAGGTGAGAAAGAGAATGTGACTCCTTAAAATAATTTCATTACAATAGAGAAGGGACACGGATCTAAACCTGGTGAGTAGAAAAATAAAGGTAGTGGCAGTGTTGGACATGCGAAAAATATCATCACAAGAAGGATTGTCTGTTGTATCAGGGTGGCAGACCTTAGATCTACAATTCTCAGGAGGCACAAATAGTTGGGTATGTTGGTCAGAGTGCTCCTCGGATTTATTCAGCATTTGATAACAAGAAAGTAGATCACTAGGCATCCATTAATGAGATGAAAGGTAAGCTCTGTGATCGAGTTATTTCAATTTTGATTGACCCTGGATCTAATTACAATTATTATAATACTAACATGGTGGATAAGTGTGGCTTGAGTAACGAAGTGCATGCAAAGTCTTGGTTGGTGCAGTTAGCTACAAGGACCAAGAAAATAGTAAATCATTGGGTGAGAGCTTGTGCATTTGAGCTGAGTCGTATGCCTAAATCAACACATATAAATGTGTTTCCTTTGGGTTCGTATAATGTGATTTTGGGTATGGATTGGTTGTACCTTCACAAGGCTAAGGTAGATTTCTATGAGAAGGATATTGAGTGTTTGGATGATGATGGAGATAAGAGAATATTATCGGGTTAGAAGAAGCCTACATCGGTGAGAATGGGTACAACAATGCAGGCTAAGTGTAGTTGTAGGAAAGGATGTGTATTGTTTGCAGTTCATATTTCTAGTGAGAAAGGAAATATTATGTTGATGATGATAAAGTATCGAAGAGGTATCCAGTTTTGCAATAGTTTCAGGATGTATTTCCAGCACAGATTTCATAGTTACCTCCTCATAGGGAAGCATAATTTTCTATTGAGTTGATGCTTGAAGCAGCACCAACATTGAAGGAACCTTTAAGAATGAGTACTCCAGAGTTGGTGGAATTGATATTGAAACTTATGGAAATGATCAATAAGGGATACATTAGGCCAAGTTTTTCGCCTTTGTTGGAAATAGTGAGAGGGGGGGGGTGAATTAGTATTTCTTTCAATTAGAGCATTAGTTAATCTTCAATTATTATCAATGTTTGTAAAATGATAGCAGCAAACAAGAGGAACACAAATGCACACAATTTTTAAGGTGGAAACCCACTTCGGGACAAAAACCACCTAATGCTTTTCTAATAATTCTTTTCAAATGCAATTGAAAATAAAGCTCCAACTTCCTAGAATCTAGAAAAGCATTCTTCTCCAGCTCCCACTGGATGGACACTCCAATTGAAAATAAATCTGCAACGCCCGAGATTCTTTAGTAGTCACTGAATAGATGCCCCAACACCCAATGAGCTACAACTCACCCTAGCACCACCCTACCACCCTATAGAAGAATAAAAGAAGAATGGACTCCCGTACCAGGGAAAATGGTCCACTTTACAATGATATAGAATGATGTAGAAGAAGAATATATACTAGACCATAACCCCAACTTTGATACAACTACCTAATGATGATCCTAGACCTCCCAACACTGCCTCTTCAACCCTTGGCAGATAAACACTAGTACAATTTGTACAATAATGTATTTACAATGACTAAGTACAATGATACCTTTACAATGATTGTATGCAGTGCTGCCCACTTGAAGACTGCATATGATGAAATTATTGCTGCTGTTATGCACCTTGGTTTATGCTCTTTTCATGCTACCCTCTGCTGCACCTTGCTTTTATTTTCTTCCGTAGAAAGTCTGGTCCTTTGCAACCCTTGACAACACATGATCTAACTTTTTCTTTCCTTCTAGGAGCTCAATATTGAATCTGGTGTATCTCTGTCATTTCAGATTCTCAATATCTGATTTTCGGTCCTATAGTATTCCTCTGAGTCATATTTCCAATGCCATAGGTCTGACCCAATTTGGATTCTTGAAGAGAGATTTATACCCAATCTCTCACAATGCCCTAATTATGGACTGTTTTGGCAGAGCACACTTGTACGAAGTGCCACGTGTCACTGTTTCTTCATTTGTTTCTGAAATTGATAGAGAGAAAATTAAAGACTGTGCACTATCCGTCAATTTTTACGGAATTCCAATCTGATACTCAGAGAGAGAGTTATGACGAATTTACCAAGGTCACTTATTTGAGATGAATTTCAGGAGCCTGCAAAAACCCTGACTTACACAGATCATATCTCCAAAAATATTGTGCACCTTGATCTGAAATTTTACTGAAGCTTCCTCAGGATTTTGGCTTTGCCTCATAAAAATTTCAGCTTTTGAACCTTCGTACAAAAAAAGTTAGAGCGAAAATTCCAAGATGACCTGTTTCAGATGGCCGAATCCCTTACATAAGGAGGAAATGAAGATCACAATTTATATGAATGCTTAAGTTGAGAAGGGCTTCAACAAGTGAACGTGGGAGGGATCTTAGGAGCTTAAAAAATATTAATTATGACTTTTCAATGACCCATGCCCCAACCCCATGGGGTTTTAGCCCACTAACTGGGGGTACAAACTTCAAACATGAATATCTCTCAAACCGTGAAGAATTACATGGCGTGCCATATATCAATGGAAACATATCGAAAAGTAGAAACCATCAAAATAATTATTGACCCAGAACATATTAATGTGGTAGGTAAAAATTCCCATGCAATATTGGGTTAGCCCCTGGTGCTGCTTGGGTTGACATCAATGACAACCGCTGATCAACAATCTCCCCCTTTGGCATTGATGGAAACACAAGTACTTCCCCTGTGATCATGACACCTCTTCCTACAACATTCTCTCCCCCTTTGACATCAATGGCAAAGGGTAACTCCCCCTGAAACACAACCATCCTGCAGACCTATACACACTTCCACTCCCGCTGACACACAATCATCCTGCAGACCTGTACACACTTCCACTCCCCCTTTATATTCTTGAAAAAGAAAAATCTAATGAGAACTTGGGAGAATCCCAAGCTTTTGATGAAGATATTCAAATGCTTCACGAGGTAAAGGTTTAGTGAATATATCAACAATTTTTTCTTTTGTACAAACATACTCAAGTTTGATATTCTTTTCAGCGACTTGTTCTCTAAAAAAATGATATTTGATCGGAATGTGTTTTGTTTTTGAATGCATGATAGGATTCTTGGAGATGCTGATGGCACTAGTGTTGTCACAGAATATGGGAATAGGCTCACTGAATTGTACTTGAATATCTTGCAAATTTTGTTTCATCCAAAGGACTTGAGTACAACATGATGCTGCTGCAATGTATTCTTCTTCCGCTGTGGATAACGAGATTGAAGTTTGCTTTTTGCTCAACCATGATATGAGACAACCACATAGATAGAATGCTGCTCCACTAGTACTCTTACGATCATCAATGCTTCCTGCCCAATCTGCATCTGTAAAGGCTTGAATAATGAGATTGTTACCCTTGGGATACCACAAGCGATATTCTTCTGTGCCCTTTAGATATCGAAGAATTCTTTTGACGACAATAATATGTGATTCTTTCGGTGCTGCTTGGAATCTTGCTACTTGTCCAACTGCTTGCATAACATCTGGCCGAGAGGCTGTTACATATAGAAGAATACCAATCATAGATCTATACAAATTCTGATCCACATCCTTAGATGAGTCGTCTATGCTCAATTTGCAACCTGTTACCACTAGATTAAGGATGGTTTTGCAATCTTCCATTTTGAATTTCTTGAGCATTTCCTTGATGTACTTGGCTTGACATATAAATATTCCTTTCTCTTGCTAAGATATTTGAAGCCCTAAGAAGTATGTCAGCTCACCAAGTAAAGACATCTCAAACTCACTTTGCATCTTTGTAGAAAAATTCTTACTTAGTCGATCATCATTGCTACCAAATATTATATCATCCACATATGCCTCAACAATTGTTAAATTATCTTTATCTATTTGTACATAAAGATTGCTATCAACAGTACCTTTCTTGAACCCTTGTTGACATAGATATCCATCAAGACAAGCATACCATGCTCTGGGAGCCTGCTTGGGACCATATAGAGCCTTCTTTAACCTACAGACATAGTCTTATTTTTGTGATAGTAGAAAACCTTCAGGTTGTTTGATGTAAACTTCTTCTTCTAATTATCCATTCAGAAATGCTGACTTAACATCCATTTGGTAGACTTTGATTTTTCTTGAACATGCATAGGCAAGAAACATTCGGATGGCTTCCATTCTGGCAACTGGTGCAAATGTTTCATCGAAATAAATTCCTTCCACTTGTGCATAGCCTTTGCAAACCAATCTTGCTTTGTTTCTGGTAACTTGCCCATCTTCATTCAATTTTTTCCTGAACACCCATTTAGTCCCAATGAAATTTTTATCTTTTGGTCGTGGAACTAATTCCCAGGTGTTATTCTTCTCAATTTGATCCAATTCTTCATTCATAGCTACTACCCAATGTTCATTTTGGCTGGCTTCCTCAAAACTACTAGGCTCAAAGGTTGCTAGAAAAGCAATGTGAGCTTGTTGTGATGAACAAAGCTGTCGACCTTCATTTATGTCACCAATGATTTGATTTTATGGATGGTTCTTTTGAATCCACTATTTTGTTCTCCTTGGAGGAGCTTGTTGTTGTTGTTCTGGTATATCTTGATGATCATTGTTTACTTCTTCCTCGTTGATAGTTGCTTCTTGTTCTACAATTTTATCTGTGTCTTTTTCAGCCTCTGTCTAAAGTTTCAAAGATTCTAGATCCTCATCATTACTCGCTAGAACACCATCTTCATCAAATATAACATTTATGCTCTCCACTATATGTTTTCGTATTAGATTATAGCATTTATAGGCCTTTCTTTTGCGTGAGTAACCAACAAAGATACCTTCATCAACACGTGATTCAAACTTACCCAAATTTTGATCTTCTCTTTTGATATAACATTTGCTTTCGAAGATTTTGAAATAATTTACATTAGCTGGTTTTCCTTTCCATAATTCATATGGAGTCTTGTTGCAATTATTTCTGAGAAGACTTCGGTTGATAATGAAGATTGCCGTATCAATTGCTTGAACCCATAATTTTTCATCCAATTTTGAGTCCTTCAACATTGTTCTACCCATTTCCTGTACAGTTCTATTCTTTCTTTCAACAACTCCATTTTGCTGAGGTGTTCGTGCTATTGAAAATTGCCTTTTTATTCCATTTTCGTCACAATATTGTTGAAATAATTTGGAAGTGAATTCTCCACCATTATCTGATCTTAAACACTTCATTTTCAAATCAGTTTCATTTTCAACCAACTCCTTGTAGATCTTAATGCACTCAAATGCTTCAGATTTTTTCTTTAGGAAACTGACGGCTATCATCCTAGTATAGTCATCTATCATTAACATGAAATATAATTCTTCATCTAAGCCTTTTGTTCTCATAGGACCACATAGATCGGTATGTATCAATTCCAATGGATGTGATGAAAAGTGTTCTTTTGTTTTAAATTGGACTTTTGTCTGCTTGCCATGCCGACATGCCTCACATAGTGTGTTGGAAGGTTTTGAGATTTTCGGCATTTCTCGTATTGCTTCCTTTTTGCTTATCCTGACAAGATTGTCAAAGTTTATGTGACCCATTCGTTTGTGCCATAACCAACTTTCATCTTCTTTAGCTAGTAGACATGCTTTAGTTGCTTCATCCAGAACATATATGTCGTTTGGAGCTCGACTTGTTGTAGCCAAAATTTTACCATACCTGCCTTCCTGATTTTACATTTTGTGGAGTTGAATGGCATTGTGTGTCCTTGATCACACATTTGTCCAACACTGAGCAGATTGTGATTCATGTTTTCAACCAATATAACATTCTTGGCTATAACATCTTTGCTTCCGAGAGTGACAGTACCTGATCCTATAACATTTGAAGATCCATGATTTCCAAAGGATATGGTTCCATCCTTCTTCTCTTTCAGAGATACAAATTTCCTTCTATCTCCAGTCATATGCGTTGAGCAACCGCTATCAAAATGCCACACATCTTTCTTTTTTTGAGCCTTGAGAGCGAGAGCACAATTATCAGTCTTCTTCTTCTTCCATGTTCGTTCATTCTGTGGCTTCGAAGATTCTTCTGGAGGATTTTCAAGTCTGCAGTCTTTGGCTATGTGTCCAAAGTTCTAACATTTGTAACATTCCATATTATTTCTTAAGTTTTCAAATCTATTGATGTTTCATTGAGCCCTGGGAGGTTCATATTTGAATAATCTCTTGGAATTGTATTAGTTCATAGGGTACGTGCGACATTCTACAGCTTTATGACCAAATTTTCCACATGAATAACAATAGCCATGAAAAATATGTTGGTACCTGGATGAGAATCTTCATCGAGGAATTGTCTTCCAAGGATGTGCTTGCGAATCTTGTCTAATGAAGTCTTCATGTATGTCAAATCTCATAGGTTCATTGTATTTTGTTGTTGAAGGTCCTGCTTCTTCTTCTTTGTAACCGAGGCCAGTTCTGTCGTTGTAAGATCGTTGATTGTTGATGAGTTCTTCCAATGCCCTTGAGCTGTTGGCATAGTTTTGGACAATTTTTCCCTTCTTCACTTCCTTATGCAACGGGACTACTTCGGCTTCTAATGATTCCCTTTCTTGGTTGCTTTCTTCAAACTTCTTTTCAAGTGACTCTTCAATACATTTGTGTTTTTCAACCTCAATTTTGAGACCTTGAAATTGTTCTTCAAGATTGTTGGAACGGATCTTCTCAGCGTTGAGCTATTTTATAAGCTTGATTGCCTCCTCATAAAATTCTTCTATGGTCAACCCTTCTTCTTCATTGTTTGATACTTCTTGTTTATTGTGCTTGGCCATAAACAATACTTTGTCATTGGCTTCTTCTTTGCTGTCACTTTCTTCATCAGATGAGGAGCTATCTTCTTTAGAGAGAAAGTTCCTTTTGGATCCTTTATTTTTGCCTTGCTTGTTGAATTTCTTGAAGCCTTTCTTTCCTTTTGAGTTGCCATCACTTTTGTTCAGACATTTTGCTACGAAATGCCCAACCTCACCACAACCAAAACATATCAATGGAAGTTTACCTTTGAATTTTCCCTTACTGGGTTTTAGTTTTCTTGTAAAGTAAGCATATTCTTCATCTGAAAGACCTTCTCCATCATCTCGCTTTTCTTCACACTTGCAGGTGCATGTCATTTCAATTGAAGGTTATTTGTCCTTATTGGTTTGCTTAGATGAAACGAACGCAATTTCTAGATTTGAAGTACCCTTTTCTTCATCAAGTCTCATTTCATATGCTATGAGGACTCCATGTAATTCTTCCTTGCTGAGTTTGTCCAGATTTGCAATGTATTCTAAGACCGATACCTTTGGGTTGAATCTCCCTGGTAACGTTCTAAGAATATTCCGTATAATAGTCTTCTCGTCAACTGGCTCTCCCAATCCTTCCAAAGTATTGGTTGTTTCATCAACGTATTAGAAGTATGCAGTAATGTTGCAATCTTCTTTCATTCTGAGTTACTCAAATTTTTCTCTATAGATTTGAAGCTTTGCTTCTTTGACATTTGAGTCACCTGCATATATATTCTCAAGCTTGTCCCATACATTTTTGGCGGTTTTCCAACCCAACACCTTATGATAAGCAAATTCAATAAGTCCACTGATAATAATATTCTTTTCTTTTGCATCATTTACTAAATTCTTCTTACCTTGTTCATCTGCGGTTGATGTAAATCCATTTTGAACAGTGTCCCATACTTCGTAACCTTGCGCCAAGAGATAGACCTCCATTATTCCTTTCCAAAGTGCATAATTATTTTCATTGAATAGAGGTACACCACTCTTGGTATGCTCCATGACCTCCTTCCAGCTATTAAACTGCTATTGAAGGAACCAAGCTCTGATACCAATTGTTGGAAATACTGAGAGGGGGGGGGGGGTGAATCAGTGTTTCTTTCAATTAGAGCATTAGTTAATCTTCAATTATTATCAGTGTTTGTACAATGATAGCAGCAAACAAGAGGAACAAAAATGCACACAGTTTTTAAGGTGGAAACCCACTCCAAGACAAAAACCACCTAATGATTTTCTAATAATTCTTTTCAACTCCAATTGAAAATAAAACTCCAACTTCCTAGAATCTAGAAAAGCATTCTTCTCCAGCTCCCACTGGATGGACACTCCAATGCTCGATATTCTTTAGTAGTCATTAAATGGATGCCCCAACACACAATGAGCTACAACTCACCCTAGCACCACCCTACCACCCTATAGAAGAATAAAAGAAGAATGGACTCCCGTACCAGGGAAAATGGTCCACTTTACAATGATATAGAATGATGTATAAGAAGAATATATACTAGACCATAACCCCAACTTTTATACAACCACCTAATGATGATTCTAGACCTCCCAACACTGCCTCTTCAACCCTTGGCAGATAGACACTAGTACAATTTGTACAATAATGTATTTACAATGACTAAGTACAATGATACCTTTACAATGATTGTATGCAGTGCTGCCCACTTGAAGACTTCATATGATGAAATTCTTGCTGCTGTTATGCACCTTGATTTCTTCTCTTGTCATGCTACCATTTTCTGCACCTTGTTTTTCTTTTCTGCCATAGAAATTCTGGTCCTTTGCAACCCTTGACAACACATGATCTAGCTTTTTCTTGCCTTCTAGGAGCTCGATATTGAATCTGGTGTATCTCTGTCATTTCATATCCTCAATATCTGATTTTTGGTCCTGTAGTATTCCTCTGATTCATATTTCCAATTCCATAGGTCTGACCCAATTTGGATTCTTGAAGAGAGAGTTATACCCAATCTCTCACAATGCCCTAATTATGGACTGTTTCGGTAGAGCGCAATTGTATGGCGTTCCACATGTCATTGTTTCTTCATTTGTCTCTGAAATTGATAAAGTGAAAATTAAATACTGTGCACTATCTGTCACTTTTTACGGAATTCCAATCCAATACTCAGAGAGAGAGTTATGACGAATTTACCAAGGTCACTTCTTTGAGATGAATTTCATGAGCCTGCACAAAACCCTGACTTACACAGATCATATCTCCAAAAATGTTGTGCACCTTGATCTGAAATTTTTATTGCATCTTCCTCGGGATTTCTGCTTCGTCTCATAAAAATTTCAGCTTCTGAACCTTCGTATAAAAAAATTTAGAGCGAAAATTCCAATATGACCTATTTCAGATGGCGAAATCCCTTGCATAAGGAGGAAATGAAGATCACAATTTATATGAATGCTTAAGTTGAGAGAGGCTTCAAAAAGTGAACGTGGGAGGGATTTTAGGAGCATAAAAAATATTAATTATGACTTTTCAATGACCCATGCCCCAACCCCATGGGGTTTTAGCCCACTAACTGGGGGTACAAACTTCAAACATGAATATCTCTCAAACCGTGAAGAATTACATGGCGTGCCATATATCAATGGAAACATCTCGAAAAGTAGAAACCATAAAAAGAATTATTGACCCAGAATATATTAATTTGGTAGGTCAAAATTCCCATGCAATATTGGGTTAGCCCCTGGTGCTGCTTGGGTTGACATCAGTGACAATCGTTGATCAACAGCCTTGGGGTGCATTAATGTTGTTCGTAAAGAAGAGATATGGTACTCTCAGGTTGTGTATTGACTAAAATAAGTTGAACAAGGTGAAGATTAAGAACATGTACCCATTACCGCAGATTGATGATTTGTTTGATCAGTTGAAGGGAGCAAGAATTTTTTCAAAATTGATCCGATATCATGATATCATCAGGTACGAATCAAAGAAGAGGACATTTAAAAACCACATTATGTACCACATATGGGCATTATGAGTTTGTAGTAGTTCCTTTTGGTCTTACTAATGCTCCAACTACTTTCATGTGTTTGATGAATAGTGTGTTGCGTCCTTATCTGGAAACTTTTGTGATAGTATTCATTGATGACATATTGATATATTCTAAGAATGAGGAAGAGCATGTCAAGCACCTAGCAACCATGTTGTTGAGAGAGCATTAATTGTATGCCAATCTTAGTAAGTGCAGCTTCTTTTAGACAAAGGTTCATTACTTGGGACATGTTGTTTCCAAGGAAGGTATAGCAGTGGACCTAGAAAATATTAGAGCTATCATGGAGTGGGAAACTCCTAGGAATGTGGATGAGGTCAGATAATTCATGGGATTAGCAGGTTATTACAAAGGGTTCATTAGGAAATTCCCATGTATTTCCTATCCTATTACATATCTGCAGCGAAAATGGAAGAAGTTTGAATGGACTGAGGAGTGTGTAGTTAGTTTTGAGCAGTTGGAGCATTTTCTTACAAATACTTCAGTCTTGAAGGTTAGAAATCCAGATAAAGAGTTTGTGGTATGTACATATGCTTGTAAGAGAGGACTTGATGGAGTCCTGATGAAGGAAGGACATGTATTATGATATGAGTCAAGGAAGTTGAATGAGCACAAGTAAAAGTATGTGAATCATGATATGGAGTTGGAAGTTATTATTCATGCCTTGAAGATGTGGAGACATTACCTTCTTGGCAGGCGATTTATTCTGATGAGTGATCATAGTGGATGGAGGTAATTCTTTGACCAACCTAATATGAATGCCAGGAAAGTTAGATGGTTATCTACTCTCAGTGAGTTTGATTTCAGGATTAGGTACATTAAGGGAAAGGCGAACAAAGTCGCGGATGCTCCTATTATAAGAGTGCGGGTGAATCACATTGTAACAGTGAGTTCTTATGGGACAGATTTATAGGAGCAGATCTTGCAGGAAAGACAACATGATGAAAGGTACTAGAAGTTGAGGCGCATGTTACAACATCATGGTGTAGGTAATAGGGACAAGGAGTATCATCTCATGACATATGGATTGGTCAATTTCAAGAACAAGATTTATATACCAAATGATAGTGAGCTCAAAAAAATTATCTTGAGGGAGTTTCATGTTAAGTCATATTCAGGTCACCCGAGATATCAAAATATATTTACAATAATTAAGAAGTTCTACCATTGGTTGAATTGTAAGAAAGAGGTAGTTGAGTTTGTAGCAAGATGTTTGGATTGTCAGCAGGTAAAATCAAAGTGTAAGAATCCAGGTGGTTTATTACAACTGATTTCGATTCCAGAGTGGAAATGGGAGGTCGTTTCCATGGAATTTATTATAGGTTTGTTGAGGACATCAAAGCAATGTGATTCCATCATGGTTGTGGTTGACAGGTTAAGTAAGGTAGCTAACTTCATTGCAGTTAAGTCTACGAATTCATCCTGTGAGGTAGCTCATATTTTCATCAGGGAGTGTTATAAAAAAGATTATATCTGATAGAGATGCCAAGTTCACTTCCATGTTTTGGATGTAGAAATATATAAATAGATTCAAATGATCTTGTAATATGCTAAAATAAAATAATGAATCAATTCTACAAGTTTCAGAAACCAATTACGATCTCACAATCACATGAAAAAGAAAAAGAAAGAATTTCAAACGCACAACACAAAGATGTATCTGGGGAAAGCCTCAGCTAAAAACCCCTCTATCTGTATATTGCATTATGTCAAGAGTATGAAACAATATAATGCTATTTACATTCTTGAGAAATCCCTGCACTATCTCTGACTATCTCACTATGATCCCAACAAGGATGGTCTGATACTTAACCAATTTCCTGCTCTAGGTTTCTCAGCCTTGCTTATGCATTCTTGGAGGAATTGAGCCCCTATTAATTAGGAAATTCCCAAGAATTGATTGCACAATTCATCTAAGGCATCCTGCTAACCTTATGCATGGCCTGTACAATTTTCTAATTTACAACTGATAGTTATCTTCCCCTTAACTCAAATATCAAGCGGGCCTTCCTTAGAACTGACATGCAACATATTTATAGCGAATTATCAGTTATCTGATCGATCACTGCATGTGAATTAAATCATATTTAATTCATTGGACCTCTCACTAGCTCATCCATCAGTTAGAACTAGTTAAACCATTACAAATCTAAATAAATTGTAACTGGACCCCCTAAAACTTAGTGTGAACTCTACATGCCTTCAATTTTACCCCCAAATCGAATTGACTGCGCTAAATAAGTATTCCTGACTCAGTTAACTCGTACATGTTGTTATTTCATATGGAATTACAATTTACTTCTAATTTAATTAAGGGGAAATTAAATTAGAATCCTTTCTTGTTTCCAATTTCAACACTCATTCTCAACAAGAAAGGGACTGTCTTCTACCTTGATCTAGCATTTGTGGAACTCAAATTTTCTTCTTGACAATGCCTTTGTCAAGATTTCTGCATCCTGCTCCTCTTTGGGAATGTACTCTAATGAATTAATTTGCCTCTGCACACAATCTCTGAGATGGTGATACTAGATATCAATATGCTTGGACCTGTCATGAAAAAATGGATTAACCGAGAGTTTGATGCAAATATAGTTATCAAAATAAATCACCATTGGATCCATCTTTTGACCAAACAAATGAACAAGTATCTTCCTCATCCAATTGGCCTCACATGCTGCTTGACTGGACACCATTTACTCTGCCTCTATTGAACTAAGTGCAACTAATCTCTATTTCCTACTGTACCAAGAAACTACTGTTGATCCTATGCTAAAGATGCCCCTTGATGTGCTCTTCTTGTTGGATGGGCTCCCTGCCCAATCTTCATCTGTGAAGCCTTGAAGCTTCACTCCCTCTGTCCGTCTGTAGCATAGTCCAAAATCTGTAGTGCCTCTGAGGTATCTCAACACATGCTTGACTGCCTTCTGAAAGAGCTTAGTAGGCTTAAACATAGCTTGAATAAGTTGGTTAACCACATAGCATATGTCTAGTTGTTTGTTCACCAAATACATGATTGAACCCACAAGCTACCTGTCGAAAGTAGCATCTACTATTTCACTTAAAGTACCATCCTCTTTCCTCTATTTTCCTGTTATAGGTATCCATGGGTTTTCTTTCCTCCATGTGGAACTTCATGAGAATCTCATTGGCATACTTACCCTGAGATACAAATAGCTCCCCATCTATTTTCCATATTTCCCATCCCAGGAAATAATGCAGGAGCCCCATGTCCTTCATCTCAAATTCTCTTGCAAGATCCTCTTTGCAAGACTTGATGAGCTTCTCATCACCTGTCAGTATCAAATCATCAACATAAAGTACGATGATCAAAAGTTTACCGTCTACCAAAATATGGTAAAGGTTCACATTTGATTCAATATTGGCTAACCGCAACCCAGTAAAGTAGCTATTGATCTTGGTGTACCAAGCACGAGGTGCTTACTTTATCCCATACTGTGCTCTTTTGAGTCTGCACACATGCGACTCTTTGTCGAAGGTATAAAAACTTTCCGGATACTCAATGTAAACCCCTTCCTTAATCAAACCATTGAGGAAGGATATATTTACATCCATTTGATGTATATGCCATCCCATCTATGTTGCGAGTGCAAGGATGGATCTGATTGATGAGTACATTGCGACTGGTACAAAGGTCTCATCATAATCAATCCCCTCCACCTAAGAGAACCCTTTGGACACAAATCTAGCCTTGCGCTTCTCCACACTCCCATATGATGCCTGCTTCACCTTGTAGATCCACATGGATCCTACAATTAACTTCCCCTTTGGTCTTGGGACAACTTCCCATGCATTGTTTCTAATAATGGAGTCATACTCCTCAACCATGGCATTAAGACAAATTGGTTGCTGCATTGATTCCTCAAAATAGGATGGCTCTATCTCTACAACTTCACTCATAAGAGCCATGTAGCCAATGTACCACTCTGGGGACCTTCTATGCATGCGTTATGATGTGGGTGCTCCCACATTCTCTCTAGTATCAAGCACCAACCTATCAGACTCTCTGGTGCACTTCCTTCTGTCTTAGGATGTCTCTGAATGAGTGGGTGCTTCCACTCTCTGCACCTCTACTTGTGGTTTCTCCACATCTTGAGGTTCTTATTTTGGAGCCAAGATCTCCTCAACTACATGCAACCGAATCTCCCTCTCAAGGGAAATTCACATGGCCTTCTCTTCATCAAATTTCACATCTCTTCTGACCATTTTCATCCTGTGTGTTGACAAGTAAACCCGATAGTTGTGAGGTGTATCAATGTATGCTACAAATATCCCTAAATAAGTTGTTGGATCTAGCTTCTTCTTGGAATCTTTGGTCACATGGAAATAAATTGATGAACACAAATTTTAAAATGTGATACATCTGGTCTCTTACCTGAAAATGTTTCCTCTGGTTTACTCATCCCAAGTATCTGATGAGGACTTATGTTCTGCAAAAATACTATTGTACTTCATTCTTCTGCCCCTAGATGCAACGATAGGCCCTGATCATACAACATAGCTTGTGCTGCTCCCACAATAGTTCTGTTATTCCTTTCTGCAACCCCATTCTGCTGTGGGTTATGAGGTGCTATCAATTTCCATTGAATTCCTTCTGGAGCACAGAATTTCTTGAATTCATTTGAGACATATTATCCACAATTGTTACTCCTAAGATCGTTCACCTTATTCCCTGTATCTTCACTGACAAGTGCTTTGAACTCACAAAACTTTGAGAACATCCGATCTTTCTTTAGCATGAAGAAAATCCAGCACTTGCATGAAAAATCATCTATAAAAATCACATAATACTTGTTTTTTGTTGTGGAAGCTGACGAGAACGGTCCACACACACCTGAGTGAACTCTCTCAAGGATCTCCTTTGCTCGAATTTCCTTATCATGAAAGTTGGCTTTGGTGTACTTCCCCAATGTACACCCTTTTCATGTGGCTCATTGCTCAAGTACACCCTTTGGAAGTCCTGTAGAAATCTGATGCATGATCTTCAAACCACCATGGTGTAGATCGCCCAAACTTCTGTGCCATAACTCACCGATGTCTCAATTCACCACCTTCTCTACTTTTGTGCTCAAGGAAGCATAGTCTTCTACATCCAATTTGTAGAGGTTCTTTACTCGAACCCAAATTTTCTTCACTTGTTTCTTGGTTTTGTGGTGAAGGAACACCTTTCCTTCACTAAATATCACATCATAGCCATGATCTTCCAATATAGAAAAAAAAACCAAATTATTTTTTAAAACAAGAACATACATGACATATTTTAATGTGAGAGGAGTACCTGAATCCCTCTAAAACGTAACTGTACATATGCTGGTAGCGCTATAGCTCCCATCATCTCCCATCTCGATGTGCATATGGAGATCCTTCTCCTCCAAGCTACTGAATAATTCTTTGTTTCCCGTCATATGGAATGAAGCTCCTCTAAGTACCACACAATACCCATCACCAATGACACCATGTATGTGATGAGGGTGAAATACAACTCAAACTGTGAAGCAAGTGCTTCACATGCCGCTCCTCCTGAGGGCTTCCTGTAGACCTTCTTGTGCGGACACTTTGTAGCATAGTGTCCAAGCTCGTGACAGTGAAAACATTTTACCTCTGAGAAGTCTCGCTTCTTGCTTGCCTTACTGAAATCTGATTTGGAATGGGATTACTTCCCTTTCCCTTTCTTCGACTTTCCAGCCTCTGCATCATTAGTCTTTGATGAGGATCCATCTCTGGTGTTTTGTCGAATCTCTTCTTGTACCAAGTTGGACCACAATATCTCCCACTATGGTAGCTTCTCCCTCCCATTCACTGAGTCCTGGTAGCTATGCCAGCTCTTGGGAAGGCATAGAAGTTGTAGGCTCACCAAATCATCCTGGGAAATTGTCACAACAATACTTCCAAGCTCATATCGACATTGAGTGAATTTTGTCAAATATTTTTGTATCGTGTAGCCATTCCCCATCTTGATATTTCTTAGTTTTTACTTCACTGCCAACTTCCTGTGGTCGCTACTATTCTAAAACAGATCTGTTAAGGCCTTCCACATAGCATATGGAGTTTCCTTTCCATGGAGGTTAGAGACAATATGATCTCAAACTCCTTCTAACAAAATCCTTCTCGCCTTTTCTACATTCTTCTTTCGTGCATCAAGAATTTGAGCATATGTTGCTACGGGCTGGGGAATATCAGCATCTATGAATTCCTTCAGTCTGTTGTCCTCCAACACTGCCTCTATCCTATCCTTACATGCTACGCAATTCAAATTAACCTCAAGGGAATATTCGAGTCTCAATCTAGAGAAAGACATCTTGTTTTATTGTTGGCCTTAAAGAATAAATCTGCAAATTCAATTCACCTGTTCAAAACAAACTCTGGTTCTTCTCTTCTATAGTGATTCCTACTCTGATACCATGTAGAAATATCTAAACAGATTCAACTGATCTTGTAATATGCTAAAACAACATACTGAATCAATTACACAATTTGCGGAAACAAATTATGTTCGCACTATCACATGAACAAGAAAGAGAAATACTTTCAATCGCACAACACAATGATGTACCTGGGGAAATCCACAACTAAAAACCCTACTATATGTATACTGCATTACGTCAAATGTATGAAACAAAAAAATGATATTTCCTTTCGAAGAAACCTCTACACTATCTCTGATTGTATCACTATGATCCCAACAAGAATGGTCAGATACTTAACCAAGTTCCTGCTCTAGGTTGCTCAACCTTGACTACGTATTATTGGAGGAATTGAGCCACTATTTGTTAGGAAATTACAAAGAATTTATTGCGCAATTCATCTAAGGCGTCCTGATGACCTCATGCATGACCTGTACAATTTTATAATTATACAACTAATATTTCTCTTCCCTTTAACTCCAATATCAATTAGGCCTTCCTTAGAAATGACACGCAACAACTATTTCAAATGAATTATCAGTTATCTGATTGATCACTGCATGTGAATTAAATCAGATTTAATTCATTGGACCTCTCACTAGCTCATCCATTAGTTAGAACCAGTTAAACTGATTTTAAATCAAATAAACTGAGTTAACTAATTACAACTCAAAATAAACTGCAACTAGACCCCCTAAAACTTTGAGTGAACTATACTTGCCTCCAATTTGACCCCCAACTCGAAGTAAGTCATCCTGACTCAGTTAACTCATACAAGCTGTCATGTGACGTGGAATTACAATTTAATTCTAATTTAATTAAGGGAAAACTAAATTATAAGCCCTTCTTGTTGCCAATTTCAACATTTGAAAGAGTTGTTTGTAGGTTTGGGGACAAATTTGGACTTCAATACAAATTATCATCTACAGAAAAATGACAAACAGAGAGGGTCAATAGGATTCTTAAGGACATGTTGAGGATGCATGTCATGCATCAACAAAGGAAGTAGGGAGAGTATCTTCCACTGGTAAAGTTTTCATATAATAACGGGTATCAGGAGTCCTTGAATATGAGTCCATTTGAGACACTTTATGGGTAGAGTTGTAATACTCCTATCAATTGGAGTGATCCAGTGAATAAGGTACTAATTGGATCAAATATGTTGGCAGATATGGAACAGGAAATGCATGTTATTAAAATGAATTTGAAGTCAACACAAGATAGACAAAAGAGTTATGTAGATCAAAACTTGGTGTTTAAGGAGTTTCAGGTTGGGAACATGTGTACTTGCGCATCAAACCCAAGATGAGTTCCTTGAGGATTGGATCATGTACCAAGCTGACACCTCAATATTGCAGGCCTTTCGAGATCCTTGAAAGGATTGGACTAGTGGCCTACAGACTTGCACTGCCTTCGATAGTGAAATTCCATGATGTTTTCCATGTTTCATTGCTTAAGAAGTATATCCAGGATGTTGATCATGTGATTGAATGGTCTGTATTGCAGGTTGAACGAGAGGGATAATTCCAGCCATAACCATAATGCATATTGCAGCGGAAATAAATCATGTTACGAAATTGAGCAATCTAGCAAGTTAAAGTGCAGTGGAATCACTTTGGGCTTGATGAATCTACATGGGAGATGGATAATCAGATGCGGGCTATTCCCAAGAAATATGTTGAATGGGTGAGTCTCATCTACATTGTTTAATTGTCAAGGCTCCTCCTCTTCCTCACTTTGATCACTGGAACTATCCTCTTGGGTCTCCTCTTGTCTTACCATATTGTTTGGATCAAGGGTGTTTGGGACACTTTGTTGAATACATCGATCTCCCTCAATATTCTTCTTATAATATGACCTAGCCTTGTTAAATTGATACTTAGGAGGATAATTCACTTTTGATTCCTTCTCCTTTTCAAGATAATTCAACCTATTCATGATGAATTTTTGACCAATATTGAAATCCTTCAACAACTTGACAACGTGTTTGACCAAAGAAAAAACCACTTCTTCAATTTGAGGGTTTGAATTTTATTTTGACCTTATCTCAACCTTAGCCTTGGGGAAGTTAAACATTCCAATGTGTGCATCATTCATGTTTTCTTCAACTTCAATGAGAGTTTCTTTAGCCTCAACCAAGGTCTTAGTAATTTTTACTCTTAGAGGATATGTTAAGTGCAAGATGATTTTATAAACCTTTCTAAGATAATAGAATCATTTTCTTTGAGTTTTTCAGGAATCTCCCTAAGGTTAGTGTCAAATATTTGGATGTATTCCTTGTAATTCTCTCTATCATACTTTGTCATAGTCATGAACGTATCTATTTCCATAACACCATCTAAATCAAAAGCCCGCCTCTTATTGAAATAATCTTCAAATTGATCAAAATTAACAATGCTTCCTTAAGTTAAAATAAGATACCAATCCCTAACATCTCCTTGAAATGTTAGTGGAAAAAACATCATGATAATGTCCTCCTCTTTAACATTCTTATGAAAAAAGGCCCAAAGGAATTTATCAACATGTTTATTATAGATTACAACAATACTTCCATCAAATTTTGGAATAAGGTTGTTGATGCATGCCTCTAGAAAACCTATCAGAGTTCAAGGGTTTAAAGGATGCAAGATTCCACCTCTTATCCATTGGGTTGTTATGATTTAGATTTAGTTTAGGAGTAGGATTAGGAATCATCTCATGGAATAGAGGTTTCCTAGTAAGGGATGGAGTATGCTCACCCCTTATAGCAATGACTCTAATCCTTGGAGCAATTTTTTCTTTAAGCTTTTTCTCAAGATATTCGAAGCTAAGTAATTTAGGAGTCGCCAGAATAGGATCTATCTTGTCATCAGAAAAAAACACCTATTCAAATGAATAAAATCCTAAAATATTAGATCTAGGGGAATTTCAAATCACTTCCTCCTTGGCAACGACACCAAAATGTTTTCGCAAAATCTAGGAGGCCTTGGAGAGTGAAACCCTACAAGGTGTAAACTAGACCTATTAACAAAAATATGGTAGTGTTCCACTATCACCACAACCAAAAACCCATACTATTTATAGAATTTCACCGATGGGAGGAGTCCCAGTAGGAAGAGATCACTTAAAATAGGTAATCTAATGTTTGGGTATTTAATGATCTCACTAGGAGATATTTAGGAAAGGCACAATTTTGGTATAAGGCTTCATAAAGAAGTAATTTGATTTCCAATAAGGCTCCTAGAAATAGAGGCACAAGACCTATGGTTTGATTGATTTGACGAGTTTTGGAAAAAATCAAGGAAAAGGAAAGAATAAAATGTTTCCTACAATGTATATTATCTAAGCTAAAGCTCATGAAACCTTCAAGAAAGTTCTTAAGTTGAGGGAAGAAAAACTAGGGTTTTCCCTCTTAGGGAAAACACCCAGGGCAAGAAAATTTATGGATGAAATTGAAGTGGTTCCCCACAAAATTGATAGTTTTTATGGAAAACCCTATATAATTGATGTTTAGGCTCTCCAAAAACCAAAAATCCCTCTCCCTATAAATGCACACTAAGCCATAACTCCTTTTTTAGCCTTAAAAGGACCAAAATTTCAGAGGAAGAAAATATGGAGAGAAATTGAGATTAATCACCAATGTTTTGGATTAGTTCCATGTCCTTTGGGCATATGGAGTCAAAGATTTCTTAGATTAGATAACCTTGATTCTAAGGAGAATTAAATTTGATTCCCTAGCAACAAACTTCAAGCATTTACCCACTAAAAGGAATAATGGAGATGTATGTGTTGGGTACCAAATCTGCATACTTTTCTCTTCCATTTTTACCCACTCTTTCACTCCTTCATATAATTAATATTCATTAAATACTCTAAACGCACAAGGTAAACCCCTTCCATTGTCTTATCTGGAATGTTTAATTAATGAAATAATAGTCATGGGGATTTTTCCTACGCGAGTTACTAATTCTGTCATTGCCACAGATCCAGTAGTCAAAGGGCCGCATCTGCAAATCACAGGAGCAACTCCGAGTTCACATCACAATTTTGATATCGTTGTAACAACATAACAGATTCCAAAGCTACTCTAGACCTATTTCAAACCTTTCTTGGTTTTCTCTCGGCAACTAGTTTGGTCATTGTAACAATTGCATATTTTTAGATATTAGTTGTCAGATTGGGGAGACAGTTTTCTGAACAATTGTATAAGAAGGGTCTTAGGGCTGTGAATTGAGTTAGCATGCAAGAGATCAAGTTTGTAACAAAATATTGTTAATTAATTGAATGCAAGCCATTTTTCTATTCTACCTGTAAGCTGTGAATCTATCGCAGCCCTGGTCAGAGAGTTGGGCCCACTCTTCTGATCAGGTGTTGCGTTATTTCTGTGTGTTGTTCTCACATATCTGTTTGAGTATTTTTAACTGTTGTTATGGTATTCTCCTTCAATTGCTGTGAATGCTTCTGTAACTATGCAATTTATCTTTAATTACTTTCACAGTGGTTCTTGTTTATTTTAGTTTTTAAATGTGTGATTAGTATTGGATTGTGCTATTGCTCCTGCATATACCTTGCACATTAACTTGAAATAATGTACGCACCCGGAGTGATAAATTAATGTGGAAAAAGGGTTGAATAGTTTATTTACACTCAAAACACCAAAATTTTTGTGCCGTTGTCGAGGAAGGCTAAAAATGTGCAAGAACACGATCCATAATTGATCCAAAGATCAATCTCTCGTCTTAGGGAAGGAATTTGTTACCCTGCTCTAAGTCTTGAGCGTAGTGTTCTATTTTTTTTGCTTTCTGATTGTTTTCCTACGGGCCAATTTCTTGTCCCGGGGAGGGTATTTGATTATCCTACTTCAGGTCTTGAACCTTAACTTTCCAAGTTTGTGTGATTTTCTGTTTTGACCCAGCTTTCATTTCTTTTAAGTTTGTTTGATTTTCTGCTTGAGTCCAATCTCTCGTCCTAGGAGGAAATTATTTTGTCTTGCTCCAGGTCCTGAGCATTTTTGTTATTTTAATTATTTATTCTCACAAATTGTATGAATAAAGATTCGAATAAGAGGGGCAGAGGAAGACCCCTAAAGAAAGGAAGGGATTTGGGAAGGAATACTTATATTCAAGAGATCATCACGAAGGATGAATCAGAAGCATCTTCTCATGCTGCTGTCAAGGTAAAGATTCAGACGAAGTCTGAGGGCAGTCGGTTGTGCAGCTAGTGCCATCCATGGTACTAGAGAAGACCCTTTCAATGACAGAAGAAGAAGTAAATAAAGTATCAGTAGAAGAAACACCCCTGTTGTCGGCAGAAGGAGAAGAAATCGCAAGCAGGGGATTAGAGGAATTGAGAAATTCCAATTGGGAAGAAGAACTCCTGAAGGAGTTTGCATCACCATGAGACCGAGGAAGTGCTGTGAAACCTCCTGCAATTGAATCAACCCAATTATCAGTTGCAGAACCAGTTGAAATCTCGCGTGATTGTTGGAGGATACTTATGGCACCTACAACTTCCTCTATTAAGTTCCCAATTGGGGACATCAAAGGTGATGCACCAATGAAGCCCATCCCTCTAAAAAAATTTCCTAATTTCATGGGATTTCCTTTGAGGACCCCGATACATTCCTCTTTGAATTTGATATTGTTTGTCGGGGGTACGACTATATCGTTGATGCTAAAAAATTAAAGATATTTCCTGCTACCTTAAAGGGGACAACCCTGCGATGGTTCACGGGTTTAGGGGGAAAGACTATCTCCTCATGGGATGAGATGAAAGAAAATTTTCTGGAGAAATACCAGGATTACTGTAAATCCTGTGATACCAAGAAGGATATTTTTAATTTGTGCAGAAAGAAGATGAGAATATGGAAGATTGTGTGGAATGATTTAAATACATACTATAGAGGTCAGGCCATAGTAACTTGGACAAATATATTCTGAAGATCATCCTTCTCTAGGCACTCAGGGAACATTCTCTGCAACTTTTAAACATAGTAGGAAAGGGGGACATATCAAAGGAATACTTCGACACTATCTGTGGGCTGTGCATCCAGTGTTCATGAGGGGCTGCAAGAAATGGACAAGGAATTCATTCATCAAAAACTTCTGGTGGAGGGGTCACAAAGGCGGAAATCAGAAATCTTCTGGATAACCTGAGGACTGATATCCAAGTACATTATCTTCCTACATGGAAACCTTGCAAGCGAAGCAGAAGCAAATGGAGTTGGAAATTACTATTGCTATATTCTGCCCTCAGTGCAAAAAGAAAAATCCGATGAAGGAATTCCCATTGAACATAGTTGAAGCTTGTGCAATTTGCGAATAGGTCCATGTGACCAGCTCGTGCCCTTCCTTGCTAGGATTGAAGGCAGTTTTTCAAGGAGAAAGTGAAGAGAGTGTTGTGGATCAACTATATTTCATGGGACCAAAGAAGCCATGGTAGCCCCGACCATCGAATATGAATCCAAGTATGCCTCAGGACCCATCTCAGTATTTTAATAATTTTAATATGGATCCCATATTTTTCACCAATGTGGTCTCAATATCAATGTCCACCCTGGAAACAATGGTTTCCCGAGACTAGTTTGAATCCTTCATGGGCTTAGAACTGGTGTGGACCCTCTCCTACTGGACAGTTTCCCCAATCAATGCCACAACAACAACTTTAGTTGCCTTCCAATGTACCTCCAGGTAATCCACCCCTTCGACCTCAACTTCCTATCCAACCCAATCTGAATCCTAACAATAAATGGGTTCAACAAGCTGACACTCTCAATCTTTCATCATATAGCATTTCTATCGTAGGGCTTAATGAAATAAACTTACGATCTGGGCGGGTAGTGAATGCTCCAACTTCACCTATTATCATTGAACAAGTTGACAATGAAGTTATGGAACCAGAACCAAAAACAGTTGGGGATAAACCAGACCAACACATTGTAAATCAAAAACCTCCCCAACCCACTGTTAACCAGGGACGTCCGGTTAATCGCCTTATCCTGAAAGATTGACCCTAAGTAAACAGAATCCTCAAGAAGAATTTTATTTTCTAGGAGAATTACAAAATCTGTTTGTTAAAATTCCCCTGCTCCAAGCTATGAGGGACGTACTTATATATGCAAAAAATCTCAAAGAATACTATTCTAAGAAACCTAGAAATAAATCAAGGGATCCGTTGACCATCCATGTGATGGGAAGATTTTCTGAAATCATGCCAGGAAAATCCATGCCTATAAAATATGGGGACCCAGGGAATCCAATTCTAATGGTACAAATTAACAGGGTTGAAATCCCAAATGTACTAGTAGATTTGGGTGCTTCCATAAAGGTCATTATCTCTGAAACAATGAATGCATTGGGTCTTATAAACATTAAGCTGACCCCTTCTGTCTTGGAATTGGCAGATAGGTCTACAATTAAACTAGTAGGGAAGTTGGAAGACGTTACTATTTCGGTGGACTCATGGCACTATCCAGTGGACCTCCTTGTATTACAAACACGATCCCCAGTCGGTGGCCATCCCTTGATTTTTGGAAGACCTTGGCTCGCAACCGTGGATGCCTATACTGGGTTTTGATCTGGAAAAATGGTTATATCAAATGGACAATTACAAAGAACCTGACTCTCTATCCTCCTACGGAACCAAGTCCATCAGAGAAACCATTAGCCAAGCGAAAACCTCTACCAATGGAAGAATTTGAACTTGAAAATGAAGAAATTAGATCGGTCCTTACCATTTAACAGGCCCTTCAATTCAAAACATAAACTGAGGACGATACCATTAACACTTTTATTAATGATCCCTGTTTTGTTTCTGATTCAACTCATCAAATTTTAGAATCTGCCATGAGTTGTGAAACACAGGAAAATATTGAACTAGAAGATGAAATTGAGGAAATCCTTGCAAATTCATCCCATGATAATATTCCTATTGAAATTGAACCAAGAAAAACACTGAACATCAACCTGAATCTTTTAGAATCCCAGTAAAAAAAAACTCCTAAAAGTTCTTCAAAACCATAAGGAAGCCTTCGCCTAGGATTATACCAACATGAAGGGGATTCCTGCTAGTTTATGGACTCATCATATTTACATTAAGGAAGATTTCCGTCCTGTGAGACAACCCCAACGGAGAATGAATCTTGCTCTAAAGAACATTGTCAAGGATGAACTTCAGAAATTACTGGATGTAGGATTTATTTACCCCATCTCGGACAACCAATGGGTGTCCCTGCTGGTGATTGTTCCCAAAAATAATGGTAAATGGTGGATCTGCGTGGACTATAGGGAATTAAACGAAGCAACTCAAAAATACCATTTCCCCTTGCCATTGATTGATCAAGTCCTAGACACCCTGGATGGGAAGAAGTTTTTCTCCTTCCTAAACAGGTTTAGAAGGTATAATCAAATCCAGATAGCCCTGGAGGACCAAGATAAGACAAAATTTACATGCCCATGGGGGACCTTTGCATACAAGGTTCTCCCATTTGGTCTGTGTAATGCACCTGTGACATTCCAGAGGGAAATTCTGGGAATTTTTTCTGATTTCGTCGATGACAGTGTTGAAACCTATATGGATGATTTTAATCCATATGGGAATTCATTTGAAGAAGGATTGGTGAACCTGGAAAATGTACTCGAAAGATGTAAACATACCCATGCGTCTCTGAGTACAGTTAAATGTCACATGATGAGGGAAGAAGGAATAGAATTGGGACATTTGCTCTCGGCTGCTGGAATTCGAGTTGATCCAGCCAAAGTAGAGGTAATAATGCACTTCCCCGTACCTAAGAAACCCACATAGATATGCAACTTTATTGATTGCGCTGGTTATCATAGACGTTTTATAGAAATTTTTTCTAAAATATCACATCCACTTTTTCATTTGCTAACAAAAGATGCAAAATTCTTGTGGACAAAGGACTGTGAAGCAGCTTTTGTGAAGGTCAAGGGACTAGTTTGTGAAGCTCCGATCCTTCGAGGACCTGATTGGGCATTACCATTTCATATACATACTGATGCCTCTCAGACAACAGTAGGAGCAGTCTTAGGAAAACAGGTAGACAAGACACCATATGCAGTTTACTATGTCAACAAAAATTTAATTTAAAAAGGGAAACGCGCTGGTTGGCTAGGGCCCAACCAACCCAACACGTTTACCCTATTTTCTGTTTCTTGTAATGTGTGTTTATATTATTAAAGTGTGATTTAACTTCCAGCACATGTATTCCTGTCTTAGTGAAAACGGATCTGTCGTGTGAAGTAGATACATCTTCTTTCCCTGCAATTTACTTTCCTGCATTTAATTTCAGATTGGATTTCCCTGCCTGGTCTAAGCAGGAGAAATGAACTTGCACCAGTGCATGTTGGTGTGATATTTCCTTTTCCTGCCATTTTGTTTATTTTGTTTTCCACTGCCTGGTACAAGCATGAGAAATGAACCTGCACTAGTGCACGTTGGTGTGATGCAGCAAGTTTTCTTAATCTACTTTTCGCGATTTAATTTATTTCTTCAAATGCTTATGATAGGATAAATTATTGTTTCTTTACTTCTGCATTTTGTTAAAATAAGAAACATTCACTTTTATGTGTGCAATTTGATTTGATAGAAAGCTAGCACTTGCAATAATTGAACACTCATTTTAAAGATCTAAAACTAAGTGCAAGAAGCTCTGATCCGGTACAAGAACCAGTTTCTTGCCACAAGATCTGAGTGCTCTGAACCTTGAAAATTCCGAGCCCTTGCATGAAGTAAAAATCCTTCAGTAAAGACACTATTTATACCTTCTACATAAAATCTCTGATCCTGCACTAGTGCAGGACAGATTAATGCAAGAAGGAGATCTCTAAGGAAGCAGGTTTAAGGGCCCATCTAATGAGACTGCTAAAGTGTCTCTACTAAGGGAAAACACACACTCAGTAAATTAAAAAACCATTAGTGGGAGTGATTGCCTTTTATCTTTAATTCTCTCTTGCAAATTCATACTTTCTTGTTCCAGTCTTAGATTATTTTTTATGGTTCAAATTGCCTTCTTCTCTTTTGATTTGATTCTGCAATCTTTCTTTTAAAGAAAGTAGGGATTTACATTAGGAAGATTCATACCATCTCTAGCATTTCCTGTGCTTCGTCTCTAAGTTTACGAATCCCCCAGGTTGAAAAATTAAGTGTTTAGGAGTTTGCTTCAGTGTAATTCCCGCACCCAACATTTTAGGGCCGTTGCCGGGGAGGTGATTTTATTTGGTAAGAATTTTCTGATTATACAATAGAGGTAATTTTTCTTTATTTCTGCAGTGTTGTTTCTTTGAAGGAATTTTACTGGTATTAATTGATTTCTGACAGCATTTTTTTGAAGTTGTTTTCTATCTTTCTTTTTTCTTTCCTTTTGAAATGAATGCTTAGGAAAGGTAATGGTTCGAAGCCCACTAAGGGCCGAAAGAATTCTGAAAACAATTTTCATATTGGGTCTCCTTCTGTAAGTAGGAAACCCAATCCAATTCAAACCCATCACGCAGGAACAATCCACCTGGAGTTTCGTGATAATATCTCAGGTGTGGATCAACCTATGGAGAGCGGTACAAGTAAAAGGGGAACAATGGTGGACCAAGAAGATCATTTGGAAGGGACTGGTGACAACTAGGTAAGTGAAGGACAATCCACTTTTGTGTTTCCAATTGTGGATCCTAATACTGTGGCAGAAATTAAGAATATCCCACCATCAGCTCTCCCTCATTTCCATGGTAAAGTTCATGAAGATCCTGACTCTTTTATATTTGAGTTTGATATTCTGTGTAGAAGTTATGATTATGCAACTGATGCTTAGAAGTTAAGATTATTTCCTGTTACCCTCAAGGACTTAGCTCTACGTTGGTTTATGGGGTTAGGAGGAAACACTATAACCTCTTGGGATCAAATGAAGAGAGTGTTTTTGTCTAAATATCAAGAATATTGCAAAACTCGGGACATGCAGGATGAAATTTTTACAATCATACAAGATGATGATGAAATTCTTGAAGATTATCTGGAAATATTTCTGTATATTTTACAAAGGTCAAAACTTAAGCTTGATCCCAACACTATTAGAACCTTGTTCTTAAGAGGACTTACTGATACTGCCAGAAATAATTTGAATCTGTTAGGACAAGGTGATATTTCTCAGCAAACTTTTGATCAAATTTGTGAATTATGCAGGAAATTTTCAAGAAACCAGTATAGATCCGGTAGAGGGACTCGAAATAAAAATAGAAAAACTGAATCTACTGATGCTATGATTATTGGACTAGAAAATAAAATGGAAAACATGAAAATTGATATAATGAACACTGTTACCAAACAGTTAGACTCCTTAAAATTTCAGTAGAAACTTATGAAGGAACAAGAGTCATTATGTATTTTCTGTCCTAAATGTAGAGACAAGCATCCTCCTAAAGAGTGTCCTCTTAATTTGAAAGAAACTAATAAGTGTGTTATTTGTGCAGAAGACCATATCACAGAAAAATGTCCCTCTATACCAGGACTTAAAGCTGTATTTACAGGGGGACAGCCTGAAGCCGAATACTTGAATGCTATGGGAGAAAGAAGGAATTGGCCTCAGGTAGGTACAGGTATGGCTTCTAAATTTTCTCCACACTATTTTGGTTATAATTCACATGCATATTATTATCCTAACTCTCATCAGCAGTGGCAGTATGGGAATCAATATCAGCATGGGCATCCTTCTCAACCATGGCAACAAGGTTGGAGAGGGCCAACTCATTCTCCATATTCCTACCAGCCACCTATGCAATCATATACATCTACACATGTACCTTACTCAATGCCTCAACTTCCGAGTCAGTCCACTCCACCATTGCCTTTACCTTCAGCCTTTCGACCTCCTCAGTTGCCTGCTCAACCTATGCAAAATCATAATAATAATAAAGCAGTGCAAATTATCTATGTAACAAACCCACCTTTATCATTCGAATATCAGTCTATTCCAGTTGGGGTTCATGATATTCAATGAAGATCGGGAAGGACTGTAACATTAGAAAATCAGAAGCAACCTATGGTGATCATTGAAGAGAAAGGAGAAGAGGAAACTCTTAACCATTCTCCGAAAGCTATCACTAAGCATCCCTTACCCTCTGAATCCTTGCCATCTTCTTCCAACCAGCCTCCCTTCCCAGAGAGGCTAGTAATGGAAAGGAGTGAGCCTATTTCTGAGACTAGTTTGGCATCTGAGCTTCGGAATCTTTTCGTTAAGATAACTTTGATTCAAGCCATCAAAGAGATCCCAATTTGTACCAAGATTGTTAAGTAAATCTGCCTCAAGAAACCTGGGAGGAAGAGATTGGAACCTCAAACCATTCAATTTGTTGGTAGGGCAGCAGAGTTGATGACGGAATGTGTGTCTATGGAAAAATATACTGATCCCGGAAACCCTGTTGTCTCAGTTCAGATTGGTAATATCCTTGTCTCTAATGTTCTTTTAGACCTGGGGGTAGCCATTAATGTCATGACTAAGAAAACCATGGATCAACTTCGGTTATCTCATCTTCGCCCTACTCCCACTGTGCTTGATTAGCAGATAGATCTAAAATTAAGCCAGAAGGAGTATTGGACGACGTGATCATCTCATTATATTCTTGGGAATATCCTGTTGATTTCATTGTTCTTAAGCCAAAGAACCCAGTAGGAGGACATCCCTTGATCTTGGGTCGACCATGGCTTGCTACGACCAATGCATATATTGGATGTCGTTCCGGTGATATGTATATTTCACATGGAGATTCTAGGAAGAGAGTTACCTTATACCCCCCTGCCAGATCCATTCAGGACCTTTGAGATACTTTATGGTTGGATCAAAGCAATGATGAGGAGACTCAGTCTATTTCTCTTATCCATCATTATATTGGGTCTTCACAAGAAGATGAGATTCAAGATTTTCTGAATAATCTAGACACTGTGCCTAATTATGAGCCTTTGAGCCAAATTTTCAGCCTAGATTTTCAAGAAAATCATGATTCTCATTCTTCTGTACCACTACATTTGACCACTCCCTTGAGTACTCCTGAGCCTGATACCACTCTTGCTGAGATTAGCCCTGGTAAATCCTTGCATATTAGTTCAGATTTGGACTCATCTCAGCAAGAGCAGCTTGTGAATTTGTTGCAAAACCATCTTAGTGCCTTTGCTTGAGGCTATGAAGATATGAAGGGTATCCCTCCTGAAATATGTACACATCATATCTATATTGAGGAAGGAACCCGACCTGTTTGACAACCCCAAAGGCGAATGAATCCAGCTCTAAGAGATATTGTGAAGGAAGAGGTACAGAAAATCTTAGATGCCGGTTTTATCTATCCTATTTTTGATAGTCAGTGGGTCTCTCCATTAGTGCTAGTACCTAAGAAAGATGGAAGATGGCGTATTTGTATTGATTATCGAGAATTGAATAAAGCCACTCTTAAATATTACTTCCCTCTCCCTTTCATTGACCAGGTGCTTGATACGCTTACAGGAAAGAAATATTTCTCCTTTTTGGATGGCTTCAATGGTTATAACCAGATACAGATTGCACCCGAAGATCAGGATAAAACTACTTTTACATGTCCATGGGGGACATTTTCTTATAAAGTGCTTCCCTTTGGTTTATGTAATGCCTCGACTACCTTTCAAAGGGCAGTCCTAGCCATTTTTGCTGATCTAGAATTTGTAGAAATTTATATGGATGACTTTTCTTTGTTTGGTGATTCTTTTCAGGAAGCTCTCAAAAATCTGGAGAAAGTACTTCTTCATTGTCAAGAAGACCATCTCGCTTTGAGTGATAAGAAATGTAGATTAATGTGCAAAGCGGGAGTGGTGCTTGGCCATTTTATTTCTGACAAAGGTATCCAGGTTGATCTGAAAAAGATTGAAATCATTTTGCATCTTCCTGCACCCAAAACTGTAATGTTCCAAATTTTTAGCTTCCAAGCTAAATGGAACATTAGAGTTAGTAGCAGCTATAGTTGGAAATTAAATAGGTAGAAAAGCCCATAAGTCTCCTAAGGAGGATAAAACACTCCAAGTGTGAAAGGAGACATTCTTTCAAGCTCAATAAAACACCTCTATGTGTGAACAAGGATAAAATGTAGCTGCTTTGACTTGGTCAACTATGCAGTCTTGGAGGAGAAGAAACCCTAGGAAGAATAATGCAATTTTGGAGGGAAGAGCATATTTGGATAGAGGAGACCTAATTGGGTGGGCCCAAGGAGAAGAAAACTCGTATTCTATATGAGGAAGAGTATGGGAGCATTTTTCTTCATGTTTTAGATCATTATTCATGTCTCTCTTGACATTTGCTTACTCTTGTTGTTTAGCAGAGTAGCAGTGCTGTTTAGCACTTGGGTGTTCCCGGGCGGGAATCCCACCTCTTTCCTTTGAGGAGCTCATTGGGAGAGTTTGTATTCAACATTCCACATAAGGTTTTCAGGCCAAGCTTCAGCCATCTTCATCAGCACAACTTTGTCAGAGTTTGTGTAGTGTTGTTGGGTGCAGCAGTGGAAGGGATTGAAATCCCACTTTCTGAGCTAATATTTTGTTGGAGGGAGATTTCCTTTCATCTAGAGATCTGTTTGGAGGGTCTTGGAGCAGATTTCAGATCAGTGGTATCAAACCACACACTTCTCAGAGTTTCTAGTGCAGTTTTAGCTGGGAACTGCGTTATTTTGGGAGGCAGATTTCATTGCAGGGTTTGGTGGCTTCTCTGTGGTTTTTCCTTGTGATTGAGAGGTTCATTCTCTCATGGGAGGAAGCCTTTGAAGGATCTGCATCAGATCATATTTCTATCAGCCTCTTACACTCTCATGCTTCATGTTGCAGTGAGTATTTAGAAATTTCTGAATATTACATTTTGTATTTAGAGAGTTTGTTAAGGAACCCTTGTCGGGTTGTCTTGCTTTTTGTATAAGGAGACTAGATCTCATTCCTTAAGAATTTTTTATTAATATATGAGTATATATATTGTTTCCTTCATTTTATAAGTATAAAAAATCTCATAGACTGCGCAGTCCATCAAGCAGCAACTCCGGTATTTGCAATCTTGGGGTTTTAGCACTTCCTGGCAATACTAGTAGTGGGAGATCTGTTTAGCCCACCTAGTTTGCTTTGTTTCAACTCTATTCTTGGATTTAGATTTTTTATTGTTTTATCTATGGGATCCAAGAGTTAATTTTAGTATTTTATTGCATGCATGGCTGGAAATTCATTTTTACTTCTTGCTTCCTGAGTTTTCCTAAGGAGGAATATTTACATAACTATAGATACAGCCTAAGAAGGGGCCAGCTAGCCTCCGAATCTCATCCTATTTTTAGAGGTGACATATCCGGTAAATTCCCACTCAGTCCATCTCTGAAATAGCCTTTTTCATATTTCTGACAGAGGAACATTTCAGTGGAGAAAAATCTGTTGATTTCCATTTCTGAATATTACAGTGGTATCAGAGCTTCGAACTTGGCTCGGCTTGTGAAGTTTCAAATTTATAAGTAGAGGGCTCAAGGATGAGGAAGATGAGTTTAATCTCATCCATCTTCAGATCTCATGAAAAAGAGGGAAAATGCATTAATATTCCAAGGGGGTCTCAAAGAAGAAGAGGTTGCAATGAGACCTCAAGCCATTGCATTTCAGAGAAAGAAGAGGTGGACAGAAACCAGAAAGCTTCAGTATGTGTAGAAGGAAGGGAAGATAAGCTGACAAAGCTTCTTCCACAATTTATACAGAGCTTTCAAGGAGAGCTGAAGAACACAAGATTGGAGATGGGATCTCCAAAGGAGGATGAATCTAGAGCAGAATCTAGATTTGCACATGGTGAGGAGGAGCATGCAGCTGCACACCATAGTGCATAGCGCAGTCAAGAGCCCAGATCTATCTTGAGATGGAGGAATGGAGCTGACATCTTTCATTTCACATTGCCGGAGGTAAGACCTTCAGTTCATATTCTTGAACAAGAGGACATGTGGTCTCTTTTTCACAAAGGGATCAAGTTGTTGGAAGGTTGCCCACACACATTACTGAGGAAGAGGGCAACAACGTTGTCATATCTAGAGCACATCCAGTGCCTCATGTAGAGTAGGGAGGATCACATTCTCCCACAGGAGGGATTCTTGCTTCTTTGCAAGGAAGTCCCCAAGATCTCATACATAGAGGTCCGAGCACAATCAGTGAACAACATGATTGTGCAGCATTGCAACTGGAAGGAGGAGGAAAGGAGGAAGAGCAGCATCAGTTGATGAGAGGCATACACCCTTCTCTATTTCAAAAATCTAATGCAAGGAAGAGGTAGGCTGATTTGTGCAGTGAGGGCAAGGGCAAGGTTGCCCAATCATATATACAGTCTACTCTTGAAATTGATGTCTCACTGTATGGAGGCATTCCACCTGGGAGGCCACCTTATCTTCAGTTGATGAGAGATGTCTTATCTTTTGGTTCACCACTCTTGGATTTTGGAGAGGTGAAGAGTTTTGAGGAGAAATTTGGCATGGGGGATGTCAAAGTAGCAGGCAGCAGCATGAGTGGAGCTTCACATGCCAAATCACCAGCGCTGTCACTGAGGAGGATTGATCCTTATTGGAGGTCTCCGCTTTTGGTAGAGTAATCCAAGGATCTTGGTGCATGCATGATTCTTGATGACCCGGATAGAGATGACAGATACATGGTGAGAGATGTGGTCATCTATTCCTATGGCAGGATCTTCTTGACTAGATCTTCTAGTCTCAAGGAGAAGCTGCTACATGCAAGACATGAGGACTTCTCTGCTGTGCACTTTGATGCATATTTCCAGTTGATAGAGGAGTTCACTTGGGAGGGCGTTTAGTATGACATATTTCAACATATGGAGAGATGCATATCCCGGATGGTGATAGAGGGGATGTCACAGCCACCTTCCTACTCCTTGAGAGTGAGGGAGAATTTCCAGTTGAGCTATTTCAGCTCAAGACCTCAAGTACATAATGGAGGAGGTATCATTTCATGTTTTGTATTGTACTTCTTTCCTTTATTTGAGTAGCATGATGTCACAACGAGAAATATTTCTTCTTGCATATTATATGATGATGTACTTGCAACTACTTGTAGCATTGATCTTGGCTATCCTTTTGATGAGCTGTGGGGAAATCCATATGTCTCTTGGTGTGCACCAATAACACCATATTGTAATTTCATGTTTCCATCTTATGGGATGACTATGGCAGCAAACAAGTGGCTGGTAAAGCACTTGTTGATTCTTATTTTGATGCAGGCCAAGGGTGCACTGCACTGGTTCCATGAGAGGGACCAAGATTCACTCTCCGGTTGTCAATTGGAAACTTGTTTTTATTGTATCTTGCTTCCATGTATTGCTGATGTGTTCTTGTTCAAAGGAAGCTTGTATGAGGGAGAGATGAGGCAGCAACAAAAGTTGTTATTGCTATGGTTGCACTTGGGAGAGTATGGGTAGAATCATTCCCATACTTTTCATGACATTTCTGAAGAGAAGGAAGGCACATTCATGGTGCAAGGAGGCTACCCTGCAGCATTGAGGGATCATGAGGGATTTCCATGTTGGAAGGAGATCTTCTCACATAGCAGCATCATGGTGGATGGCTTTGGCATGTGGAATGTCAAAGGGAGATTTCATGGAGCCCTATTACAAAGGCCTACAGTGCTGTCACATAGGAGCATGTTCTTAAGGATGAGATATTCCAAAGGGAGGAGGTATCCCTTCTTCTTGCAGATTCTTATGAGCATATTCTCATGGGAGGACTTATTGGAAGAAATCACTTTCATCTCACTCACTATGTATGGTAGATAATGCATTTTTGTACTTGTTGATGGTCACTTTAGGGCCAATGTTTATGATGATAGTAGCCCATCTATACATAAATTTAGGAAAGTGCATTGTTATTCTATCAATGTACAACTGATAGAAATTGATGCTTACTTTCCCATGTTGGGAGGACATACATATTCAGCTTGTAACTTGTTGCAGGAACACTTGCCATATGACATTCTCAAGCAGCAGTTGGGAGAACTCCGCTATATCCACCAAAGAGACCATATGTATCATCCAAACTTGCACATAACCTTCAGCCATTTTCTGATTTGGATGCCATGTGGTGATGATGTGCCATTCATCTTGAATGGAATGGTCTGGGTTGGCATGACTCATGATCTTGGAGGAAGAGTCTTTGGAGGCTGAAGCTTCTTCTTGCCATTGGAGGGCAATCATGCTTTAGCCCAATACCAGCATAACCTCTACACTTATCATGAGTGGAGAGGAGGACAGTGTGGGATAGGCCCTCTTGCCTATCATGTTCACTCATTCAGCCCACCTTCATTTAAGGAGCACAAGGTGGAAGAGACTTTTCATGAGTTACCATATTGTAGGGTGACTCACTTCATTTGGATGATTGCATGGATGAGGGAGGCACTTATTCACCATGTTGATCATCACTCCTACTTTGTGGAGGCCATGAGACAAATAGCATGTTTCCATTCACACTTTCCGCCTTTGATTGATGCAGACACTTTGGTTATGCACACTTGGGAGGGAGCATTGGATGACAGTTTATTTGCAGATCCTATTGATGCAGTGATGGAGGCTATTGATGGAGGCCACATGAGGAGGAGGGGAGATATTTTTCTCTCCTTATGAATTTTCTTGAGGACAAGCAAAGATTTTGGAGGGGAGGAGTGTAATGTTCCAAATTTTTAGCTTCCAAGCTAAATGGAACATTAGAGTTAGTAGCAACTATAGTTAGAAAATAAAAGGGTAGAAAAGCCCATAAGTCTCCTAAGGAGGATAGAAACACTCCAAGTGTAAAAGGAGACATTATTTCAAGCTCAGTAAAACACCTCTATGTGTGAACAAGGATAAAATGCAGTTTTTTTGACTTGGTCAACTGTGCAGTATTGGAGGAGAAGAAACCCTAGGAAGAATAACACAATTTTGGAGGGAAGAGCATCTTTGGATAGAGGAGACCTAATTGGGTGGGCCCAAGGAGAATAAAAATCGTATTCTGTATGAGGAAGAGGATGGGAGCATTTTTATTCATGTTTTAGATCATTATTCATGTCTCTCTTGACATTTTCTTACTCTTGCTATTTAGTAGAGTAGCAGTGCTGTTTAGCACTTGGGTGTTCCCGAGCGGGAATCCCACCTATTTCCTTTGAGGAGCACATTGGGAGAGTTTGTATTCAACATTCCAAATAAGGTTTTCAGGCCAAGCTTCAGCCATCTTCATCAGCACAACTTTTCCGGAGTTTGTGTAGTGTTGCTGGGTGCAGCAGTGGAAGGGATTGAAATCCCACTTTCTGAGCTAATATTTTGTTGGAGGGAGATTTCCTTTCATCCAGAGATCTATTTGGAGGGTCTTGGAGCAGATTTCATATCAGTGGTATCATACCACACACTTCTCAGAGTTTCCAGCGCAGTTGTAGCTGGGAACTGCGTTATTTTGGGAGGTAGATTTTATTGCAGGGTTTGGTGGCTTCTCTGTGGTTTTTCCTTGTGATTGAGAGGTTCATTCTCTCATGGGAGGAAGCCTTTGAAGGATCTGCATCAGATCAGATTTATATCAGCCCCTTACACTCTCATGCTTCATGTTGTATTCAGTATTCAGAAATTTCTGAATATTACATTTTGTATTCAGAGAGTTTGATAAGGAACCCTTGCCGGGTTGTCTTGATTTTTGTATAAGGAGACTAGATCTCATTCCTTGAGAATTTTTTATTAATATATGAGTAGATATATTTTTTCCTTCACTTTCTAAGTATAAACCATCTCATAGGCTGTGCAGTCCATCAAGCAGCAACTCCGGTATTTGCAGTCTTGGGGTTTTAGCACTTCACGGCAATACTAGTAGTGGGAGATCTGTTTAGCCCACCTAGTTTGCTTTGTTTCAGCTTTGTTCTTGGATTTAGATTTTTTATTGCTGTATCTATGGGATCCAAGATTTCATTTCAGTATTTTATTGCATGCATGGCTAGAAATGTGTTTTTACTTCTTGCTTCCTGAGTTTTCCCAAGGAGGAATATTTACATAGCTATAGACAAAGCCTGAGAAGGGGCCAACTAGCCTCCGGATCTCATCCTCTTTTTAGAGGTGACATATCCAGTAAATACCCACTCATTCTATCTCTGAAATATCCTTTTTCATATTTCTGACAAAGGAACATTTCAGTGGAGAAAAATCTGCTGATTTCCATCTTGGAATATTACAAAAACTCAAAGGGAAGTAAGAGGTTTTTTAGGATATGCTGGTTACTATAGAAGATTCATTGAAATTTTTTCGAAGATAGCTGCTCCTCTTTTCCGACTTCTAGCTAAGGATAGTTAATTTTCTTGGTCCATGGCTTGCCAACAGTCTTTCGAAATGTTGAAGGAAAAGTTGGTGCAGGGACCAGTTTGGGCACCAGTTTTGCGAGGTCCAAACTGGTCCCTGCCTTTTCATATTTCCTCTGATGCTTCAGATTTGGCTATTGGTGCAGCTTTGGGACAAGAGGAAAATAAACAATCCTATGATATTTATTATATTAGTAAGAATTTGTCTTCCGCTGAATTGAATTATACAGTTACAAAGAAATATTTTTTAGCTGTGATTTTTGAAATTAATAAGTTCAGGCACTATATTACAGGATATGAAGTATTTGTACATACTGATCATTCCGCGATTAAATATTTGATGAACAAACCATTGACAAGCGATAGAGTGACTAGGTGGTTACTATTGTTACAGGAGTTTAATGTTACTATTGTTGATAGACCAGGGAAATCTAATGTTGTAGCAGATTTTCTTTCTAGATTAGATAATCCCGGTGAAGCAACTCCTGTTAATGATGATTTTCCAGATGAACATATTTTTGCTATATCTACAGATTCTCCGTGGTTTGCTGACATTGCTAATTACTTGGTTACTGGGAAGACACCACCCCACTTGTCCGCTCGCGAAAAGAAGAATATTATTTAGAAAAGTGCTACATATTCCTGGATTCAAGGAGATCTCTTTTACACTGGTCCAGATCTGATTATCTGTAGATGTGTAAGAGAGGAGGAAGTGTTTGACATATTGAAATCTGCTCATGATGAACCTTGTGGAGGCCACTTCGCTGATAAGCGGACTGCATATAAAGTATTATGTGCTGGTTACTTTTGGCCTTCCTTGTTTAAGGATGCCAAACAGTATGTCAGGCGATGTGATAACTATCAACGAATGGGCTAGCCTAACCAAACCAATGAAATGCCATTATGTCCCCAAGTTATGATTGATCCATTTGAAAAATGGGCTATTGATTTTATAGGGAAAATAAATCCAACATCCTTAAGTAAAAAGCACATTTTGGTTTGTACAGATTTTGTTACAAAATGGGTAGAAGCTAAAGCTGTTTCTTTTGCTACAGAAAAATTTGTTGTTGATTTTATTTTTTCTGAAATCTTTACTAGATTTGGTGTGCCTAGAGAAATTGTTTCTGACAATGGTCCGAAGTTTATTTCTAATCTGGTACAGGGTGTGATGGAGCAATACAAGATCGGGCACAGGAAATCCACGCCGTATCACCCGCAAGAAAATGGCCAGGTGGAATCTACAAACAAAGTGATTGAGTCCATTCTTACAAAGACAGTCAATATGCATTGGAAAGATTGGGTTGAAAGATTACCAAAAGCTTTGTGGGAATACATAACCACTTGGAGAAATAGCACGGGACATACACCATATGAGCTGGTATATGGCAAATAGGTTCTGTTACCAATTGAGTTCCAAATCAAAAATTTCAGAACTGCAGTTCAGTTAGGACTAGATCTCTCTGAAGCACAACGACAACGTGTTCTCCAATTAAATGAGCTAGATGAATTTCTTAGAGATGTTGTTCAACAAAACATCCTAATTCAGCAGTAACAAAAAAGGTGGCATGAAAAGTCTATTCAGAAAAATCAGTTCCAACGAGGTGATTGGGTACTCCTCTATGATTCTAGATTTAAAATTTTTAAAGGGAAGTTCCATACACGTTGGATGGGACCTTATGAAGTGATCTGAGTATTCGATAATGGAGCAGTAGAAGTCAAAACTATTGATGAACAAAATTCAGTATTCTTGGTAAATGGACATAGATTAAAGAAGTATTTTCAGCCACTTTCCAAGAAAGATTTTACACATCAAGTCCAACAAAAATTCGGGACGGTAGTGGTAAATGGTAATAACAACCTTTTGAAAACATGAATTCTTCTTCTTCTCAAAGAAAAAATAAATTTAATGAAAAAGTAAAGAAAAAATATTTTCCTGTAATTGTGAAAATCAGTTCGCTGTCATGATTGCAGAAGGGTCAACCTGAAAACCAGCTTGCTGGCAGGAAGATCAAAAATTTCTAATAAAAAGAGAATGTTGCTTAATCTTTAGATATGCTAGTGACCACTGAGTAAAAGCAAGTTCAGCAGGACAAACCTTTATACATTGGGGTAATTAGCATGGATATTTTTATTCAAGTAACACTTAATTCTCGCTGTAGTTATTTTTCTTGCACCAGTGCAGGCAGACCTTCCAAAAAAATTTCTGCCTTTCTTCATATCCCATTTCATAATACTCCCTCAGTTTTCTTCTTTAAATCCTAGGATGATTAACCTTCCCACATTCTTTTGAATTTACCCTACCCGCTTCGTAAAAAATCCCACTTTACCCTTAAATTTTTTTCCCTCTCTCACTTCTGTTTATCCCCTCTTTGGTACTATTCCTGGAATCCCTGTAACAAAATTCCTTCCCATTCTGAAATTTTCCCCTTTCCCACTTCTTTGTTCCCTCATGAATTCATTGCAGGATCTCATACACAAAGAGCAAAAAGATGCCTTGAAGCATCAAGAAAGGGCGAAGCAAATTTCCAGTATCAGTTGAGGAAGCTATCTTAGAAGTCCAACCTATATTTTACTTAAATTCTCTATTCTTTTTTCATACAATATGCTTGCACTAGTGCAAGCATATCGTCCTATACAATAATATAAGCATAATGGTACCAGCAGAACAGTATAGTAAGCGGTGTAAACAGATCAGTGCAAGCATGCACCTTGACAGAAGTAGAGTACAATTTGTTTTTTTTCATGAGCATATGTCATAGGAAGTGGTCATCATAAAAGTTTACAAGAAGCCTTTTCACTTATTTAGGGAGTACTTGTCTATCATATTAACTAGGAGAAAATTATTTAAAGTACAAAGTGTTTTTAGTTAAGAATCATGATCATTTTTTAATAAATGCTAAAGTTTTTTGAATTATGAAGGAGTGCGGAAATGTTTAACCGTTGCTTGGATATAATTACCCTTTCCGCCATGATCCCAAATGTCCTTCACTTATAATGATTACCTCACTTAGCCGTTTAAAATGCCACCGCAAGTACCAATCCTGCACGATTATAAACATGCCGCGCATCCACGGCTATTTTGGTGGGATGGATAAGTGATAAGACAGAAGGGATGGTGGACGGTTGGATCCCTATCTATAAAGAGCCAAATTTTCTAGTATTGCATGCAATTTTTTGGACTGTTCATAATTGTTAAGAAGAGATGCCACCTATTAGATGTGAACCTTCATCCCTCAGTGAGGTAGATCAGATCGCTGAGTTTCAAAATAGTCTTGCACTATTGCGAGACTCATGCTTTCTTCAGTTTTTGCAGAAATTTGATGGGCATAATAGTGAAGTGGCCCTACAGTTTTCAAATAGTTTTAAAAATGGTCATGTAAAGATTGGGCCCCTGAAATTTAAAGTCACAGAAAATTGATAGCAACAACGACAGGCTTACAAAACACTAGTGTGCAGTAATTTAAAAATCAAAAGCTTAAGAGGAAGCGCTGGTAGCATTTTGTCGTTGATAAGGAATGAAGGTAGACTAGAAGAAAGGAGTTCCGTGCAGTGCCTTGCTGGAACAGTGGCGGGACCTCCTTTTCATCCTCCAGAAATTTTTGACTTATGAGGGAAGGTACTCCCTCACCTTTGTGTATCATTTCAGCATGCTGCAACACTTTGAACCCGGGCGGCACGTCCGGTGGAGGATGGATTTCACTTATTTTTGCTTAAGAGTTTAGAAAAGATGGCCAAGAGTGTGTAGGGTGCATGGGCGGATCAGGTTGACAAGAAATTGTATCATCAAGGCCTGATCAAAATCTTGGTCCAGAAACAATTGGAAATTAAGGGCATGGCCTGGAAGGATTTTTTGAAGCAGCTAGATAAAAATCCCTATGCAGGAAAGAAGACAGCTACTAAAAAGAAAACAGAGACACCCACCGGCACAAGTAAGGGTCCAAGTGTAAAGAGAAGTCCTTCTTGCACTAGTGCAAGAAGGAAATGACCCAGGAAATCAGCAGAAGAAAAGGGCCCATCCCCAAAATAACAGAATATAGCAGGTACACCTGTTGAAGAAACTCCTCCGACGCCAACAGTGCATGAACAGACCCCCGAAGAAGACGATTTATTGCCAGTCCTTGCGGACGCAGCAAAATCTATGGAAATTGAAGATGACACTCTGTTGGCCGACTTTATTAAGGCCCAGAAAAAGAATGAAGAACCTAGTACAGAACCCACCTGCACCAGTGAAAGAAGAATTGGCACAAGAAGAAGAAGAACCGGAAGAAGTGCAAGAAGAAGAAGAACCAGAAGAGAAAGAAGAAGAAGAAGAACCGGAAGAGCAAGAAGAAGAAGAAGAATAGGAAGAGGAAGAAGTATTTACTGAAGTCATGAGGGATACTGAGGTCCCTAAAGAAAATACAACCCCTATCAGGACAAAAAAGGAAGAAGATTCGGTAGCTCCTGCTGCTCGAATAGTCGAGCTAGAGCTTCAAGTACAGAACTTAGAGTAGCTCGTAGCTAAAACACAGGAGGAAAAAGCACATAATAAAGAAGAATTCACGGTGGAGATCCAGAAAAAGAAAGTAGAAGTTAGGGTATGGAAGTACCGTGCTTCACAATGTTTCAGACGACTTAAAAAGGTAACGAAGAAATTGAAGAACAACAAAAAGAAGAAGTTTGAAACATTGCAGACTGATGATAGTATGCTAGAGCAGGAGTTAGCTGGAACGCTCAAATTTTGAAGGTTTTTTGCAGAGGTAAAGAGTTGTGTGAGGACACACAACAACTTAGGTATGGGAGGATGTTAGCCCCCTAATTTTCTCTCTTTTTACCATTTTTCCCTTCATAAATTGTAACCATTTACCTCTGTTTCACCTCCTTTATGCACCCTCATCTTGCACTAGTCCAAGCACGGTGATATATTTCGTATAAACCTTTATTCTTCATGTTTTAATTCAATTTAGCATTAATTAAATATTTGTTACATGATTTCTTACTTTTAAATCACTTTTGTAACTTATCGATATCTCCAATGGTCATTTGATAGTTAGAGTGCTTACCGTGACCGCTGATCTTAGTGCAGGATCGGATCTTGCACCATTACCAACACAACAAATCTTCACGGCAGATCTGAACCTCCTCAATCACCGCCTTGTCTTGAGCCATTTCAGCCACGACAACGAATGATTCAAAAGCAGCCGAGACCAATCCGTGAAGGGCGAACGCTGGTTAGCTACGGCCAGTTTTGCAAAACCGTCTTATCTTGAAGGCCGAAACTAAATTCTACATTTTGTTATGAATCAGTTGAATGATCTGTTTTGGCCTTCGGCCAACAGTTCTATATAATGTAAAGTGTAAATAGGACCTAGGAGGAGAACTTTGGAGTAGAGTTTTTAGAGCGAAGTTGATAGGCGGTAACTGGTCGTTTTGTTATCTCCCAAATCTGGGCTGGACATTGTATCAATGCATGTATTCGCCTCAATGAATTAATAAAATGTTTTTCCGCCTCATGTTTCAGAAATTATGTTTCTATTTTTAAGCTGATGAATTAACTGGTTTGCTAAGCAGCGTTTTAATTTAAAAAGGGAAACACGCTGGTTGGCTAGGGCCCAACCAACCCAACACGTTTACCCTATTTTCTGTTTCTTGTAATGTGTGTTTATATTATTAAAGTGTGATTTAACTTCCAGCACATGTATTCCTGTCTTAGTGAAAACGGATCTGTCGTGTGAAGTAGATACATCTTCTTTCCCTGCAATTTACTTTCCTGCATTTAATTTCAGATTGGATTTCCCTGCCTGGTCTAAGCAGGAGAAATGAACTTGCACCAGTGCACGTTGGTGTGATATTTCCTTTTCCTGCCATTCTGTTTATTTTGTTTTCCACTGCCTGGTACAAGCATGAGAAATGAACCTGCACTAGTGCACGTTGGTGTGATGCAGCAAGTTTTCTTAATCTACTTTTCGCGATTTAATTTCTTTCTTCAAATGCTTATGATAGGATAAATGATTGTTTCTTTACTTCTGCATTTTGTTAAAATCAGAAACATTCACTTTTATGTGTGCAATTTGATTTGATAGAAAGCTAGCACTTGCAATAATTGAACACTCATTTTAAAGATCTAAAACTAAGTGCAAGAAGCTCTGATCCGGTACAAGAACCATTTTCTTGCCACAAGATCTGAGTGCTCTGAACCTTGAAAATTCCGAGCCCTTGCATGAAGTAAAAATCCTTTAGTAAAGACACTATTTATACCTTCTACATAAAATCTCTAATCCCGCACTAGTGCAGGACAAATTAATGCAAGAAGGAAATATCTAAGGAAGCAGGTTTAAGGGCCCATCTAACGAGACTGCTAAAGTGTCTCTGCTAAGGGAAAACACACACTTAGTAGATTAAACAAACATTAGTGGGAGTGATTGCCTTTTATCTTTAATTCTCTCTTGCAAATGCATACTTTCTTGTTCCAGTCTTAGATTATTTTTGATGGTTCAAATTGCCTTCTTCTCTTTTGATTTGATTATGCAATCTTTCCTTTAAAGAAAGTAGGGATTTACATTAGGAAGATTCATACCATCTCTGGCATTGCCTGTGCTTCGTCTCTAAGTTTACGAATCCCCCAGGTTGACAAATAAGTTTTGAGGAGTTTTCTTCAGTGTAATTCCCGCACCCAACAGTCACATGAGAATATGGCTGCTATTGCTTCAAGAATTTGATATTACAATAGGAGATAAACCAGGAAAGGTTAACGGGGTTGTTGATTTTATGTCTAGAATGGATAATAATGATGAAGGCACACCCATAGAAGATATTTTTCTGCATGAGCATATTTTCGCAATTCCTACTAATCCTCCGTGGTATGTAGATATTGCTAACTATCTTGCTATAGGGAAGGTTCCCCACCATTTTTCATACAGGGAACAATAGAGAATCATTCATCATAGTGCCCAATATTCCTGGATGGCAGGATACCTTTTTCATACAGGAACCGATTAGCAGGTTTGATGCTGTGTACCTGAGGATGATATCTACAAAGTGTTGAAGGCTTCCCATAATGGCCCTTGTGGAGGGAATTTTGCAGATAAAAGAACAGACCATAAGGTGTTACAAACGGGATATTACTGGCCTTCTATCTTCCAGGATGTGAAAAATTATGTCTGAAGGTGCGATAGTTGCTAGCGCATGGGGCAGCCCGGTCGATTCGATGAAATGCCTTTACAGCCCCAGGTAGTCCTCGAGCCTTTTGAGAAGTGGGCTATCGATTTTTTTGAACCCTTTAACCCACCTTCCGAGCAAAAGGTTCACATTCTGGTCTGCACCGATTATGTGACGAAGTGGGTAGAAGCAAAAGCTTTTGCGAAAGAAACAAAACAGGTGGTTTCAGATTTTCTATTTGAAGATATTTTTCCTCATTAAGGTACTCCAAGGGAGATTGTTTCAGATGGAGGAGCACAATTCACATCACACATGATAGCGAGGCTTATGCAGAAATATGGGGTCAAGCACAGGGTGACATCTCCATACCACCCCCAGGTGAATGGAAAAGTGGAAATCACAAATAAGATATTGGAAAATATCTTGACAAAGACCGTGGGACACCATCGTCGGTATTGGGCTCAAAAGCTGCCTAAAGCTCTTTGGGCATACAGAACAACATGGCAGAACACAACAAGGTTTTCACCATTTGAGTTGGTTTATGGGAATCCCCGTTGTTCCCGATAGAATTTGAGATCAGTACGCTCAGAACAACTCTTGAAGTAGGGTTGGACCTGTCAGATGCCCAAAAACACTGACTGGATCAGCTTAATGAATTAGATGAAATCCGTTTAATGGTTGTTCAGAGGAATACTGCTATTCAACAACAGAGGACGAAATGGCACGATAATTTTATCAAAAACAAGGTGTTAAATAGAGGAGATTGGGCATTACTTTATGACTCCCATTTTAAGGATTTTAAAGGAAAGCTTTGCCCTCACTAGATGGGGCCTTACAAAGTGGATGGTGAATTTGATAATGGAACAGCGAGATTGGTCACAATTGACGATACACGTGCTTTTTTCATAGAAAATGGACATCGCCTGAGACTGTATCACCGTCCAACGTCTAAGGATGCCTTCATTAAACATCTCTCTGAGAAATCTGGTTTGAAGGTTGTCAGTGTAGAGAATTCCTCCTCTGCATCCTTGATAATAATAATAATAATAATAATAATAATAATAAATACTTTTACTATTCACTTGTTGTCTTTTTGCAGGAGCTATGTAATATTCCCATTTTAGCACACAACTAAATGGAATATTAAATTTTTGTTTTTATCACCTAGCAGCTAAATAAATGGGTAATGAAGCCTATGCATATTAAAAACATGAATAAAATCCCTGAAATGTGAAAGGGGATAGTCATAAGAGCTGGATTTCACACCTGTATGTGTGAAAGAGGACTTTTGCATGGAGACAAGGTCAAGTTTGACCAAGTCAACAACACTAGGATATGAGGTGGAGAACACTTTGATAGACGACGCAGTATGAATGGGAAGAGGGTTATTTGGTGGAGGAAACCCTAATGAGTGGGACCCATGGAGAGAGGGATTTCATTTGTTTAAAAGGAGGGCAAGGTAGCCATTGTTATTGATGATTTGGATTATTGATTTCATTAGGGGAATTTTGAGGTCTAAAATGGGCCTCCTAAGGAAATTATAAAATAATAGTGGAAAAAATCAAATAAGATTTGATGACATCATCAAATTTTAGAGGGAAAAATGAAAAACTACTTTTTCAATTCATATTTTCAACTTATCTCCCAAAGTTTTTACTCAAATTTCGAGCGGGAGTACTCTTTGGATGTGGAATTTAATTCCCCATCCAAGGAGTACCCATGTTGCATACTTTCGATGGGTCCTACTACACGAAAAATGAGAAATACATAAAAAAACGTGATTACAATCACGTTTTTTATGTATTTCTCATTTTTCGTGTAGAAGAGTTCATCGAAAGTATGCAACATGGTACTCCTTGGATGAGGAATTAAATTCTGCATCCAACGAGTACTCCCGCTCGAAATTTGAGTAAAAATTTTGGGAGATAAGTTTAAAATACGAGTTGAAAAAGTAGTTTTATTATTTTATTATTTTTTAATATTTTTACTTTTTTACTCCAAAAATGGCGAATCATCCATTATGGATGACATCATCATCTTGAATCCTATTGGTTCTTATAAATTTTATTTTGGTTGTACATTTTTCTTAGGAAGCCCATTTTAGACCTCAAAATTCCCCTAATGCATTGTCTATTTAGACTTTGTGCATTCTCTTGCTGTTTAGCAGAGTTGCAGTGCTGCTTAGCACAAGGATTTCCTGTTTAGGAATCCTTCTCCTTTCTTGAGAGGCCTCTTGAAGGAGTTGTACTGATTTTCCTCACATCCAGGCTTGAGGCCAAGCATCCTCCTTCAACTACAACATTATTTCTGAAGCAGAATAATGTTGTGTTGCAGGGTGTTGCAGTGAGGGTTCACAACACCACTTTCATCACTTGTTTTTCAGAGGAGGAGTCTCTCTTTCCTTTGAGAGATCAGTTTGGAAGCCCTTGGAGCTTATTGCAGATCTTGGCATTGGGCCAACTCATTCCCTTGCCCCTACATCGCAGTTTCCTTTAGTGACTGCATTATTTCTAGTGAGAAATTGCAGTGGGGCTTTTGCAGATTGTTTGGAGGGTGAGATATTCAGTGATAGGATCAGCCTTTCACTTGAGAGATCCATTGGAGGAGGTATTTTCATCGGATGCAACATCTTCAGCCTTCTCCACTCATTTCCAGTTCTTGAGTTGCAGCTGCTACCCTGCAACTCCGACATTTTGCAATTTTGCATATTTCAGCCAATCCTTCCAGGATTGTCTTGAGGTAGTGATTGGGAGCATATATCTTCACTCCCAATGTTGTATGAGCCATATATATGTAGATGTATGATATTTTACATTCCCATGTGGTAGTGTACCTTCTATGACTGCGCAGTCCATGTTCATGAGCATTCTGCAATAGAGTAGCATTCCATCTTTTCACATGTATTCATGAGAGGCTTGTTTGCCTTGATCATTTGAGTTGTCTTGTACATGTTTGCTGCTGATTTACATAATAAAATGGATCTATGGTTTCCATACATTTTGGTATGATGTTATTCACTGCTATTTCCAGTTTATGTTTATGTATTACTGGATCTCCACATTTGGAATATCTTAAGATATTCCCAATAGTGTAGAATCTCCCTATTTTGGGATATTACAGTGGTATGAGGGCATAATCTTGGTTCAGCCTGTGGATCTCAGCCATGATGCTATCAAGCAAAGAGAATATGAAGACTCCATTATGTGGAGGAAGAAAGGAAGATAGGCTTACCAAGCTTCTTCCAAGATCTGTACAGGGCATTCATGAAGATTTCAAGAAGGTTAGAAGGGAGATGTGTATAGAATCTCCAAGAGGGTTTGAAACTGAGTCAAACTCTAGATTTCCTTATAGGGAGTGTGAGCATGCAGCCACACCCTATGATGCACAGCGCAGTCACATGCCTAGTTTTGCCATGAGAGGGAAGGAGAAAGAAGGAATGCCTAAGAGGGGATCTCTTAGTGGTTTCTTGCATGAATATGAATCTCAAACTCAGAATTTTAGAGATCATATCACTTTCCCAAATTTTTTCAAGATCAAGGTGAGAAGGAGAAAGCAGCATAATGTGGATAGATTTCTTCTGTCTACCTTTGATGGTTCACCCACATGTTCAGCTAGGGCTTGGGTGGAAGAGCTAGACACCTTCTTGCAGCAACATCAGATTTCTGAAGATGAAGCCATCAGAGTAGCAGCGCTGCACTTTGGAGGTAAGGCCTATGCATGGTGGATATTTGAATCTTTTAGTTTAAAGAATGAAAATACTTCTTCTTATGCAAGGTTTATTGAGGCATTGATGGGAAGGTTTGATGGAAAACTTTCTGCAACACATGTGGAGAAGTTGAACAAACTTGAACAAATAAAACCCTTGCATGTGATGGAGAAAATTATAAACTCAGATCCACTTCAGAAACCCATGGAGGAGACTAACATCTTGTAGCATTCTTTGTTAGAAGCAAAGCCTCTATCTCATATTCCTGAACAAGAGGACATGGAGATCTCTTTTTCAAGAGAGGATCCATTTCTTGAGAGGTTGCCCATAAATGTTGATGAGGAGGAGGGAAACAACGTTGTCATGTCTAGAGTTGATCTAGCACCTCGTGTAGAGGAAGGAGGAGCTCTTGCTCCAAATAGAGGGATCCTTGTATCATTGCAAAAAATTCCACAGGATCTCACATGTGGAGATCAAGGCACAACTCATGATTCACATGTGCCATTGATGTTAGGGTGTAAACTGTGGAGATAAAAGGAGGAGATAGGGAGGATGTCCAACATCATGTGATGGAGACCACACACCCCTATCCATTGCATGAGGCTGATGCACCTAAGAGGAAGATTGGATTGCACAGTGAGAGTAGGGACAAGTTTGTCCATTCATGTATGCAATCTACTCTTGATGATGATGTCTCATTGCATGGAGACATTTCACCAAGAAGACCACCAGATCAGCAGGTGATGAGAGGTGCTTTACATTTTGAGGCACCATTCATTGATTTTAGAGGATTGGAGACCTTGGGAGGTCATTGTACAACGCAGAGAGTCTTGGGTAGACCCAAGGAGGAGAGAGGCATTCTCTCAACATCATCTTTACCCACTCTCATTTCAGATTCTATGTTGTGTCAGAAGCTGCAGGGGAAGGATATCAGCCTTCCAACTTGCATCTTTGGCATGGGAGATGTCAAAGGAGAGGGTGAACATATGACATATGTTCTTCATGAGAGATCATTAGCGCTGTCACTATGGAGGATAGATCCATATTGGATCTCCCAACTGTTGGTGGAGTATTCCAAGGATATTTTCACTTGCATGATATTGGATGACCAGTTGCATGAGGAGGGAAATTCAGTCAGAGATGGGGTCATCTACTATCTTGGTAGGATCTTCTTATCTGGAGCTTCCAAGCTCAAGGAGAAGTTGATACAAGCAACTCATGAGGATTTCCTTTTCAGCCACACTTATTCTTTGAGAGCATACCACACCATCATGGAGGGGTATTTTTGGAAGGGGTTTGAGGAGGAGATATATCAGCATATGAGGAGATACATGAATCATGTGAAGATGGAGGAGATACATAACTCTTTGGAAGAGTTAGCACAACCACCTCTTTTCTCTTTGAGGATGAGAGGAGACTCATCTATGAGCCACTCCATTTGCATGAGCAAGACATATGGTAAGGGTATTGTTTGTTTGCATAATGAATTGTATAATGTATCTATGCATCCCTTAACCATACATGTGTAGGATGTTGCTCCAAGGAGGAGCATTATTTTTTCTAGACCTCATGGTCTACTTGAGGCCATGAGTAGTGTTGGTGACCACTCCCTAGGAGGACTTGGGGAGGAGATGTATTTTGGAGAACATGCTCACTTTCAACTTATATCATTCACTTTCTCCAAGCATATGAGGAGAGTGGGACAACAAGCAAGTGGTTGAGAAACCACAATTTTTGTCACACTCTTTTGCAGTTGAGGGCCAAACTGTGTTGGTTACATTTGAGAGACCATTTTCCTTCGCCCTTGATACATATGGCAGCAAGCATGGTTCTCATTATGATTCCTTATGTTGCTGTTGTTTTTATATTTTTTGGGAGCATGATTAGGGGAATGGCACATTGGTTGGATGTGTCCCTTGGGGGGGAGATATCCCACATTTTTTGCATTGCATGTTCTAATGGGAGCATGAGAGAGTATGTGGCCACTACAACAAAACATTTGTTTCCATTTGAGGTGAGCCATATGATTGATTGGATGCCATATGATGGTGACTTCCAACTCATCACATATGAGGTGACTTGGGCCAACATGTTTCATAACGTTAGAGAAGAGATCTTTGGAGGTCTAATCCTCATCTTTCCACTTGAGGGAAATACCATTGCAGCCCAAGATCAACATATACTCTACACTTATCCTAAGTGAAGAGGAGGAAAGCGTGGGGTAGGCTATTTTTTCTGCCAAGATCAGATTTTCAACCCACCTACATTACAAGAGCCAAAGGTGGAAGAGGATTTTCAGGAGTTGCCATGTTGGGAGGTAACTTATTTTGTATGGATGATTGCTTGGGGGATGGAGGATCCACATGGGGAAGATGTTCCTCAACACATTTAGACTCCATGCCTTGGGAGGAGACTTTCCAGTTCTATCCTTGCAGTTGCTTGAGGACAAGCAACAGTTGGGAGGAGAGGACTGTAATATTCCCATTTTAGCACACAACTAAATGGAATATTAAATTTTTGTTTTTATCACCTAGCAACTAAATAAATGGGTAAGGAAGCCCATGCATATTAAAAAAATGAATAAAATCCCTGAAATGTGAAAGGGGATAGTCATAAGAGTTGGATTTCACACCCTTATGTGTGAAAGAGGACTTTTACATGGAGACAAGGTCAAGTTTGACCAAGTCAACAACGCTGGGATAGGAGGTGGAGAACAATGTGATAGACAACACAGTATGAATGGGAAGAGGGTTATTTGGTGGAGGAAACCCTAATGAGTGGGACCCATGGAGAGAGGGATTTCATTTGTTTAAAAGGAGGGCAAGGCAACCATTGTTATTGATGATTTGGATTATTGATTTCATTGTCTATTTAGAATTTGTGCATTCTCTTGCTGTTTAGCAGAGTTGCAGTGATAATTAGCACAAAGATTTCCTATTTAGGAATCCTTATCCTTTCTAGAGGCCTATTTAAGGAGTTTTACTGATTTTCCTCACATCCAGGCTTGAGGCCAAGCATCCTCCTTCAGCTACAACGTTATTTTTGAAGCAAAATAATGTTGTGTTGCAGGGTGTTGCAGTGAGGCTTCACAACACCACTTCCATCACTTGTTTTTCAGAGGAGGAGTATCTCTTTCCTTTGAGATCAGTTTGGAAGCCCTTGGAGCTTATTGCAAATCTTGGCATTGGGCCAACTCATTCCCTTGCCCCTACAATGCAGTTTCCTTTAGTGACTGCGTTATTTCTAGTGAGAAATTGTGGTGGGGCTTTTGCAGATTGTTTGGAGGGTGAGATCTTCAGTGATAGGATCAGCCTTTCACTTGATAGATCCATTGGAGGAGTTATTTTCATCAGATGCAGCATATTCAGCCTTCTCCACTCATTTCCAGTTCTTGAGTTGCAACTGCTACCCTGCAACTCTGACATTTTGCAGTTTTGCATATTTCAGCCAATCCTTCCAGGATTGTCATGAGGTAATGATTGGGAGCATAGATCTTCACTCCCAATGTTGTATGAGCCATCTATATGCAGATGTATGATATTTTACATTCCCATGTAGTAGTGTACCTTCTATGACTGCGCAGTCCATGTTCATGAGCATTATGCAATAGAGCAGCATTCCATCTTTTCACATGTATTCATGAGAGGCTTGTTTGCCTTGATCATTTGAGTTGTCTTGTACATGTTTGCTGCTGATTTACAGAATAAAATGGCTCTATGGTTTCCGTACATTTTGGTATGATGTTATTCACTTCTATTTCTAGTTTATGTTTATGTATTGCTGGATCTCCACATTTGGAATATCATAAGATATTCCCAATCGTGTAGAATTTCTCTATTTTGGGATATTACAAGCTACTACTGAGGTGCAATGCTGCAGAGTTGGAAATTTCCTAAGTGTTGGATGTTGTTACTCCGCTACTAATGTTACTCCCGGAAATTTTCTAAAGTATCAGATGCTATTACTCCGGATGCTGCTACTCGTGATGTTGTTACTCCTTGGATGCTGCTACTTCGTGATGTTGTTACTCCTTGGTTGCTGTTACTCCTTGGATGCTTCTACCCGGGATGTCGTTACACCTCGGATGTTGCTACTCGTGATGCTGGTACTCCTTGGATGTTGCTACTTCGTGATGTTGTTACTCCTTGGATGCTGCTACTTGGGATGTTGTTACTCCTCGGATGCTACTACTCGTGATGCTGTTACTCCCTGGATGTTGCTACTTCGTGATGCTATTACTCCTTGGTTATTGTTACTCCTTAGATGTTGCTACTGTACGATGTTGCTACTCCTTGATGTTATTACTCCACCGGTGTTGTTACTTCATCAACATCGTTACTTCGCAGTTATTCTGCCAACCGTCACTTCCCTCAGGTAGGTCACCAGGTACGTCTCCATTGAGTCTTATGGATTTAATTAAATATTCCATGGAAAAGACATTGACACTGCATAGGACTATTTTTAAGTTTGGGGGGGGGGGGGGTGCTGTCATAACTAAACGACGACGTAGTTAAACCACACCAATGATTATTTCAAAATCATTATCAAACCTCATGCTATTGGTACACTCAACGATCTTCACCGTATTTCATATAATCATTAACATGTATTGGGATTAGCAACATGCACATGTTGCCAACTGATCAGTCCTTTCCAACTCATGCGAAATAATTACCATCTCATTCATCGCACTTAACATAATCTGCCATGATTTTCTTCGTTTCCCAAGAAATCACCTCCCGTATTTACCGTTATTTCACTTCATTTTTCACCATGCTGTTTTTTTCGAAAGTGGTAGCCATCACTCCTTCCAATGGTCTGCTACGTTCAGAGTGCTGTTACAATCTCTACAGGATGGGCATACTGGCTATGCAGCATGAACCCAAAGATACAATTTTGGTCCGTAGCAATGCACATGTGTGGAAAATTTTCGTCAATGCGAGATGGGATATCTATTTTAATAGATTACAGGGATTTGAAAAATAAATCACGATAGAGTTTGCGCTAAATTTGGATGGGAATCACTCTTGGGTCAAAGGAGTATAAATTCCTCTCACAGAAGAATCCATTGAAAAAGTTAGTGGGCTAACATGGCAAGGACAACAATGGTTTGCTCGGAGGATTCCCCTGCCGGAGTTTCCTGAACTGTTTTTGCTGGCAGGAGAAAGTGTTGTCCAGTATGGGAGAGGGTATGACCATAAATATTTACCGTATCCATGGAATGAGGTAGCAGGCTTTGTGATGAAATATATAACCTGCGAAGGATAGTCTACAACTTTTTTCAAGTACCATTTCGAAATCCTGGCCCATCTTCGATTCCCACAGGCATAGGTTCACTCTTCAAACATTCCTTTCTTTTTTTTGAAATATCTCCAACTCATGGTGCATTCTTCTCGGTGTTCGCGCTAGGTGCTAGCAGTCCTCACCAATCACGGACTGGTTCGTTTCTTGGTTATGCATGAAATGGACCGATTCCAAGTTCCTTGGGCAGAGCTCTGTGAACTATTGGAAGAGGAAGTAGCAAATTTTTTCACTCCTAGGGAGGAAGAACCAACACCTTCAGCTGACTCAGCAGAGGAGGAAGAGCCAGAGGAAATGGAGGAAATGAACGAAGAACCAACACGTCTGGTTGATTTAGTAGAAGAGGAGGAGCCGTAGGAAATGGAAGAAGAACCAGTACCTCCGATTGATTCATAAGAAGAGGAAGAGCTGAAGGAAATGGAAGAAGAACCAACACCTCTGGTTGATTCAATAGAAGAGGAAGAGCCAAAGGAAATGGAGGAAGAAGAGGAAGAAACATAAGAAATGGAAATAGAAGAAACAATTGGTGATGCAGTTGAGGTTGTCACACAAGAACCAACCTCGCCCGTGGAACCTATTGATGAAGGAATCATGGAGATAAGGGATGAATTTGATACTATCCCACAGAAACCGACTTTCATTAATGAAGCACAGGGAGAAGGAATACCAGTCAGAGGCCTAACAAGTGATGCTGTTACACAAGAAACAAGATCACTTGCCCGAACGGATTTGGATATTGAAATAGGTAGGCGTGTCACACAAGAACCACCACTGACTCAGTTAGGACAGGAAAATGTGGAAGGAATGACCCTTAAGGTTGACAATGCTCCATAAGAACCAATGTCGACTGTAGACAAAGAAGCAATGCATGAAGGAGGCTCAGCCCAATTAAGAAACGAAGGTGATGGAGGAAAGGAATAAGAGGTGGCAGATAATACTAACATAGATCAGGTAAAAGATATTTTCCATTCTCCTTTTTAGACTATAATTCCAAGAGGGGCAAGGGGGTTTCGTTATCCCCAATGTTTAATAAAAGAGATTGTTCTCCCACAAATACTGAAGTTTGTCGATTCAAAGAAGGGTATGGCTATTGTCGGTCCATCGCTTGCTAATTCTCAGTAGGGGCATCCTGAAGCTCAAAATGAAGAAGGGAATTTCGTGGAAGAACTAGAGCAGAGAATGGTCGATGAAGGCACTGACTAGGTGACAGAAATTTCTGAATTAAGGAAAGAAGAAGAGGAGAGTGCTCCTAAAGAAACGAAACAAAGTAAAGAAGACCTGGTAGAGAAGCCAGTTGATGCTGTTAACAACGGTCCACTGCCTTCTGAACCTGCTGTAGGGCCGGGAGATGAATTCACTATTAAGCAAGAATGGATAGAATAATGTGAAAACATGAGACCACCTCTCAAAGAAAGGTATCAACTTTAATTTAATGAGACCATGCGGCTGAAGAAGGAAGTTTGGAAACTGAGAAAGCAAGTATCTCAGTTGAAGAAAAGGGTAAAAGAATATAAATGGAAGGTGGTAAAACCCAAGTTCGAGGTTTCCTCTGCTACCACACAAACTAGCCCTATCAAACATCTGTTTGAGGCCCAAGAATTCTTACTGGTTGCCAAAATTCAAAAATGGAAATCTGTCGCAAATGAACATAAGAAGGAGATGAAGAGGGTTTGAAAGTAGGCCGCTGGGATTATTACTGGGTATATAGACCAGTTAGACAGAGCACGGCGGAGGCAAGAGAAACAACATGATAAGATGAAGGACTTAGAGGAGCAGGTACAAGTGCTGAAAGAAGATAAAGAGAAGATGTTTACCTTGGCGCAACACGTAATGGCCTGTAGACCTCCCACCCATAGTTATGATTTATTTCTTCATGAGAAGATCCTTTTCTTCTGCCTAGAAAGTATTTATAAGGAAATCAACCATGAGATTGAGGATTCGATACAGTTCCTTCGTATTTTGAAAATCCATGATGTTGTGCGTCAACACTTGATGTGTGAACTTTACATGCATAATTATTTCTTGAAGGATGATCAAACCTTCAATCCTGTTCCATTTTTGGGGGACATTCGCCTGAGATCCTTCACCTCCTACACTATCAACCAGGTTAAATGGAGGAAGGCCGCTGATACTTTTGAAGAAAATCAAGTTACAAGGCCACTGATGATAAGGAGGGAGCATGGTCAGGCTATGAATATTTATAATAAGCACTCTACCTTTTTACAGATTGAGGGACATAAGGAACATATGTTGGCAACACAAAATTGGTGTGCCAAACTCTGCGTCAGACAGGTAGTTTATTTTCAGAATGAAGCTCTTGATAGTTATCAAAGGAGATGGATGTTGTCGTCATTAGTTGTTAGAAACCGCGAACCTTTTGGAGCACCCAATTTTGCACGGGCATTAAAAAGAGTGCCACGTTTTGTTGCATGTATTCAGAATTGTGGGGTCCGGTGGATGGGGCTAAGGTTTCATTTCCCCCTCATTTGGTTTCCAGCAAATAAATATACTCTAACATACACTGTAAGCGAATATTGGTGGAAGGATATCATCCTGACAGAGGGGTATAAACCCCCTAGAACAGAGATGACTGCAGAATATGACCTCGCTCGATTTCATGCCGACCATAGCCAATCCAACCCAAACTTGAAAGACAACAAGCTACCTGAGGACATGTAGAAAGACCAGTTGGGGGGAGATGTTAGGTACCAAATATGCATATATTTTTTTCCATTTTCACCCACTTTTTCACTCCTTCGTATCATTAATATTCATTAAATGCTCTAAACACACAAGGTAAACCCCCTTCCATTGTCTTAACTGGAATTCTTAATTAATGAAATAATAGTCATGGGGATTTTTCCTATGCGAGTTACTAATTCTGTCATTGCCGCAGATTCGATAGTCAAAGGGTCGCATCTGCAAGTCACAGGAGCAACTCCGAGTTCACAACACCATTTTGATATCACTATGACAACATAACAGATTCCAAACCTACTTTAGACCTATTTTAGGCCTTTCTTGGTTTTCTCTCGGCAACTAGTTTGGTCGTTGTAACAATTGCATATTTGTAGATATTAGTTGTCAGATTGGGGAGACGATTTTCTAAACAATTGTATAAGAAGGGTCTTAGGGCTGTGAATCGGGTTAGTGTGAAAGAGATCAAGTTTGTAACAGAATATTGTTAATTAATTGCATACAAGCCATTTTGTTGTTCTACCTGTAAGTTATGAATCTATCGCAACCATGGTAAGAGAGTTGGGCCCACTCTTCTAGTCAGGTGTTGTGTTATTTCTGTGTGTTGTTCTCGCATTTCTGTTTGAGTATTTTTAACTGTTGTTATGGTATTTTTCTTCAATTTCTGTGAATGATTTTGTAACTCTGCAATTTATCTTTAATTACTGTCACAGTGGTTCTTGTTTATTTTAGTTATTAAATATGTGATTAATATTGGATTGTGTTATTGCTCCTGCATATACCTTGCGCGTTACCTTGAAATAATGTATGCACTCGGATTGATGAATTAATGTGGAAAAAGGGTTAAATATTTTATTCACACTTGGACACCAACATTATGTGAGAGATACTAAGAGATCACCACTAGGATACTTCTTGCATTTCATGTACGATTAATGCATGCAAAAATCATCTAGATATAATTTAGTTAATATTCAATAAAATTAGGGAACAATTTAACACGAACTAGAATCAATCTTTCCATACATTAGATATGGAAAAAATAGATCTTAACAATTAAGAGTAATTACAAGACCACAGGCAATAAATCCATCCATTAATCCAAAGAATAGCTCCAAAGAATGTCCTAAAATGAGCTCCAAACATCAAAATGCATCCAAGATCCAACATAGTCCACAAAATATCAAGTGTGAGTTTCCTCTATGAGGCCAAATTCCAAGTACGATGATGGCAAGAGAGATACCTATAATATATATGTGGTCTAACAAGTCTTATTTTAGCCTACAAACCACTCCACTAATAAAATAATGGGCAAATAAAGGCCTAGGTCACAAGTAAACCTAGTATCTTTTACAAAATTGATTTGATCTCCACAAATGCTAGCCAAAATGTTGATGTCATGCTTGTGTTGGCTTCCTTAGGGATGTTGTTGAAGCATTTTGGTACCATGAAAAGTGTAAAAGGCCTCTAAAATCAACATCTAAGGGATGGACCATGTATATTGGTGTAATTCATCGTGTGGCCCCCAAATGTGGGTTTGGGGCACAAAACTAGGTCTCATGGATCTCCAAGTGATAGAATATTTGTCTCTGCTCCAACGTTGAGGGAAATTTATATGGTGCTATCCCTCCCATGTCTTAAGGAAAGATTAAAAACCTATTTTAGGCCTTAGATCAACTGCCACCCCATATATATGCTAAGTAAGATAGGGGAAAATTGGTCCAAGTGCATCATCCCATGAATAATATAGGGAAAAGTGCAGAAGCTATAGGTGTTAAATGTTCCCATGGCTATGAATTATTCCCTACAACTGTCTTGAGTCTCATGGATCTCAACGCATCACATGTGGGTGTCAATATGTCCCTCTAGAGGACCTGGACCCCAGGTAAGTTTCCATGACCTATATATGGAACCACCTATTAATTACACACAGTCTTTAGTGCTGCAACTTTCACCATCAGGTACATTAATAATTAGTGCATCTGAGTGAACTAAGATTGAAAGAAATGGGCATAATAAAACTTCATATTTGGCTTCTCTTCCAAAATTGGGGCCTTAGTCATGTGACAGTGTTACCTCCCTAGGTAGGAGTGGTCAACAGATGAACCTATTAGGTGTTCTTAGCCCCAAAAGGGAAGTGACATGTTTTCAATCCACCCTTACAAACGATAAATTCCATGTGAATAATTATGAAATAGAGGGGAAATGACTCCATGGTCAAAGGGACCATCTATGATAGAATACCTCATCGTGGATGTATATATGTGAGTAGGGTTCAATCATGGATGCATGAGTTATGTTGGCCTCTGTTTTTCCACCTCTTTATATTTCCTTTTACTTTTTCTTGATTTTTTCTTATATTACTACTTGAATCTCGAGGAGCGGGAGCTTGATTTGTATGATGTATAGAAGTTATTACCCCCTTTAGGATGGGGTAGTTCATCGCCCATCAAGGGTTAGGACAAGAAAGGGTTCCTTGTATTCTATGAGATAGGGCGACATTGGCCCAGGAACTGGGTGATGGCCATATGATAGAGGAAGAGCTCATGTTTGGATTTTTCCCACATGCTAATTTGTAAGTCTTAGCCATATTTTTCATTTTTTTTTGTTTTTTTTTTTTCTTGTGGCCAACATATGCTCTTTCTTCTTGTTTTAGTTGCATCAACCTCTGAGGGTTAATTTCTAAGCCCTACCCAAGGTATGAGGATGTGTGTATTCCAATTCCAAATGAAATAATGGTCATTTAACCTGAATAATGTGGGTGGAATAAGGGCTTATAATATAAGATGAAAAGTGGTAAGTATGGAAAGGGATAGATGGGGCACACTATCTCAATCATGGATTATCAAGTAGTGCCCCTTCCTCAATCCATAATGGGCCATTAGGGGTTGCCCCATAGGACTAGGATTGAAAATTAACTCCCCATTTAAGGTGAGGGAACAAGACTATGGCCAAGACCCTTATTTCTTCCAAGTCACTCCTTAATCAATGCCAAAATTCCCAAACACAAACAAGTGTAAGTACCTGACTACATAATGAAAAAATTAACTTTTAATTAGAATCCTACTTTAAAATATGTGCTCTTAAAAAATGGGTGAGGAAGCATATGAATGATGCATGTGAAAGAGATATGAATGGCACATAATATCAGCTACATAGTTTCTCTCAAGCGTTGCTGCATTCTGGTTGGAAGATATGAATAGGAGAAAGTTTTCTGCTAGGGGTCACCCACTTTTGGTAGGTAACAACGTTGATTGAGTCAATCTGTGACGTGGTTGGTGCTACCCTTATTGTATTTAATGTTCAAATGGAGTTGGTGTAGATATGTGGACCATTTTTTATGGCAATGTTTCTATAAATTCCCTTATGTCTGCATAAATAGAAGAGGATGGTGATCCATTTAATCATCTCCTTCCACATAAAATAATGTTTCCATTTTCGACAGGCTTGCTGTTACACCATTTTTTGGTCTTCTAACCTATTATCATTAGATGGACCCAAGTACATCATGTAAGACCAATTTTACTCCAAGTAAAATTGCTTTCACTATGAAAATAACTTAGTAAATCACCTTTATTAAGTTGTTTATGGTCTAAACAGGAAACCCCATAAGGAAATATTAAATATATATATATTTGTTTGATTTTCCTCAAGAAATAATTAGTTAAACAATAGTTTAATTAATATTTCTAGTTATATTTAACCCAAAACAAAGAAATTAATTAGACAAATCATTATTTATCTTATTATTTTCTAAAGAATGATTGTTTAAATCTTATTTAAATAATATTCTTTGTTAAATATGACTAATTCACCCTTAAATAATTAAATAAGTCATTATTTATTTGATTATTACTCAACCATATCCTTAAAATAATAAATAAATCATTTATTTATTTATTATTACTTAATTACATCCTTAAAATGATAAATAAATCATTTATTTATTTATTATTTACAAATAAGGGGATTTGACTCAAGTCAAATTCCTTTTCCCTCCAACAAATATAATAAAATATTCCATAAAAGTTGGATCTAGATTTGGTTAATAATATTTTAATATGCACCAAGATCTAGACTAACTCAATATTTTGTTATAAATAGAAGGGTTTTCTCATTCATTTGTCACCTTTTTTTGCCTAAAGATCACTCTGGATCTCAACACTTGGCCTGGCTATTGATCCATAATCATAGCCATACTTTTCCATTTTTGTCTAGGTTTTCTACACCATCAAGAGAGAGAAGTTCTAAATTTGAAGTGCTGAGGACTCACAAGAACCCATCCCATTGAGGAGAACATGGAACACCCTCTTGTGTTTTCCTCCCAGGTGCCATTAATAAAATTATTTATTGGATATATTCTTGTCTTGTCTATTGGATCTATGGAGTAAATCTTATTTTTCTACTGTTTAATGTCTTCTAATGCATAGATCTAGATTTTTGCAGCATTTGTCTTGATCATCTAATTGTAGATCTGAAGATATTAGTAGTCATTTATGTTGTTAGGGCTATAAGTTATGCGTAGCTAAAGTGGTATTTTTTCGTACACTTCAAATAAAGATTCATACTAACAACTGGCAACTCCACACGAGTTTACCATTACGATCGCTGTCGTTTTTCTGATCCTTGCATATCCAGCTACTTCAAACCCTAGGATTTCTCTTCAGCCCCTTGTTTTTCTTATTCTTGATGTTGTTTTTAACCCATAAAACCCTAAAATGATAAAAATTATAACTTCTGCGTGTTTTCAGACCCATTGCGCAGGTGAAAGACATCAGCCGCAACTGAGATGACAATTTTTTCTGAAACCTGCCGCTGAGAGTGCCAGAAGTGTAGGTCGCACTTTTCTGCCCAAAACTTGCGACCTGGACCTCCATGATGCACTTTACAGCCCAAAAAGTGCGACCTCTACTGAAAACAGGCCAAAAACTGCGACCTGGACTTTCTACAAGGATTTTTCTGAAAGTTTTCTGGGTTTTGCTGAGCCTCTGTTCAGGGTTGTCTGACCTCCGTCTCTGCCCGTTTTGGACCTGTACTTGTTCTGTTTCGCTCAACTAAGTGGGAAGCGAGCCCCCTAGGGCTTCAATACCCTCCAAATCACCTCATCTAGCTTTGTTTGGGTTTTCCATTAGGGTGCACTTCGCTTCCCTCCTGGAGATAGCCTTTCGCCACCTCTTTTTACAACAATTTCCCTCTGATTTGTTGTTGTTTTCTACACCACTTTCCAGCAGATTTTGTCTTTTAGATCTCTGTCCCTCTTGACCCTAGATATATTAGCCTTTTTTAGTGTGTTTAAATTAGTTTTTTACTCACCTATAGACTAATTTTTGAGAGACCCGCCTCCTTGGGTTTAGATTGGTGCATTATTAGCTGTTTATTTTTTGTTTTGCAGGCCTATATACTGACATTTGCAGGTTTATTTACAGCTATACAACACACTTTTTCTTTTTCTCTACAAATGTCTGGGTTTAAAAATTAAAATTTACACACTTTTACACACACACCCTAAGTGAAAAAGGGCTTGGTTAACACCGCCAAGGAAAGACTATAAAACATTGAAATAAATTGATCGTGCACCTCTCTGCCCTTGTTTCGACATTGTAATCAGTTGATCCTGCACCTTCTTGCCCTTGTCAGTCTCTTTTTCCTTTGTGCTGTGTTTGTGTAGTCACCATTGCGCCACCAAGGCGTTCATCTCGGAGACTTCTTGGCCTTCATCCTCAGTTTCCGTTTGGAAGGCTTACTCCTCCACATAGAGTTCGAGTTAGTCCTCTACCGAGTCCGCACATTGACTCTTCTTCTGGTCCTTTGGGTTCTCCTTCTCGTCCTGCTTCCAGTTCTCCCCCTGACACCTTCACTATGTTTGGTGCAGGACCTAATTCTGGTGGTAACCCCGACCCTCCCGCTGGAAATACCACTAGTGGGACCACCACGGACACTACCCCGGTAGAACCCTTGCTCCCTATGGCAGGCCTCAGCCTCCCTGATTTTGACCAGTTGATAAACGACCCTATACACCATGATGCTAGTTGGCCTGCCATGCCAACAAAGCTCCCTTCAGACATCCCAAAGTTTGAAGGTCTTGCTGGAGAAGATCCTTCAAATCATATTCGATCTTTTCACATGTGGTGTTTGTCCAATTCTATTACCAATGACTTTGTTCGTCTTCGGTTGTTCCAACGAATGCTTACAGGCGAAGCTTCTAAGTGGTATGTTGATCAGGCCCCTTCCTTTCATACCACCTTTGTGACTCTGGCCTGTGATTTTTTGTCTTACTTCCAGCTTCCCCTTCGTTATGATACGGGTACCGAGCTCTTGACCTCTTTCCATCAATCATATGCAACCCGCTATCCGAACATGTTCAGGAATGGTGGAGACAAAGGAGCCTATGTCGAGCCCCTCCCTTCGAGGACCGTGTCTACATGGACTAGTTCCTTAGAACTCTCTTGCCGCCTATCGGGAAAGATGTCGCATCACAATTTCCTCAAACCGAAGAAGCCGCTCTCCAAATTGCATTAAAATATGACCTGATCTATGCTCAGTTGGGTTATGTTTATACCGTTCTACCTGATATTCCTAGACCTAGTTGTGCCAATGCACCGGGGGAATTTCACGCTGCCGACGGTATCGTTGGAGCTCTCTTTAATCTGTATGCTCAACCTCCCATGGGCTATGGTTTCTCTCAGGGTGGGGCCAGCACCTTCGGCACTTTTCCCCCTCCCGGTAGCACGTATCCAGGATACGACATGCCTTCTCCTTTTGCCCAACCTCCTGTTTACCACACTGCTGCCCAACCTCCTTATTATTCGTATTCACAACCTGGTGCTCTAGCTCCTCCAGCACTAGCACCTCCTCCTCCCTTGCCTTCTCAACCCCCACAACAACAACCACCACTCTCTTCGGGGCAGGTGTACGCACAGTAGGGCACAACTAATCCTCCTCCCTCAAAAAGGAAGAGGAAAGACAATCAAAGTCAAGCTGCCTCTGGTAATCATGGACCTAATCAAGGTAATGCTCCTAACACTACAAACCAACAACAAGGCACTCAGTCCAAGCAGGAAAAGCCTCTTCATACGAACAAGCCCTGTTCGTGTTGTGGTGTTTATGGTAATTATACGCATGATTGTCCCCTTCTGCCACAGATGCAACAAATATGGGAGTCTCAAGCAACTTTGAGAGGACATCAAGCCATTCCTTCTGTTCCTCCCAGCCCTGCACCTAGTCAACTGGTTGTGCTTACTGATCCTTTCCCTTAGTAGGGATTTGTGGCTACCCAACCACCTGAAGGACAGGTGGCCACTCAACCTCTTCCATCTGGTTCCCCCGATTACCAAATTTTCATGATGTCCTCTGATCAGCATTCTGAACCTTGTTCTCCTAGCCCTTTACATTTAGCTGGTACTCATGAGCACCTTTCTCCTTTAGGAATGGTTCCTCTAGGCCTCAACCACCTTGGAGCCATCCCACCTGGTCATTACCCCTCTGGTCAGATACCGTTCCTAGCTCCCCCACCAGGAGTGTACACTATACCTGTTATGGCCACCCTCTCTCTTCCTAACATGACTCTTGGGATTCTCGTCTGGTACCTCGATCCTCCAGCCACCACCCCACCCGGTTAGCCTAAACCTTATCTTGCTTTGACCCCGGTTCAACCGGTCCCTATGGCTTCTCCCGCTGCAACAGTGCCTCATTCACCTCAACAGGAACCACCTCCCGTTGCGACCGCTTCGGGTAAGAAGGGAAAAGCTCGCCAGAGGGCATCAATGGACAATGCCACCCCGAAAAACCCTACCCCTTCTCGACCTCCACAGCATACCACCCAGTGTGCCTTGTGTGATGTTGTCGGCCATGCCACCCATACTTGTCCACAGTTGCCTCACCTAAAGTCCATGGTCAACGACACGTTTCCGGAATCTGATATCCCAGAGGTATATGTCACTATTCCCAATTCAATCCTGAAACTCAAACCATTGCACACAAATCACCCCTGTGCTTTGTGTGATTTCCATGGCCACTACACTCACTTTTTCCCTCGCCTCAAAGAGTATCTTTCCTCTTTAGAAGCCTTATGCCAATTCGAGGCTGAGTGCAATGAGTCAACTGCTCCCTTATTCTCGCATCTTGCTTCGGCAACACCAGAAGACACATATGCTCCCATTCTCATTCCCCCTTATGATGTAGAGATCACGGGTCCTTGGTCGGAAGTCCCCGATGAAACCTCCCCTAATGTTTCACCCGACCTCCCCTCGGCACCCTCCCTAGTCTCAACATCGGCAGATCCTTTGTATGCTTCCTTCTTTGTCACCCCTAGTGATGATACACATGCAAACCTCTCCTCTCATGAGGAGGAGTAAGGTCACTTCACCATGTTAAGTGGTATTTCTTCCATAAGTCGCCCCATCTTCTATTACGATGATGACATTATGGAAGTAGCCACCACTCCTAACTTTATCTATTCCCCCTTACATCGAATTCATGCATTCGAATCACATGCACCTTGCGGCCATTACATTGACACCCAATGTTTGGGTAAGGGGGGTACCCATATTAGAGAGCCCAGGAGAAGCAATTCTCCACCACTCTCCTAGTGAATCTAGTTGTGATGAATCTAGTCCCATTATTATTCCACATTTAGAAGAACCTCTAGAGTCCCATATCACTTCAAGTTCACTCTAGGAACAATACCCCTCATCTTTCCTTCATATTTCATCAGCAACCCAGTCTCATAGACAGTGTGGTTGACCAACCTAGCGGTTTTCTGGGTGAACATCAGTTCATTATCTCAAAATCATCTCTTTAGGATAATAACACCATGTATGCCAACCCGAAAACTTAACAAATCCATTTGATTCATATATGCAATCCCAAAAAGAGATTGGTAATCATCTATTTCCTCTCTCAAACTACATAACCACACCAAGAACAAATGGCACACTACATCATCAAAATGTGTTTAGATTCCCCTCTTTTTTTAAATACATTTTTGCATGCCCATAGCATGCCCACAACATGCTTGGGGGCACCTATGCCCCTCAACCATAAAAATCCCAGATCTCAGCCAAAAACAACACTAAAAACGCCTTTTTATGACAGGTCGCACTGTTCAGGTTATTTCCTGGGACAGGTCACATTTTTCTACCCAAAACCTGCTACCCAGGTCGCAGAACAGACCCCAAAAAGTGTGACTTGGCCTATTCACGAGCTCTGGGTACCTAAACTGAACTTTCAATCCACTGGAATGAAAGAGTAGGATTAGGCCTCTTACCTACAACTGATAGATCTCAAATTCCAACGGTCGGTTTATCTGCTACAATTGTCGCAAGATTTAAGGCCTCCTCTCCTCATGACATTCACCACAGCTCCACCGGCAACTAAGTGAATCTGGAAGGAAAATGCCTTATTAAAAGAAAATCCCTGATTTTTCTTTTGCTTACTGCGACTAGAAAGAAGCTCAATTTGACGCACCGCATATACCATTGGAAAGATCTCACCAAGCCATCAAATGGGTATCTATTAGCTTTTTTGATTTGAGACTTCACCAGGGCACATCTTGTCCAAGAAGCACCGCTTCACCCTTCCTCAAAATCGAAGTTCTTCACTTGCAACACTCGTACTGGGGGCACCATGTTGCCTTCATACTTGTCCGCACTTGTGTCGACTTTCGTCGTGAGTTACCATTTTGTACTTATGCTTTTATGGTCCCCATTGGACCCTTTACATATGTGGCAGCACCATCAAGTCACCCTTGTTTAGAGCATCCGAGTGTAGTCATCATCGCTTACGTAGAGTCTATCCCGAGTCCCTTTACATCTCGCCATAGTCCTCCATCATTCATTGCTTGGTCCCTTTCTCGTGTTGCACATTATGACCTTCAGTCCTATTGTCCCCTATCCCTCATGATATTATGTCAGTCGCTGCTAGATCATCCATGCCATTTATGCTCTAACAAGGGAAGTCGTATGTTTGCTACTTAGTCCCCCCCATTTCATCATCATCATTGGTGTCAGTCTACCAGTCACTCTACTATTTTCTCTCGTGCCTTAGTTGAGGATCGCTTATTGCCTCACCTATGGCGGACCTCCTTTTGTCGACATTAGCGCATCCATTCCAGAAGATAGGTCTAGAGAGCGATGTACCTTGGTTCTAGCTTCCACTCTTGTTCGGTGCCTCGGATCAGGCAAAGGGACTCCTTATTTCCCTTTGACTTGATTGTTTCTCAGCTCCAGCTCCTTTCAGCATGATCAAGATCCGTATACTCGATGGTTTAGTGATGCAGCAGCTGACATCGGTGATTCCCAGGTGTGTGTGAGATGTCTCAAACCTCATGAGGGGGTGGCCCTACAGGTATCCCCCCACACACTCAGATGACCTCTTCATTATAGCCTTCGATGTAGCTCCATACATTTGATGATGTTGGCCTCAGCTGCTTGCAGTGCCTTTTTGTTTGCATGTATCAGTCAAATTTCTAGAGCCGCATCTGGGTTGTATTTATATCTCATATACTCAGATATTATTGTACAAAGTCCTGGTTATTATCCCAAGCATAATATGTATGTGGGATTCATTATCCTGCTATTTTTCTGGCTCATGTTTAGGCTATCATATACTTTATTATTGTGTTCCATGGTTTTCTAGGCGCCTTATTGTTTGTACTATTGCCTCGGCGGGCATAGGTATGCCTCCTTTGCCGCCTATAGCAGGTACTCACTCATCAAAAAGACTTGTTGCACCTGCAAGTCACCTCCTTAGGGTCTAGTTCTTTCAAAACTTTGGTTTACCTTATACTTCTCTCTCTTTAACTTCCCCTTCGATGTCTAGTGATTGAGTTCTTACAACGTACTTCGATCATACAATTAGCTCCTAACGCTCGCACGCTGGGGGGCAATCTATTACACCATTTTTTGGTCTTCTAACCTATTATCATTAGATGGACCCAAGTACATCATTTAAGACCAATTTTACTCCAAGTAAAAATGCTTTCACTATGAAAATAACTCAGTAAATCACCTTTATTAAGTTGTTTATGGTATAAACAGGAAATCCCATAAGGAAATATTAAATAAATATATATTTCTTTGATTTTCCTCAAGAAATAATTAGTTAAACAATAGTTTAATTAATATTTCTGGTTATATTTAACCCAAAACAAATAAATTAATTAGATAAATCATTATTTATCTTATTATTTTCTAAATAATAATTGTTTAACTCTTATTTAAATAATATTCTTTGTTAAATATGACTAATTCACCCTTAAATAATTAAATAAATCATTATTTATTTGATTATTGCTCAACCATATCCTTAAAATAATAAATAAATCATTTATTTATTTATTATTACTTAATCACATCCTTAAAATGATAAATAAATCATTTATTTATTTATTATTTACAAATAAGGGGATTTGAATCAAGTCAAATTTCTTTTCCCTCCAACAAATATAATAAAATATTCCATAAGAGTGGATCCAGATTTGGTTAATAATATTTTAATTATGCACCAAGATCTAGACTAACTCAATATTTTGTTATAAATAGAAGGGTTTTCCCATTCATTTGTCACCTTTTGTTGCCTAAAGATCACTTTGGATCTCAACACTTGGTCTGGATATTGATCCATAATCATAGCCATAATTTTCCATTTTTGTTTGGGTTTTCTACACCATCAAGAGAGAGAAGTTCTAAATTTGAAGTGCTCAGGACTCACAAGAACCCATCCCATTGAGGAGAACAGGGAACACCCTCTTGTGTTTTCCTCCCAGGTGCCATTAATAAAATTATTTATTGGATATATTCTTGTTTTGTCTATTGGATCTATGGAGTAAATCTTATTTTTCTACTGTTTAATGTCTTCTAATGCATAGATCTAGATTTTTGCAGCATTTGTCTTGATCATCTAATTGCAGATCTGAAGATATTAGTAGTCATTTTTGCTGTTAGGGCTATAAGTTATGCATAGCTAAAGTGGTATTTTTTCATACACTTCGAATAAAGATTCATACTAACACTTGAAATGGAATACATTTCCTTATCATAGGTGGGGTATATCTAGACAGTATCAGTGAGTGTATCACTATGATATGCCACCAAATGTCCTTATTGAATCAGGACCGCACTAATAACATAATCACAGGCATATGTCTCAATATTAAACGGTTGTTGCAACTCTAACACAATGAGTATTAGTTCATTGAATGCCTTTTGTTGTGACTCGGACCAAAATTAATTTCATTTTACGTTGGACAGGGTGCCCCTAGATTAAAGTTTTGTAAAAGAATTCACATTTTGAGGAGAAGAGTGCACTGCACACTGATATGTTAGATTCTTAGGGGATTTGGGGCAGGTCGAAGTCCCTATTTGTAAAGAGATGGGATAATTTTGTATGCTTTGAACTCCGCCCATGGTTTTCGGACCATGGTATTTTAAAAGAAAAGACTATATAAGGAGTCTAAGGATAGCTCTCGAGGGAGAATTCATGTGGATGTAATGCTATATTAAATTGAGTATGTATTTTTTTTGTTTGTTGTGAAATAGAAGGCTCCTGCAGCTAAGTGCGCAAAGAACTTAGAAAGTTTGTCGCTGAGTGTGCAGACCCCTACAGCTATGTGCGCAAGGCAGCAAGTGTTGTATTGAGAATATCTGAAGTAATACAAGGAGTATTTAAAGACGGATCTGTGTCCTTACTTATATGTTTTATTTATTTGTATTTTGATGTTATTTGTGTAAAGTTAGGCTTTTTATCTATATGTGCATTTCGAATTCAGAGTTATGACTTCTTATGATGATTAATTCATGTTGAAGTACAAATATGTAGTGTGCAAGCTAGTTAACTAGAAGTGTTAAATAATGACTGCATAGTTAGCTTAGTGATCCTGCGAAGCTCTGATAAGTATTAAAGAGGATATAGTCCCTAAAGCCACACTCCATAGTCCCTCTGGATGCAAAAAAATAGTTCTAACATCCCCTAATATTTCCTTGAGTGAGAATTCGGTCTGCGTGGCAGATCGTTGCCGAAACAACCGATAATAGTGGGTTTTTTTGTAATTCGCGTAGCCATATCTGAACCTGGGTCTAGGCCCCATCAAGCCAACATTTTACTCCACCCTTGGTTACTTGAATTAATGGACAAATGATACAAGATAACTCCAACACAAATATTTGGTAGAAATTAGCAAGGCCCAAGAAGTTGTGAAGCTCTGTTAGAATCACTGGGGTCAGACAAATCCCGAATGACTTGGATCTTAGTTGGATACAAACACACACCTTTCTCATTAATAATATAACCTAATATTAGACCATTTCCATGCCGCAAGAGAATTTTCCAATTTAGAAATTAGGTTGTGCTACTGGAGAGTGTGAACGACCTGCCAAATATGTTTCAAGTGCTCTACCAAACTCTTATTGGAGATGAGGATACCACCCAGATATATAACAATTAAAGAGTTGGTGAAAGGATGCAAGATCTCATCCATCAACCTCATGAAATTTTTTGGGGAATTTTTCAAACCAAAGAGCATTAACAACCATTAAAAAATACCCTCCTTAGACTTGAAGCATTCTTCCACACATCAGGTTATTCTATTGGAACTTGGTGACATCCAGAATTCAAATCAATATTATTAAAGTGCTTAGCCTCCTTGAGCTAGTCAAGAAGGTTGTTAGTGTGGGAATCAGGTACCTATTTCTAAATATTATTTTCTTCATAGCCCTATAATCAAGGAAAAGTATCTAGGTCTCATCCTTCTTCTACATAAGTATAATTTGGCTCCCACAGGGTAAGGAAATTGGTCAGATGTGCCCTTTTTGTAGCAACTCTTGGATTTGTCGCTTTATTTCCTCATTTTCTAAAAGATAGCAAAGGAACATTGGCCCGTCATGTATAGATGCTCCAGGGTTCAAATTGATTGAATGCTTGACTCGATAGTGAAAAGATACCCTTGTGGATGAGTAGAATATGTATTTGTACTCTTCCACAAACTTCTCCACTTTCCTTTGTTCCAGAGGAGCACTAAGTGGAGCCACATATGTGGCCACAATCTTCTCCTTAATTTGAGAGTGAATTGGGAATAATACAAATTTCCTAGTCTTCAATAGGACCTTATTGCATTATTTAGTGGAGACCAAATAAATGGAAGTAGGCGGGGCTACCTCTGGTATCCTGTATAATTACTTGCCAAAAGTAATAATTACACTATGAGGTATAAACTCATACACAACATGACACTTCCACAAGAATGGTTAGCCTAATCGAACATCAAAAACTAAAAGGGGAGGAAAATCACACAACACATTGTCCATGAAAGGCTTGATGGTGTAGAGCAGGTGGCACTATTGGCTGACATAGAGAACTTTCCCTTTATGGAGCCATTTGATGGTGTATGGTTGCGGGTGTGCTATTGTTGGCAGGCTCAACCACTTAATGACCTTTGCTAAGATGAGGTTATTTTAACTCTCACTATAAAAAATGAAACATAGTGGTGAACCCTTCACCCACATCTATGATTAATAAAGACACTCACCTTCCTCCAGATCTTCAAGCTCACTTTGTTGGACCTTGATGGTGGAAACAATGGCACTAGGTTCCACATCAATGATATTTTTTCCCTTTTCTAGGTTTGGTTTAGAGTTAGAACCTGTGTCTGACTCTGAAGCTTTTACCTCAACCACTAATGACTGCTCTACGCGACATTTATTTATGTTATGAGTGGGACTCTTGTGGAACTTGCACCACTTTCCCATGTATTTCTTTGTCTTCCCATTACCATTATTTGTTTGTGGATTCCATCTATTGTAGAAATTAATTGTAGATTCAATATTGCTCATGTAATGTTCTAAAACATAAGACTCAAATTTACTATATTCATCTACGGAAATCAATTCATGATTAAGAAGCAATATCAAAAGCATGCATCATAATTTAACACACATACGGGAGGATATATCTAGGGGAAAGAAACTGCTCAAAACCCCTTCCTATATGTATTGCATTAGTCAGAAAATAGAGAAGAAATATAAAGCTTTCTCAAGCCTGAGCAACCTCTGCACAAGTATATTCTATCTCACTTCCTCATAGTCTGACTTTGGCCAACACCTAGCCAATTTTCATGCCTGCCAAGCTCCTACTTGCGTTATTTCATTCGGAATTAGCCCCTATTATTTAGGGAAACTCCTCATCCATAACTGCATAATCCCTATACGCCCTTCTTTTACTACATGCACCACTTTTACAACTTGGATGATTATACAAATTATAGTACGCTGCCCTTGAACTCCAATCTCAACTGTGTACTCGAATTTTATGCATGTATGAGTTAATTGTTAGTTGATTAATCAGTTAACTGGTTGAGCATTGAAGTTTCACCCCACTATTAGACCTCATACTAGTTCCTCCAATAGTTGTAACTATTTTAACTTACCTTAACTCAATTTAACTGAATTAAATTGTTACAACTGAAATTAAACTCAACTTTGGCCCCTAAAATTTAGGAATCATTGTACACAACTCAAGTTAAGCCCTCAAATCGAATTAACTAAGCTAACTCTGTGATAAAAACTCAATTAATTCATTCAAGTTGTCTTGTGATGTGGAATTTTGATTTTATCCTAGTTTAATTAACATCTGCAACGGAAAAGCATCCATAAAAATAAAAAATAATCATTGAATCAATATGCAACTCTCTACTAGGAAAATTGTGATGTTGTTGACTTTTCTACTGAGCCTCCTGCTATGTTTTCAACACTACTTTTCACTCCTCAATATCTGATTGACATTGATCCTCTTGTTACTAAATATTGTGGCCTCCCGTAACAAGGTAATGATCCACGAGACAAAAACACCTCAATGGACCCTACCCAAATTTATGCACTCCTAGGACAATTGCTTCACATTGTCCCACCTCACACCTGGAGGTATGATTGCATGTGCTCCCTCTACCCACTTGGATCAAAATATCTCCCTACTGGAGGTCTCTACTTGAGTGGATGTTTCCACTATGTCTCCTCTCTTCTTCACCATTTGTGGCTACTCTACAACTTGTTGAGGCTGCTTCTAAGGCTCCATTTTGAGAGGTAAATCATGCTCCCTCTCAACCACCAAGTTTCTAACCTTTTCCTTTATCCTCAAGGATTTTCATGCATCTTAGACCTCAAGTGCATGTAGGTTCTTGACTCACACAACGATATGGTTCACCTATCATGTGGTGATGTGTCTAAGGAAAACCTCCCCTTTTCTAAATATCACATCGTAGCCACGATCTTCCAATACCATGATGGAAACTAGATTATTCTTTAGACCTGGTACAAACATCACATCCTTGAGCCAGAGAGGGGAGAAAAAGTCCCTCTAAAAATTAATTATATTGATATCGATTTCATTGTACCTCTCATCATATCCAAACTCTATGTTCTACTTGAGGCCTTTCTCATCCAAGTCACTGAAGAAATCTCTATTCCCTGTCATGTGGAATGAGGCACCGTTGTTGAGATATGACATGCTTCCCATTATTGTGCTTTCCATGCATGCAATGACAATAAAAGTAATTTGTAATTGTGAATCCACAGCTTCACCTACTGCAACTACTGCAATATCTTTCCTGCTTTCCTTCTTCCGTGGAAATCTCATGGCATAGTGCCTAAATTCGTGACAATGAAAGCACTTGATATTGGAAAGGTATTTATTATTTCCCTCCTCGCCTTGGGACTTATTTCCCTTGGATTTATTTCCTTTGTTGAATAATGCAAGGTCTCTTCCTCTTCTTCGGATGAGGTCCCATCTTTGTTGGCTCGCCTTATTTCTTCTTGCACTAGATTAGACCATAACTAATCTCAACATGGTAGTTTATCTCTACCATTAACATAATCTTGATACCTGTTCCAGCTCTTGGGAAGACCCAACAAAGCTAGAGCTACCAAATATTCTTCAGGGATAGTCACATAACCCCGCCAAGTTCATCACTACACTATGTAAACTTAATTAGGTGCTACAAAATGGTGACATTCTTTTTCAACTTGATGCTTTGAAGATTTTCCTTGAGTGCCAACTTCATGTGGTCACTATTGTTCTCAAACAAAAATTTCAGTTTTTTCCACATCGTGAATGGAGTTTATTTCCTATGGAGATTCAAGACATTATGATCTTGAACTCCCTCCAATATGATCCTCCTCAGTTTAGCCACATCCTTCTTCCACTGAGCAAGATCATGCACATCAACTGCTGGGGGTTTTACTACAAATATATTGATGTAATCTAGTATCCCATTGTAATCTAATATTTCATCCATGCATATCATCCATGCCAGAAAATTTGTGGTTCCTTCCAAAGAATACTCGAGCCTAAGTTCGGTGGAAGTCATCTTCTCAGTCCTAGAGAAAGCCTGCAAAAATGGTCTTGAAATTCAAACCTTCTGCAAATAAAACTTTGAATTATCTTCTCTAATGTGAATCTAGCTCTGATACCATGTATAAATTAATTGTGGATTCAATACTTCTCATGTAATGTTCTAAAAGATAAGACTCAAATCTACTCTACTCATATACAAAAAGAAATTCACAGTTGAGAAGCAATATCAAAAGCATGCATCATAATTTAATACACATACACAAGGATATATCTAGGGGAAAGAAACTACTCAAAACCCATTCCTATCTGCATTTCAACTCAGAAAATAGAGAAGAAATACAATGCTTTCTCAAGCCTACGCAACCTCTGCACAACTATAATCTATCTCACTGCCTCAAAGATTGACTCTAGCCTACACTTAGCCAATTTTCCTTCCCGCTAAGCTCTTATTTCCTTGTTTTTTTCCCTTGGGATTTGGCCCCTATTATTTAGGGAAATTACTCATCCATAATTGTGCAATCCCTATAGGCCCTTCTCTGACTACATGTACCACCGGTACAACTTAGATAATTATACAACTAATACTACATTGGCCTTGAACTTCAATATCAACTGGGTACATCAAATTTCATGCATGAATGAGTTAATTATTAGATGATTAATCAGTAAATTAACACTGAAATTACACCCCCACTTCTAGACCTCCTACTAGTTCCTCCAATAGTTGGAACTAGTTTAACTAGCCTTATTAACTCCATTTAACTTAATTAAATTGTTACAGCTGAAATTAAACTCAACCTAGGCTCCTAAAATTTAGGAATCATTGTAAACAACTAAAGCTAATCGCTAAAATCAAATTAACTTAGCTAATTGAGTGATAACAACTCAGTTAACTCATTCAAGTTGTCTTGTGATATGGAATTTTGATTTTCTCCTAATTTAATTCAACGTAAAATTAAATCAGGATTTTCTTGCTTCCATTTTTCAACATGTGTTGTCCTAGGGTGGTGCACCCTAGATATGTCCTTTTTGTGTGGTTTAGGAATGCCCTTACCCTACTTCTATTGTGAACGATTCATATATTCTAAGTATCGCTTCTTTTGTTTAAATTTTTGCTCGATTTTGACATCATATAGGTATGTTGCACCAATTGAGGAGTTGTCCATGAACTCCATTTTTTTCTTGATGTATCTATGCATACATCATGGTGCTTAAGTACTATATGTCTCTCGGAGTCCTTAATACCTAGCTTGGTGCACAAGCTATGAAAAATATTTGTGAACTCTGGCACTGCTTGGTCCCTTTCCTTCCGTAGTCTGGTCCAACTCATGCACTAGCCTTTGTACCTTCAAATAGGGTAATATTTTTCCTTAACATCATTCCTGAAAGAGTTCTAAGTGTGTGCGAATGAAAATAGTGCAGATTCCTTTGTGGCCCTTTTCTCACAGTAAGTTTCCCACCATTCCTTAACATGGGGAGTGGCCTTAAGGCGTGAAAAAGTAATATTTTCTTTATTGGAAAAATGATTGACCAAAAAATATTATTATAGTATATTTAAAAAAATTTCTAGAGCATCTGCATTTATTTGTCCTTCAATTATAGGAATATCAAAATTAAATTGTACCTTAAAGGTTTTGGTGCCTTCGAAGTGTTCATTGTACGAAGATGTGTCGCCTATTAGTCTCTATCAAAGGATATAGGAAAAATTGTACATCATCTTGTTCCTTTGTCATTCGAGGGTGTTTTTGAGAAAAAATTGGACAAGATATCCTAATCCCTTTCCTTTATTTTCTTCCACCATGGGGGGTCGTCAGGGTCAATGAGGATGTTCTTGCAGGGGCTCATGCAATTTGAGTCCCAACTCCTTATACCTTGACCTCGTTGGGGACATGCACAAAAAAGAAAGAAAGAGAAGATCACTTTGATACCAATGATCCAAATATATGAATGGAATGAGATAAAATACATATTTAAAACCAAAACATGGAAAAAAAATTAAACTTGACTTCTATTATTAGATGGAAAATATTGAAATTGTATACATGTAGAAGGAAAGGAAACTAGCTCGAATGGTGGCATTTGATCTCTGAGAAGAGATGTGAAAACTACATGCCTTCCTAAACTGTATTACAATTATGCTGAGAGGAATTTTTATCATGAAGAAGTGATGAGAAAACATAAATATCCAAAAACATCACCCTAGGAGATGAAGCAACAAAGGCTTATGGGTCCCAAGGGGGTAAGTTGGAACATCAACTTCCAGGGGTTGTCACTTTGGCATCCCATATCTTTTTTGCATGCATGATATTATGTTGGAAAGGTCTATACAAGGAGTAAATTTTTTATTGTTGAATATTGTTGGCCTATTTCATTAAAAAAATGTCATTTAAGGCCTCAAAATGGCTCTAGAAGTCCAGGACCTAAAAACTACCAAAAATAGAAAAATGACAAAATAGGAAAATTGTGCTAAGATCTAGTGGAAAATGTGGGTGGTCATCGATATCCACTTGGATCAAGATAACTTTTCGCACCATTCAATTGAATAGTGCAATAATGTTTTCTTGATCACAAACTCTTCCTTCTTCAAGTTTTCTACCTTTTTAGTTATACAACCCAACTCTAGACTCTAACTTTTATTAAATATGTTTGCACATTCATTACATTCCTGCATTGTTTTGGCACCTCATAAAAATGACTTATCTCCCCCTATGACTTTCCACTTGTACCATGTTAAAGAATAATAAAAATTTGTAGTACAAGAAATAGATGATAGAGAAAGAGAAGCATAGAATGTGTAAATTAAAAATTTACTATTTTTATTTTTTTCGCATGTAAAATTTCCTTAGTGAAACCCTCCAAGAAATTCCTCATATTCTAGGAATGGCATTCGAGGTAAATTACATTAGAGAAGAACATGTAAGCCTAACTCAGAGGGAATCTACTAGACTTGATCGTGTGACATATCAACAATATCTAAATTGAAACCAATTACTTCAAATCAATTGAGATAACCATCTAGGCTAAAAATGTTTGGAAACTTCTCATCCCACCTTCAAATATTTAAGCGAAAGTGATATTGTCATTACATTGCGAGATTAAATTGGCCTACAAAGGAAAACAAGACAAAAGCGAGAATTAAACATAAGCAGGGTGGATAATAAATTATCCTCTTAACCACCTAAGATATGCCCCATTAACTTAATTTATGGAATATCTCATCCTAACCTCAAGCAATTAAATGAAAATGAGATTACCAATACCTTTCCAGACCCAATCAACCCATAAGGGGAAAACATGTTGGGGGAGATTTGAATCTGAGTAGGGTGGAGAATAAATTTTCCTCTTCACCACTCAAGCTAGACCTAATTGACTAAATATTTTTGGAACATGTCATTCCACACTTGAGCACTTAAGAAACAATGAGATTGTTGGTGCCTTGCTAGCCCCAATTGGTTCACAAAGGGAAAGCATTTCACAAGTGGGATTTGAACCTAGGTGGGAAGGAGAATGACTTAGCCTCTTAACTAATCAAGCCAGACCAAATTGACAAAAAAAATTTGGAAACATATCATCCCCACACTTGAGCACTTTTCTAATACCTTACCACGCTCAATGATTTCATGAGGGATGGAAATGTCACAAGTAAGATTTGAGCCTAGGTGGGAAGGACAACAACTTCTCCTACTAACAACTCAAGCTAAACCCAATTGATTATTCATTATTTTTAATACTTATAATACAAATATATATACATAGAAAATGAAACTTTTCAAGAATACAAATTCTAACATTGTTTCTAAATAAATTAAATCCAAATTGTTATAGAAAAATAATATCAAGCAATTAATATTTTTCAATGGAAAAAATAAATAAATAAAAATAAAAACAACAACTAAAAAAATGAAAATTGTCAAAATATTGTTTTTTTAAGTTATGTCAATTAAATTCTACAATAATGCGCAAGAAATCATGAATCAAGGTCAGTATGGGCAAGCAAGGACAAAGACTCGATTGTGAGTCTTGCATGCCAAAAAAAATAACAATCAAGTCATACCCAGGTTTCCTTAAGATTATTTTGTTGGAACTACAGTGGTAACCCATGGAGACGAGGACTTGGGTTAGGGCCTATTGCGGAAGATAGACACATAATTTTCCTCACATAAACACATGAGCATGAAGGGTGAAAGACACCTTTGTTTGAAGGGAACTGGAAGATGGTAGTGTGGAACAAGGTAACAGGGATTGGCAAAGGAAACAGGGATATCATGGTATTAGTGAGAGAAAAATAAGGTTGTTTCATTCAGCTAGAAAAATAAGACTCAGATAAATAACTATTTTGGTTTAAAATATCATAAAATGGAAATCACATCATAATTACAGCATGCTATTTTGTGTCGCAAGTTTCAAAAACCTACAAAAGTAGAGGTCTTGACTACAAATATCCCTTTGTAGCCTTAAAAGCATATACTGCAACACATTCTCAGCTAGGTGAAGTACTGATAGTGAGTGATTTCAATGCTAGGACTGCAAGTGAGAAAGCTAGAATTATTTGTTGTAAAGAAGACTTTGACCCTATCTGGCTTATAGAAGAGAGTAATCATTAGTGGGAAAGAATTTAAGAGGACAAGGGATGCAATCTATTTGGTGAACAATTTCTTACTCTATGTGGGGCTTTCGATTTAGGCATTTTTAATCGTTTGACTAGATGGGAAAGTTTCAGTAATTTCACTTACAATACTTACAATGGAGCAAGTGTAGTAGATTATGTAATTTGATCGCATGTTTTGTGTGAGAAAATGGAGGAAGTTTTGATTGGAAATAAACTTTGTGACTTAAAATCAGATCACAAGCCAATTTATTTAAGTTTCTCTTAGACTAGAAAGAAGCAATTAGGGTCAAAAACTCAGTGTGTTCAACAAAATATCCCAAAGTGCATAATTTTTTTGACTCCAGAAAATTGTAATAAATTCAAAATAACGTTAGAGAGGCTCTTTGAGAAGGAGAAAATCCCATTTCATGGTCTTCATAGTCATGAATTAACACATTTAATTTAAAGCGCACTTGCACAGTGCAAACTTAGCAAAAATTAAAAAGTCTAAAACAAATTTATTTCTGGTTAATGCTTGGTTTGACGAGGAATGAAAATAGGCAAGGATAATGTGGAAAGAGTCAAACAAGGATAACATAAAGTTTAAATATTACAAGTAGATATTAAGAAATAAAAAGCTCGACTTCATGTTTTTGAGGAGAGAATAAATAATCTTCCTTGGGAAAAATAACCCCAAATTATTTTGGAAGGAGATCCAATCGAGAAAGATGCAAACTGGAAACAATATTACATCTTCTAAATGGTTCAAATATGCAAGACAACTTTATGAGAAGGATCCCAAGGTTGACCCTCCTCCTTTGGTCAACACTGATATAGAACTCTTCATGGTGCAAGAGGTAGAGATGGGTATCAAAAGGTTGGGTTTTGGAAAAGAAAAAGACTTTGCTGAACTCCAAGAAAAGTATCTAAAGCGGGGTTTAAAAATTCTTGCCCCTCATATTACAAAAATTTTCAACAACATCATACAACAGGGGTTCCCCATAGATTGGACAACAAGTCTGGAAATACCTATTTTTTTAAGAGTGGTCACGTCAATAATCCCTCCAATTATAGGATCATAATGATAAACCCCTTGTTTGCAAAGTTATTTGGAAGCATGTTAGAAAATAAAATCAGCAGGTGGGAAGAAGAAAGAGATAATGGTGCTAAAGGGCAAGCAAGTTTTAGACCTAAACATTCCATAGTTGATCATGGTATAACTTTAAGGCACATCATTGAAAAAGTTTGGGAGAAAAATAAAGAAACCTTTTGTTGCTTTGTTGATTTCAGAAAAGCATTAGACAGGTTCCTAGGGATAAGCTTTGGCCTAGAATGGAGGAACTTGGGATTCCCAGGCATTTGAGAGAAGTTGTGCATAGGCTGTATGAAGAGGTAAAAGTCAAAATTAGAACTTCAACATGCATTTCTGAAATTTTAAGAAGCGATATCAGGGTCAAGCAAGGTTTCTCATTGTCTCCTACCCTTTTGGGTTTATATATCAATAAGCTTGAAGAGTTGCTAAATTCACAAGGGGATGATGGTATCCATTTGGGAAATTTTTTTATAAGGCTTCTTTTGTAGGCAGAGGACCTTATTCTAATTGCTAAATCTACTCTTAGTTTGCAAGAGAACTTACTTTACCTTGAGAAATTTTATATAAGGGTGGGGATGCAATTCAATATTAGCAAAACAAAAGTAGTGGTTTTCTCTAATAAAATAAAACATAACCAGCAATAAGTTCTACTTTGAAGGCGACATTATGGAAGAAGTTGTGGATTACAAATACCTCAGAATTGACTTCAACAAAAATCTAAGTTGGGATGGTTGTAGAAAGAATAGAACTTTGGGGGGTTGGAAAGAATTTTATGCTTTTAAAAATAGGTGTAGACAGGCAGAGTTATGGGACTGGAAAACCACTCTAACTCTTTTTTGGATTTTAGTGATTTCGATGATTCTCTACGGTTGTGATCAGTGGGCCAGAAATACATTCGAGATGCACTGGAAACAAATTGAGAAAATTCAGAAGCGTTTGATTACAAAAAGATTCAAAATTAAAAGTGCAGTTCCTTATGCTATCTCGTTAAGTGAAATAGGGGTTGCTCCTATTGAAGCAATTGCTATGGTGTGAGTCATAAGGTATTTTAAAAAAATGAGCAAATGGAAGAGGGCAGATGACCTAAGGTTGTGTTTAATGACATGTTTCACAAAATAAAGAAGACTTGGATACGGAAAAATAACAGATGGTTTAGTAAATGGGGTATTTGCTTGAACATGTGTCCCACAAACAATAAAGAGATAAAAGCTTTTGTTATGGATAAGTTCCACAAAAACACTTGGGAGAAGGAGTTAGGGAGAAATAAGAAGTATTATATTGAAGAGTTTAATCCCACTCATAATCATCAACAAAAAGCGTACATAGGGACCAATATTTCTTGGAGAGCTAAAATTCTTATTCCTCAGTTAAGGACTAATTCTCATCAACTCCGTTGTGAAACAGAGCACTGGAAAAGGCCAAAAGAAGTGTGGGAGGAAATAGTATGTATGTTTTGCTCTTCCGGAAAAGTGGAAACAAAAAATAATTTCATTTTAGAATGTGAGGCCTTCAAAGACAACATGGAAATGTATGCAGATATTCTAATAGCTAGCTCTTGGGATAATCTATTCAACGAGGGGTTTGTCGAGAAGTTGGGAGTGTTTATTACGAGACTTCACAGGAAAAGGGTCGAATATAAGAACTAGTGGGGAAGAAATTTGTCCCATAAGCTGTCTTTAGCCTCGTAGACGTTAAAATAATTTCATTTCATTTCATTAACTTAAAAACGTTCAATATAAAGCAAAATCAGTAATAAATTTTTTTAATGATTAACCTACATGCAATGAATTAACCTATAAAAAATAATTATCTAGAAGAAAATAAATAAATAAAATAAAAATAATAAAATTATTGTTTTTTCTATCCTATCATTTCACCATATCAATTAACTTCTACCATTGACTTAGAAGCATTCAATATAAAACAAAACTAAAGGTATATGTAAATTAATATTCACAAGCATTCGATATTGAACAATCAAATACATATTGAATTTAATATATAAGTATGAAATCATTTTGACCAATAACATACGCTGTAGTCTAACTAGACTGCTTTTTTGCCCTGAAAATCATTGAAATTCCGGTAAGATTTTAAGAAAATCTGGCAGGGATTTTTGTAAATCCAGGTTATAGCTATCAAACTTCAATATTTTGGGTGCCTTAGAGGTTTTTGATGGTGTTGTATCCATTTCCACCATCAAAAACATGATTCAAACATTGATGCAAGATTTTTTACTTTTTTTTCGTGGCCACTTTTGACCGTCCAAACAATTCCTCCACCTCCGTAAACAACTCCTTAACATACAAATACTCAATATTGAAAAATAAAATGCATATATATTGAGTAATCAAATACATATGGAATTTAATGTATAAATATGAAATCATTTTGACCATTAACCTACAAGCACTCTCTATTGAGAAATAAAATGCATATATAAATTAATATATGAGTTTGAAATCATTTCACTATTAACCTAATCATATTTAATATTGAGCAATCAAATTCATATGAGAATTTATTAGAAAAGTGCCTATTTAATTACATCTTATTTATTAAAAAAAAATTATTCCCAATACTTTACTTTCCCTTTATAACTAGAGTATTCTCATTATTAAGAAAAGGTCTTATAGAGTTTTATGTTTTATGGATAGTATATACCCCACATTTGAATATGAATAGTATACCCACCACATTTGAAAGCGAACAGAAAGAATGAGTGGATGTCCATTGTTAGTGCTACCACTGATAAATGAAACATTAAACTTTTTCTCAGCGAAATTTTAGGGACAAGATAAAAATCCTATAACGTTCAAAGATTAGATATTGTATTGAGTTATGTGGAGAAAATATTCAATATTATATTGAGTTATGTGGACAAAATTCTAGATACGAATAGAAATTATATATAACGTTCAAAGATTAGATATTGTATTGACTTCTGTGGACAAAATATTAGATATTATATTGAGTTATGTGGACAAAATTTTAGATACGAATACAAATAATATAATATTCAATGATATTAAATTGGCTTATGTAGATTTTATTGATGGGATATGGATGTGCCATTTGACGTGATTCTTAATGCTCATAGAAATATACTTGCATTATTTTATGGGATATTATGATTTCCACCTTTAATGTTCATAGAAATATACTTGCATGATTTTATGGGATATTATGATTTTCAATAAAATAGAACAATATTATTATTATTATTTTATAGGATATATGATTTTCAATAATCTAGAACATGATTTTTATTATTATTTTTAATGTTATATGTTTAATTATGAATAAATATTTCGTTGAACTATAAATAATTAATAATAGGAGTTTGTTTTATAATTAAAAATATATATAATTTATTATTTTAATTATTTATATATAATAAAAATATAAAATACAAAATATCATATTATTTGTTTTGTTAATTAATTAATTATTCTATATAAACACATAGAAGAGATATTTGAAATACTTTTCTCTAGAAGAATCTAAATGTCATATTGTTTTCAAATAAACTGAAAAAAATGAAAATTGTTTACTAAAAATTGTTGTTAACTAGTTGAATGTTCTATCTACACTAGTTTTCAATACTCTATTTATAATGAACATCTAGCTAGTTGAGCTCCATCACAACAAATCTCCCTAACAACAAAATGTTAAACTACCATTGCATCACACCACTTCCCTCACAACCAAACTATTAGTGTATCTAATAAGTCAGTAATGAAAACTACCTAACACTACTAATATTGCTCGGTTGGTTGCACCTCCTCCTCCAATGAGAACCCTACCTGTGTGCTACAATAGGGTCACCATCTCTTCCATAGGGAAAAGCAAAGATTCAACATTTAGCAATAATTGTAAAACTTACATAAGCAAAACCTTCAAGCACTAAAAATGGTACTCAATTCTTGGACGCGGGTCATATTGACCTTTCCAAATGTCCATTGTGCCACTTTTGCTCTCATTTCTTCATTCTTCACTCAATCTCACCTTAAGAAAATTTCTAGATAATAGTGCAATAATATTTTCTTGATTATGAAATCTTCCTTCTCTAGTAAATTTTTACATTCTTAGTATGTAAGTGATGATGAATTGGACCATTGCTACACATGTTGTGACAGTTTCAAGCTATATTATCTATTTTCCCCTCTCTGTTCACAATGAACTGTAGATTGGCACTTAATTCCTAGATCTGATGATATTGAGCGCTTAGCACTAACTATGTGAAATCACCAAAGGTTTAAACCTTTAACATTCAAGTGCTATACTTAGTCACCCCACAAAATCAAGCATTATAACCTGGAACTTACCAAGATACCTGAATATCGACATTTCACAAATAGCATTTTTGTATTTCTATCTTAATATGACAAGAATAGTTGATAAATTACTTTTCATTAATTAATGTCACTAGAGGGTCAACTTATCAGGATATCAACAATCAAGTGATATCGAGATCCACGTACAGTTAAATAATGTTCCAATATGGTAGCATTCATGTATGACATGGCATTGTTTGATGACAATGTGTATGTCATGCTTTATCCATTTATTAACCACAGGCATTGGATATTGATAATTGGCCAAAATGAGAAATAAATAAAATCACTACCAAAACATTGAGCGCAAAAATGGAATCTTGCAATAGAACCATGATACTGGAAAGTTGGACCCTGTGTATGTGAATCTTACGATGGAATCTTGTTATCGGAAGGTTGGGGTTCGATAGAATAGGTAGATCTTGACAATAAACCTTTACGTTTTTTTATTTGATGACAACACCACCATAACTTGAAAATTTGTGAGTTTCATGTTTTACGGGCTTTCTCGATATCATAAACTTTGATTTTTGGAACCCTTCAACAATGGAACCTCATTATCCTAAGAATTGAAGTTGGTTGAAGAACGAACCTAGAACCATGACTAGTTAACCAATTCCACACAAGAGATCATTCTGAGAAATACACAAAAGCCTAATAATCGATAAATATATCAACAGAATTCGAGTGAATACAAACACACTAATTTTCCCATCAATAAGAAAATACAAAATAACCCTAAGATTTGTGCAATGGTTAGAATAGAGGATGGATGATTACATGTTTTGCAATGGTGTTTGCACTATCACCCTCTTGGTCTAACTCATGCCTCTTCCCACTCACATGATACTCTAATATATTTCCTACTTTTTCTTCTTTTGTGATTACATTGAAAACCTCACACATAAAACACTCTCATATATAATACTTACAAACTCAATCATTTTGCTAATTCAACTAACAATTTCCCTAAATTTTCCAAGTTTTTCTATTGTGTGGAAAATTGTGCCAATCATCAAAACCTCTTAACTATATAGAATCATACCTTCTAGAAATATTATAATCTATAAATTCTAAATATTATAAGTTTTAAATGGAAAATTAAGGAAACCAACTTACTCTATTAAATATTTTGACCTTTGAAGGGCAATCATGAGTTTGACTATTAATATGCTCCTACATTAGACTCCCAAGAAGAAAAGAATTATTCTTGAGCTCTTCAATATTTGTACCATACTTTGAGATTTCCATTATTCTCATCCAAGTAGAATCCTTTAATGGGTTATTTTTCCATGTAACCAAATATTGAAAGTATTATTTTCCTTGTATTCCTTTTGACATATTTTGTTCCAATGCTACTTCAATCTCCTTCTAAACTATTCTAGGAAATTGTTTCTTCCATCCAATGGTCTGATTTTCATCACTAAAATTTTGATCTACTAAAACAATTTGTGTTTCCTTGGAGGGATACAAATATGCAACATCAATTACTGGAGAAATTCCAATGTTACTTGGAGTTTTATTTCATAAGTATTAAAAGAAAAATTTCTTAAAACTTTACATGATCCAATCTTCTTAATTTTTAACTTCTTATATGTCCCTATTGTTGGCAGTATTTACTGTCACCGATGTCAAATGAAACTATGATGATCAAGCTTCAGAGGGTTTACGAAGGTGTAGTTTTCAACAGAATGATGAAATTTGGTGCTTCCATATCACACCTACATGGGAGGTTGAAGTTTGCACAACATAAGGATGAGTAGGGTAATTCGAGTAGAAAAAGGCCAAGTCATACCAACATAAGGCTGAGTAGGGTTTTGGAAGTGTTTTTCTTGGCACACCCACACAACAACTGAATAAAACTTGGTGATTCATGGATTGAAATTTGGTGTTTTTATGATGCTTGACCTTGAGAATATAAGTGGTCTAGTTCTATACAAGGCATGAAGATTAATGGCTCATATTAACATCAAGATCACAACATGCATGAAATTTAAAGTGTGTTTATGCGCGTGATGGATCCAACAACTCAGAAAACCTCGATCTAACATCCCATATATATATCAGGCTCACACATGCACGATGGCTAAAATAGGGAATGCACCCTATCTGATATCTAGTATTACATGGTAGTGGTATGATGTGGCATCAGGTGGATACCAGGTGGATGATCCAATTGCGTGGTAGCAAAAATGAGTGACTCATGGCACTTATTTTGGGTTGATTTAGATGACCGAATAGATGAGTGGTAGGTGACATGTGGCAAGTACATGTCGACACTCGAACACATGGATGACACTAATTAATCACAACAAAAGATATGGTAGATGACTTGGTAGGTGACGTGGAAATGGTGGGTCCTACACTAAGTCACCAAAGTCCATTTTTGTGTATAATCAGTAATGCCAATATCTAGTATGATGTGTAAAACAATGATGTGGCAGATGGCATGGAAGTAGAAACATGTGGTAGATAGTAATTACTCCATAGTGGATTGAAGAAGCAGATACATAGGTGTTACACAGCAATTTGTCACCGTCCCTGCAATTCCCCATCCTGCACATTGGAGGGCTTGTCCCGTGACCTGTGAGCAGTGACATAACTTGAAAACACTTTCATGGAATTCCCCTGAACATGTATTTTCATTTCCTTGAAGACAACTCCTTATGAAAAACCCTAAAAATAGCCTCTTTACCCTTGGTGCGACTAGCCAGTGTTATACCCGCGCCAATGGGGGAAATTCTCCAAAGAAGGCGCGCCAATTGGTGCTCTGTCCCAGAGTTGTACCCGCGCCAGGCTTAATAAATGGTGTTTTTTAAAAATAAATGGCGGAAGATTCATTCCAACCAATTCCTAAACTGGTTCCTAATTTGAGTTGGGAGGTTGGCTGCGGATCTCCATGTAGAGGAAGTGGTTTTCCACCTCTCATGGAAGCTTCCTTGAGGATAGGGCCAATCCCATGATTGTAGGGATCCCAACTCCCCTTCCTCCATCTATATAAGCTTGCCATTTTCCTTTGCAAGCTAATCTCCAATAGTCTCCAAGAATCTCCAAGACCCTTCATAGCCAAAAGAATGCTGCAAGAGTCCTCATAGTGTTAAATCAATAGCAAGGAGATTGATGATCGAAGAGAGAGGCTTGTCCCCATTCCCGACAAGCTTTACCGAGATGTATTCCGTTGACGACCCACCGAAGGAGAATTCAGCGTCAGAGCCAGGTTGTATTTTCCTTTGAATGAATGAATGATAAGCGACTATTGGTTATGGTTCCACTCGTTTTGTTCATTATGATCATGAGTTGTGTCCTCTCTGACTGACACATAATTGTGTATATTGGATTTTACGCTTGTGTTTGTCGTGTTTCTTGCATGTGCAGGTGTTCGATCGCGATGAGCGTAAAGGATTATGATTTGTCGGAGCAAGGGAACGGGAGTGCTACCTCTTCTACAAACAACATCGTTGGATTCAAGGTAAGCCTTCTTCGCAAGTTGGTTTATTGCAATTAGGAACTTGCACCATTGCGTGTTTTTATTGTTGCTAGACCCGATCTGGGCTAGTAGAGATCGCCTCTGTCCGCAGAGGGGATTTACCTCTTCAACAAATTAGCGACTCCACTGGGGATCGTCTAGCTTGTTGTTTTGCTTTGTAAACTACAGATGGAGCCTGAAGTTAGCCAGATAGCCTTTGAAACGCTCTTGCCCTGCATTAGCGAAAGTAGATGAATGTTGCTTCAGTCAATCTCCGGTCTAGTTTATGAACTGAATGTTTGGAGTATTGTCTTGTCTTTTGGGTCTATCCTTGACTTTGCTTGCTTGACCAGCTCTTTTGGCTGGCTCTTTCTGTGTGTTTGGCTTTTGCTTGACTGTATCATCACTGGTCTGCTTCTTGGATTGCTCCTTTTTTATTTTTCCTCAGTAAACTTGGCTAGCGTGCTTTTTCAGCTTGACAGTCGCGCCCATTGGCGCAGGTTGCTAGTGTATTAACCGCGCCAATTCTGTTCTGGCGCTAGTTTCAGCCTCATAGTCGCGCCAATTCTGTAAGGTGCCAGGGTTTGCTCTGTTTTGAGCTTTCTGAGCTTGATCTGTGTGTTTGGTTTCATTTTTACGACTGCCTGAGTGTTCTGGAGCCTTGTTTGACTGACTGTGACCTTCATCCTTTGGTTGTTTTCCCGTTTCTATCGATTTTACATTCTAGCCCTAGGGCATCTAGGTGCTATTGTGTGTCGAGCCTCCCTCGGGAGTTTTTGGTTTCTATCTGTTCAGTCAACCTTGTGATTGCTTCTCTACATTCGTTTGGTGGTTGTCTATCGTCTTATTGCGCTATTTGAGTGATTGGCTTCTTCTTCATTCGAATTCTGCTTTGTCTCGCTTTGAGCCTAGATCACATGGTTTATTTGACTCTTGGAGATTCTGCTTGAAGTAGTGAGTCTGGTCTTGGTTGGGAGAAATTCTTTGTTTTTTCATTTTCAGGCGTTGGCGCTTGTTGTTAGTTAGCAACCCGTGCCAATTAGCCATTGGCGCTAGTTGTCAGTGAGCAAGTCGCGCCAGTTGGCGCTAGTTGTCAGTGAGCAAGTCGTGCCAATTTCAGGGTGTGTGAAAATTGAGATTTTTTCCCTAAATCCTTCACCAGTGTGTCTTTTCCTTCCGGTATTTTCACTGTATGAGCATAGATTACATTGCTCATTGTTTTGAATGTCTTCTTTCCATGATTTCTTGATGTAAAAGGGAATGAATGCCTTGTTTTGATCTCATGCTTTGGAAGTCCTCTTTGTGTTTGACCTCATATGTCTTGTCAACTTTTGAGGAATTTTGTTACAAAGTGTTTTGAAACAACGATTGCATTCTTAGTGTTTGATTACATCCTTTTTGCATTAAGAAGATTTGCGTTCTTTTAGTTTTCGTCTCATAGTTTTCTTTTTGTTAAAATGCATTAGATCACATTGCATTGAAAAGTATTTTTTGAGATCCATCATTGAACTTAGATCACATTGTTTAATGATTGAAAACTAGAAATCGCTTTGATTGCATTCTCTTTTATTAAAAGCATGCATTAAGTAGATTCTCATTTCATCGAAAAATGCATTGAGTGCATTCTTATAATTTGAAAAGGAAAAGGAAATTGTGCATAGATTAAAATTGCATAGTTTTCGAAGAAAAAAGAGGATTTTGCATAGATTACATTGCATTATTCGCATCATTGAATGTTTGAATACTTTTGGATAGTGAAAGTCATCTAGTTTGGAAAAGTTTCATTTTCAGTGTTTTTGTTTGTTGCATCATGGTTTGAAGCTCTTCCCTTAACTAGATAGCATTCATCGAATTGAAAAGTTTTCTTTTCTCATATAGCTGCATATAGGGGATTGTTAGATGACATACGGTAGGGCCTTGAAACCGAGACATAATTGAAGATCAACCTTAAAATTTATTCAATTTAACCTAAGGAAGCATTGAAACATTAATGAAACATTTAGAGGTTTAGGTTAGAGACGTGTTCCGGCGTCCTTAAACCTAGTAGCTGTCGTTCGCCTCTTGGCTTTAGACAGCACTAGTATGGACTTGTTCTCCCCGTACCGTCGCGTATATAAAGGGAGACCCCACTAGGTTGCCATCCATTATCCATAGGAAGCCGAGTCTGCCACCCTATACCCGTGATACACCGGACATAACATTCGGGGAGATTGCCTACACGTACATTAAGTCCTTGGTTGATTTCTCTTTCATTTTGAAACCAAGGTGTATATTTCAGTTCACGGATCTCTGGTACACCCTTTGCCTAGAGTTCCAGAGTAGTCATTTCGATATTTTCTGACTCTTTAAATTTGAAAAGGTCATCAAGCGCTTGTCCTTTCACGCTTGTTTCCAATCTGAAAGTGATAGAGTCACCTTTTGCCTATTTCTTGACTCTTAAAATATGAAACGGTAGAGTTTTGTTTCAATGTTTTAAAAATTAACTGCCCACAAAATATTCCTGGTTAAAGTTAGTTTCCTTAGGGTGTTGTTCCGAAGATCGTTTCTGATGGCAACTTTTTCGGAGTTCACCAACCAAGGAATCCCCTCCGATGGGAATCCGGGTCCTCTTCCTCCTTTTGGAAATGTTGGCGCTCCTTATATCGCAATGTTGTCCCTTCCTGGGTTAACTGTTGGGTTTCCTGTTTGGTTGTTCTCAACCTCTGTGGTCCCGAATGTCCCAGCTACTGTTCAACCGTCTCCTCCGCCTGAACAACATCATGTTGATTCCAAGGTGGACCTCTCCCCTTCTTCGCATGTTTCTGCGTCCTCCTCTTCTACTTTGCCTGGTGAAAGTCTGGATTTGAGTAACCAGGTGGCTAAGAAGAAGAATAAGAAGACAAAGAAGAAGAAGTATGATAAGCGAGAGGCTAAAAGTGCAGCTACTGCTTTTGGAATATATCCTCTTGATAAACCTTCCAACCCTCTGCAGAAAGTCAAGTTACCTTGCATGTTGTGCACGGGAGACCATCTTCTTCGAGACTGCCCTGGAATTCCCAAAGTGCTTGAAGAATGGTCCAGCGGTTGTCCGCCATTGCCTTTAGCTTCCGGGAGTCAAGTTCGGGGCACGTCTTCAACTGGTGTTAGTAAGGCTCCTAAGAAGCAGGGTAAGATTACCAATCCCTGTAAGTTGTGTGAAGGGCACCATGCCATTCACCTTTGTCCTTATATGGATGAAGCCAAGCGAGTGTTGGACAACCCGACTGTTTCTACACCATGCCTTCCGGCTAGTTACAAGCAACTTTCTTTGAGTCCTCCACCAGCTGATCCTAAGATTGGTCAAGAGTCATCCTTGGTCAATCCCGCTCCCTCGGAAATTCAAATTCAGGAATCCATTCCCGACCAATCATTGGTCGTGGGATCAGTTGAACTGGCCCCATCTACTATACACCAGGTCTTTTCCATCGAGAGTGGACCCCACACCCCTCAGGTTCTTCTTGTTTCTTGAGATTCTTCGAACTTGGAGAAAGATTCTCCTGTCCCTATACCTCAAGAAGCTACTTCTCCGCCTCCCGTGATGAAGGTCCCGGAGGATACCCCTCCCACCTTCGAGATGGAGGTTGTGGAGGATGCTCCTTCTTCTTCCGTAACACCAGGGGAAGACCATCTCGGTTCGATGGTAGCCCCTCCGAGTAGTTTGGTCACTTCCTTTGATTGGAATCGATTTACAAGATATCGCCTTCCGTCTTATGTGCCTTTCAAGATCACAGTACAGGCTTTTGGTCTGGTCGTACCCAGCACCATTATAGACGAAGGCGCGTCTGTTAGTATTTTGTCTTCAACTACTTGGCAAGCTTTCGGTTCGTCGTCGCTTGCGCCTGTTACACAGAATCTGTTGGCATTTAACAGCAGAACGAGTCAACCCTTAGGGATCCTTCCAAGGTTACCTGTTACTTTGGGAGGTAAAACCGTCCATATGGACGTGATGGTTGTTCCAGGCCCCTTGGATTTCAATTTTCTCTTGGGGCGCGATTACACCTATGCCATGGGAGCGCTTGTCTCCTCCCTTTTTTGTGTGGTCTGTTTTCCACATGAAGGACGGATCGTGACAATTGATCAGCTTTTGTTCTTTGGTCCTGATGTGGCAGTTGGCCCGCCATCATCCCTTCTTGGTTTTTATCCACCTGTTGTATCTGCCCCACCACAGGTCAACTATGTGGCTACCTACCCTGTGCCTGTACTCAGTGATAGTGCCGTTGTGCATTAGGTGCTGGGGGCATTGGGTCCTGACTTCCAAGATGTTTTCCTTCCATCGGGAGTGGAACTCTTGGAAGCAATGACTTCTTGTTCATCATGATGAGGTCTGCCGAAGAAAGGTTCGTTTTCTTGTGTCAAGCTCCTTAAAAAATGAAACAAGCTTGTCAGAGCAGAGTTCCTTGTCTTGTGTCAAGCTCTTTAAAAAATGAAACAAGGTCGTCGGAGCAGAGTTGCTTGTCTTGTGTCAAGCTCCTTAAACAATGAAACAAGGTCATTCAAGGATAGTTCTTTTAATGTGTCAACCTTGTTAAAACAATGAAACACGTTCCCGTTCAATTCGAGTCTTTGATAAGATCTCGTAAAATCCCAGTCAAGTCTTTCTCTTGATCTTGTAACTTGAACCTTCACTCCATCTGTCTTTCATAATGGATTGAAGCTTGGGGGGCATGTACCTCAAATTGAGTCATCATGCTGGGGACATGCTCACATTTTCAAGCATAGTTTGTTTCCGTTTCAAGTTTGTGTAAAAATGAAACCGGTTTCAAGCATAGTTTATCTTTGTTTCAAGCTTGTGTAAAAATGAAACCAACTTCAAGCAGAGTTTCTTGATTTCAAGCTTGTGTAAAAATGAAACCTTTCCCATTTTATCTCTTTTGATTTCCATTTTATCAGCCTGTTTTTTCAGATGAACCTTGGTTTTCTCACTCCATCGTCATTATCTGCTTGGCCGATCATATGCCTTCACTTGGTTGTTTTACTTGCTACTGAGGAAACGTTGTGATGAGTGGTCTTTTTAGCCAACCTCTTAACCTTTACTTGTTCTGAGAAGTTCCACCATTACCGGAACCAGTTGCTACCCTTTATACCACTCGTTCCTCCAGGAGGAGTCAACTTTCAGCTCTTTTCTGACTCTTTAAAATTGAAAAGATTGCCGAGTCGCTTGTTGTTTTGATCTCGTTAAAATGGCTGTGAAACGACATCTACCCAGTATACGTTTACCCCTTTTTCGGGCTGGGATAGATTATTTACGAAAAATGAATACCCTAGCCTATCACGACTAGGAGGTTTTCTCAGACATAGTTTTCTACCTTTTCAGATCTGAGGAACTATTTACGAAAAGGGACTGTTGGAGTTTAATTTTATGTTGTCTTTTCAAACTCTCTAAAAATGAAAAGACGTCGAGTTCTTCCTTTGTCAGACTCGTTAAACCTTGATGACATCGAATTCAGTCGTAATGACGATATTTGAGTTTCTCCTTCCTATGGATCGTTAAATATACTAGGATGGATTCGTCCGAAGGACAGACTTATATGACAAGCATATGGTATCCTCTTCAAGCTTGTGTAAAAATAAAGAGGTACTCGCCAGAAATGGCGGGGAAAAATGGAACCAGCATCATTGTCGTGTCGGTAGTATGTCGCTCTTGAACATGGCACTTGTCTGCATTCGTGTTGGGTTAGGGACATCTCATCTCTTTTTTCACTTGCCTCCATGGGTTTGGGTAATCCCTTTTTACCTCTCATCTACTCTTTGCCTTTTCATCATGACCTCTGATCTGTTGATGTAAAATACTTCCAAACTCACTATCATGTCGCCATATGTTCAAGAGAAGTTGATCGCTGCAAAATTCCAACCTTCCTCTGATTCTCATCTGATCCTGATTCACAAAGACATTATGGTCCTCTGTCTCGTGTCGATGATGTGGGAAACACTATGGCCCACCTTCGATCAAGGTCACTTCCTGTCGACTTCAACTCATTATCCGAGAAGCTAATCTAGAGACTCCCTTCTAGTACCTTGGAGCCTGCATGCCTTAATGGTAGGTTCTTCGCATTCGACGTGAGGTTTTCATCATTGGCCTCCGATCGAGTGATTCTTCGAGTGTTTGACTTCAGCTCATTGTTCACATGTCGTAAATTGTACCTGTAGTACCTTGAGGACCATTGGCATTAATGGTGGTACCTCTCGCGTCTGTTAACAACTCTCATCATTGGTTGGTAATCAGACGATGTTCTTGCATGTTCGACTTCAGCTCATTTATTCGCATGCGTGAACTTGTACTTTGTTCGAGTCGAGATGGAGCGCAAGACCCTGGATTCTGTCTGTTATAATCCAGGCTGCGATTTTGTGGATTATTATGATTAGTTACATGACTCACTGATTGGGTGGCTGCGACCATACCTGAGTCTATTTATCGATCCTCACTGGATGGCTGCGTCAATGCCTTGGATCTGGATTATTGTATACTGTGTTATGGATGGCTACACCCATACCATATATATATCATGTATTTGAGATATCAATTTTATTTCTCTATGCAGGTTTTCCGACGGCGGTGTTTTCAGTTGGACACGTTCTCGTAAAGCATTTCACCCCTCTCTCTCTTTCGGGCCTCATGCTTTAGGGGGCATCTATTACACAGCAATTTGTCATCGTCCCTGCAATTCCCCATCCCACACATTGGAGGGCTTGTCCCGTGACCTGTGAGCAGTGACATAACTTGAAAACACTTTCATGGCATTCCCCTGAACATCTACTTTCATTTCCTTGAAGACAACTCCTTGTAAAAAACCCTAAAAATAGCCTTTTTACCCTTGGTGCGACTAGCCAGTGTTATACCCGTGCCAATGGGGGAAATTCTCCAAAGAAGGCGTGCCAATTGGCGCTCTGTCCTAGAGTTGTACCCGCACCAGGCTTAATAAAGGGTGATTTTTTAAAATAAATGGCGGAAGATTCATTCCAACCAATTCCTAAACTGGTTCCTAATTTGAGTTGGGAGGTTGGCTGCGGATCTCCATGTAGAGGAAGTGGTTTTCCACCTCTCATGGAAGCTTCCTTGAGGATAGGCCCAATCCCATGATTGTAGGGATCCCAACTCCCCTTCCTCCATCTATATAAGCTTGCCATTTTCCTTTGCAAGCTAATCTCCAATAGTCTCCAAGAATCTCCAAGAGCCTTCATAGCCAAAAGAATGCTGCAAGAGTCCTCATAGTGTTAAATCAATAGAAAGGAGATTGATGATCAAAGAGAGAGGCTTGTCCCCATTCTCGACAAGCTTTACCAAGACGTATTCCGCTGGCGACCCGCCGAAGAAGAATTCAGCGTCAGAGCCAGGTTGTATTTTCCTTTGAATGAACGAATGATAAGCGACTATTGGTTATGGTTCCACTCGTTTTGTTCATTATGATCATGAGTTGTGTCCTCTTTGACTAACACATAATTGTGTATATTAGATTTTACGCTTGTGTTTGTTGTGTTTCTTGCGTGTGCAGGTGTTCGATCGCGACGAGCGTGAAGGATTGTGATCTGTCGGAGCAAGGGAACGAGAGTGCTACCTCTTCTACAAACGACAGCGTTGGATTCAAGGTAAGCCTTCTTCGCAAGTTGGTTTATTGCAATTAGGAACTTGCACCATTGCGTGTTTTGATTGTTGCTAGACCCGATCTGGGCTAGTAGGGATCGCCTCTGTCCGTAGAGGGGATTTACCTCTTCAACAATAGGTCTTGAGACATGTGGGAGGTTTTCTTGTGCATTTTGTTTTGGGTGAAAAAGTGAAAAAACAAGGGTTCTGAGCCTTATTCATAAAAAACCAGGAGCTTAGATCTTGAGGGCCCCATACTGGGGTACCAAAGTGTCGAGGTACATGAGTGAATTAAAAAAGAATACTTTTAGTATGCACCAACCCAATATGACGAGAAATTTTCCAAAAAATGAAGGAAAGTTGGATAAGTCTATTAATTACATTTCTGTTTATTGGATGTTTGTGAATGGAGAATATTGAACCCGTACAGAGACAAGATCAAGATCACAAACTATGGTCATGGGTACTAGCTCTCTCAGAAAAAAATTAAAGCAATATCTGGTATGGGGACTGGGACATAGACACATTCTGCAGTCATGAGTGCTTAACTATCTAGCACTTAGAGATAAGGCATTCAAACAATATCTGGTATGGAGATAGGGGAAATCTAATAGCACTCGCTTTGGATCCTAATCCTTCTAGCACTAGAAGTTGAGGGCTTCGAAGGATCTCAGTATCTAGTATGTGAAGGAGACAGTCACGAACCTCAGTCATGAGGGGTTAAGGAATAACCTTGGAGGATTAATCATTGTTGTATTGGGAAATTAAAATACAAAAAGATTGTGGTATATAGTGTTCCCAGTATAATGGGTACATGGTTATAGACATGGGCATATGCAACATATGGAAAGCAACATGGTTGGATAAAATGAAGCTAATGATTTGGCACCTTTAGAAATATGAATTGTGTTGTAGAAGGTGGAAAGTTGTGTGTAAGATTTAGAGTGGTCAAATTACTATTGAGAGCATGAAATCACGTTGAACTGAGTGACCCAATCAACCCATGATATTGTGGGTCAATAGCATGGATCGATACCCATGGTAAAATAGGTAGTAGTCTATAAATACAAAGTTAACTAATTGAATTTGTTGTTGATCCTGTACATATGTGAGGTGAGTAAATTATCAAAGAGATTTGAAAAAATCAGTAAAATGAAGAGAGTATTACCAGAAAAAATAAAGGTTAAGTAAATTTGAGCAAAAAGAGCTTGAACATATTGAATTGCAAACTAGAGTGTGGTGAAAATGCACACTGTACAGAGAGAAATACTATATCATATTATATTGGAGACATGAATAGTGATAGAATGCTAAGTAGAGGTATATTAAAAGATAAAAGATGGAAAGAGACCATATTAAAATTGAAATGAGAAAACCTGAAGAAAATTGAGTGCACTTGAAAAATATTTTGATTGAGAAGTATAGATTCAAATTCAAACTAGAAAATGGTGAGGGGATCAATGTCTCCTTCAGGTTGGTGCCTGTAAAATAGGGGATTGGTGTCTCCTTAATGTGGGTTCCTATAAACTAGTGGATGGGTGTATCCTTCTTATTATTGCCAGTAAATTGATGTAGTAGTAGGTTTTTTCCTACATTCATATATAAAGAAGAAGTTGTTCCATGGTTTTCTCCCAAATGGGTTTCCACGTGAAATTTTGAGTCTCTTAATCTATGTGTGTGCAATTTGATTTATGGTGTTTCTATGTAGTTTATCACAAATAAATTAAATATTTTAAATATTGTTAAAATTTGTATAATACTAAATCACCCCCACCCCCCCCCCCCTCCCAACCCCACTCCCCCCTTCATAGTATTATTTTGGATTCAACACCTATAAGAAACCTTTATTTTCTTGGGTGTGTCATAACTATGTCACCAAATTCAAAATTTAAATATCTCCTTCTCGTGTCTAATCTTTATTTATTGATCCAAGTGGATATTGGTGGGCACCCACCTATTCCAATTTGAACCCACACCATCAATTCTTTTAGTTTTTCACTTTCAGCACAAGTTACTATTTTTAGCAGGTTTTTGGTTCCTAAACTTTCAAAGCCATTTGGAGGCCCTATTTATCTAGGTGGATATTGGTGGCCACCCAACTATTCCATTTGAACCCCCACCATCGGTTCTTTCAATTTTTCAATTTCGGCACAACTTACTATTTTTAGCAATTTTTTAGGTCCTGAACTTCCGAAGTCGTTTTAAGGCTCTAAACGACGTTTTTTGGGAAAACCGAGACAAGCATGGGTTCATGGATCGATGATGATCACATCAAAAGTTTTATTCATCGGATATATCTTTCTAACGAGGTATGGTGCGCATAAAACAAAGATCGTGTGCCAAAGTTATGTCCCTGGGAAGTTGAAACACCAATTTACCCAAACAGGGCCCAAAATTTTGGTCCTTCATCTCCTACAGTTAGGTTTTTGGATGTTTAGGGTTTGGCATTGTTTCTCAACAATAAATAGGCCTTCGAGCCTCATTGTAACACAATTCATAGGCATGCAGCCGCCACATCTCTTCTTAGAGATAAGCTACCATCGCCTTATCTAGTCTATTTCCATTCTGTCTGTAAACATATTTCAGTTATTTGATATTAATGAAATGAAGTATTATTTCCACTGTAACTTTGTGTTTATGTATATTTCTATATTTTATTGTGTTCCTGTATAAATCTGGATTAGTGGTATCAGAGCGGGTCTACTCTTTATCTGTTTTTGTTTTCATGTCCCCAACGCGGTCAGGGTATAAGGAGTTAGGGCTCAATCTGGTTGAACCGTTGCAAGATCAGCCTCGCAAACCCCGACAACCTCCCATGGCAGAAGAAAATAAATACGAGGGAGCAGGAGATCCTATCAAAATATTGCTCGAGGAAGCTCTCGAGAAACACAAGAACACGATGATGGATAATTTTGCTCAGATCCTTCAACGACTGCCCACCTACGACGCATCTGCATCCAAAAACCACTCTGGAGGCGCCACTCCCTTCAAGGTACAAGTAAACTTTGACATTCATGTATTTGAAGGCCAGATAGATGCATACATCATAGATAGATGGTTTAATTTTCTAGAATGGTATTTCTCGGTCAATGATTTCTTCGACCAAGGAAAGATTATTTTTTCACTCCTCAAAGCCGCCCCCCATGTCAGAGACTGGTGGGAAACCTACTCTAAGAAAAAGGACGAGGGGGAAACCTCTCTGTTCTTGACCACACCCACTTGGAATCTGTTCCGAGATGACATCAAGGAACAATATTACCCCATGGGGAGCTATGAGGACAAGTACATCCAATGGACCACGTTGCGGCAGCAAAGGGATCAAGATGTGCACGAACTGACGAATTTGTTCCATACCCTACACATAAAGTTGGGTATTAAATATTCAGAGAGACATTTGGTGCTCAAGTACCGCAGCTGTCTGCATATACACATTCAGGAGGAAATGGAGTTCATCAACATTACCTCGCTTGGCACGACATATTTTTATGCCACCAAGATCGAGCAAAAATTTAATCAGAAGAAGCGAGATTTTGTATCCGTGAATCCGAAGCCATGGAAAGGCGCCCCTGAACCACAGAACAGGGGGCAGAGCCAAAATTGGGTGACTCAAACTACCACCAAAAATCCAAATAAGAACACAGGGAAGTGGTGTGAATTTCATAACAACCCCACTCACAGCACAAACAAGTGTTGGGCCAAACAGTCGCTGGTGGTTGAAATAAAGGCACCCGAATCAAATGCATGTTCTGATCCTTAGACAAAACCAAACAAGGGAGATGACAAAGGGAAGCAGATCGTTGATGTGGACCCTAGTGCCATTGTTTCCACCACCAAGCTCTAGAGGGAGGATACCAAGGATCCAGAGGAGGGGGAGCGCCTCTTCCATTCGTAGATGTGGGTGAAGGGTTCTCTACTACAATCTCTTGTCGATAGCAGAAGCCAAAAGAACCTCATTTCAGCATAGGTCGTGAAGCAGCTAGGCCTACCAACCATAGCACACCCATAACCGTATACCATCCGGTGGCTTCACCCGGGGAGAGATCTCCACATCTGCCAACAGTGCTGCCTTCTGTACAGCATCAAGCCATTCACATATAAGGTATTTTGTGATGTTGCTCTTATTGATGTAGGTGATGTATTATTGGGACAACCATACTTGTGGAGGCGACATGTTATGTATTAGTCCAGGCCTTGTTTTGTTGTTATTACTTTGGGAAATAAATTGTACAGGATACTAGAGGTAGTACCGCCTCCTGCCATCTCCTTGGCTATTGCAAAACAACGCAATAAGATTGTTTCCCAAACCAGGAAATTTATTTTCCTTACAACTCGCTCACAGGTAAAGAAGAAGATGGTGCCCGCAACCTTGAAACAGGGCTCCCCTCCACGACTACTGTAGATGGAAAAAGTCATGGAGGAATACGAGGACATTTTCTCCTCACCCACAGAGGTTCCTCTACACTTTCCGGATAAGCACTCCATTGATTTGACCCCCGACACACCCCCACCTGATATTTCCATACCTTATGAAATTACACAGACATAATCCACACATGAATGTCTGAGGAAAATAAATATATTGAACGCATCCAGAACATCCGCCAACATGTCCATGACATCCTCGACGAATCCAATACCAAGTTCAATAGAATTTTCCTCTCATGGAGGAACTTAACGAAATGGGGACCATTGCTTCTTAAGAAGGGAGGAATGATCTAGGTGGATATTGGTGGACACCCACCTATTCCCTTTGGACCCACACAATCAGTTCTTTCAGTTTTTCACTTTCAACACATGTTACAATTTTTAGCAGGTTTTCGGTTCCTAAACTTTCAGAGCCGTTTGGAGGCCCTAATGAGCCAGGTGGATATTGGTGGCCACCCACCTATTCCATTTGAACCCCCACCATTGGTTCTTTTAGTTTTTCAGTTTCAGCACAACTTACTATTTTTAGCATTTTTCCAATTCCTAAACTTCCGGAGCCGTTTTAAGGCCCTAAACGACGTTTTCTGGGAACAGAGAGCAACATAGTCCCATGGATTGATGTTGCTCACATCAAAATTTGTATTCCTTGGATAGATCTTTCTAACGAGGTATGGTGTGTGTAAAACAAAGATCGTATGCCAAAGTTACGCCCCCAGGAAATTGAAACACTAATTTACCCAAACAGGGCCCATAGTTTTGGCGTTTCATCTCCTATGGTTAGGTTTTTGGATGTTTAGGGTTTTGAATTATTTCTCAACAATAAATAGGCCTTCGAGCCTCATTGTAACACAGTTCAGAGGCATGTAGCCACCACATCTCTTCTTAGAGATAAGCTACCATCGCCCTAGCTAGTTTATTTCCATTCTGTCTGTAAACATATTTTTGGAAGGTGAAATCATGCCCCGCATATATGGTGCCCCAAAAATTCATAAGGTCGGTGCTCCTTTATGACCTATCGTCAACACTATAGGTGTACCAACTTATGAATTAGCCAAATATGTGGTTGGCACCCTCGCTTCGCTTGTGGGTAAAACTAGCTCATTCATCAAAGACTCCAATCATTATGTTGACTTCATTAAAAAAGCTAAACTGGATCCGGGAGAAAAAATTGTTAGCTTTGATGTTGTCTAACTTTTCACCAAAATCCCGCTTGATGAAGCCGTTCAAGTAGTAAAAGAAGTTGCAGACCCTCAGACAACAAAGCTCGCTGAAATTTGTCTTCACTCCACCTTCTTCACCTTCCAAGGGGAAATATTTGAACAAACATCTGGAGTTGCTATGGGATCTATGTTGTCCCCTATAGTGGCAAACCTCTTCATGGAGAAATTTGAAAAGAAGGCTTTGGACACTTACCCATTAAAACCCAAATTTTGGATAAGGTTCGTAGATGACACCAATGTCAATTGGCCTCATGGAGAAGAAGAATTTAAAAAATTCCTAGACCATCTTAACATCATATCCAAAGATATCCAATTTACAATGGAAGGCGAAGAACACAACTGCATCCCTTTCAATTATCTTCACGCGGATTCACACCACTACCCTACACAGAAAACGAGGGTTCTGTTGACTCTTTTTACGCGAGCTTTCAAGACATCAGACAATACTCATGTTGAGGAAGAAATTTAATATCTAAGAAAATCTTTCATAAACTTGGGATATAACAATAAAGACATAAACAAAGCTATTCAAAGAGCCAGATCCAGAAACAAAAGAATTACTACTGACAATTACTCAACAACAAAATCATACCTCCCTTATATTCAAGGAGTCACAGACAAGATAGCCAAAGTTATAGCTAAAAAGGACATTAGAACATCCTTCAAACCTCTAATGACAATCAGGAAAAGGATGAAATCGGTCAAGGACGACCCTGACCACCTCCAACAAACAGGTGTTTACAAAATCAATTGTTCATGTGGGGAATGCTATATTGGGGAAACAGGTAGGACCTTCAAAATAAGGTTTAAAGAACATGGTGTGGATATCAGACTTGGAAGAATTAAAACCTTGGCTTTGGCAGAACACTCCAACAAAACGTGTCACCACATATGCCTTGAAGATGCAGTGGTCATTGCAAAAGAAAAAAGAAAAACATCATTTTAAACGTAAAGTTTGTGAAGCCTTGGAAATCATCAAGCACCCTCATAACCTTGGGTCCACGTTCTTTCCCAATAATAAGCTTGCACCCTTGAGTCGTTGGTCTCCATTTTCCCCCCTTTTCTTCCTCCCTCTTTACATGATCCATAACGTCAACTATATTATCTTCCTTATACACTTCCCCGTTCCCTCTATCCCCCCCCCCCCCCCCCCCTTTTTTCAAATACCCCCAACCCTCCTCTATACCAATACCTTGCTAACCTTCTGAAACCTTAAAATTATACAAAATTCACTCTTGAAAATATCTTCTTAAATCAACTAACCTAACTCTTAATAATATCATCCTTTATAATTAACCTCCCTCCTTAATAAATTACATCCTAACTAAAATCCAAACATTAGTTTATATTAATAATTTGTAAAAAACTTACTAAATCCTTTGAAAAAGGTCATTTTAAACCCACTATCCTAACTTAAGGTCTTTAGTTTTATTAAAACCCACTAATTTTGTAAAAGATCATAATCATAAATTCAATTGATTAATTAAACTTACTAAATCTCTTAGAAATAACCTTAATCATCTAGTTTATGAATATTAATAATAGCTATATCAATATTAATAATATCATTTAAATAGGGATTTATATCATAATATAAAAAAATCTAAAGAAAATGATAATCATTAGTACATTAATTCATTAATCTAATTTGAAATAAATGTGGATAAAAAATATCAAAAGTATTTATAACTAAATAATCAAATAAATAAACCTTTAATTCAAAGTTAAAAATTGGTCGGCTCTTTTCCCTTCATCTTTGCCTCTATTTATTTACCCTAATCTACTCTCTTCTTTGTAGGTTTGTCCTAAAGATGATTCTTGATTTAGACTCAAAACGTAGACCAAAAAATGAAGACTGTGGAGATTCTGAGCTTTGTATCTAGAAATATTTTAGTTATTTGATATTAATTAAATGAAGTATTACTTCCGTTGCATCTCTGTGTTTATGTCTATTTCTGTATTTTATTATGTTCCTGTATAAATCCGGATCATTTATACTTACTACTACTTTCCTGTAATTATTGCTGAAATATTTCCTATAGTTCCTACATATTTTCTACAAAATATTCACCATCAACACTTCTCAAGTCATGTTTTCCTAAATTCGTCAATTCCTAGACTCCTCTTGGATGCATTCCATACAAAATTTGAAATGGACTCATCCATGAGATTATATTAGGTGGATAATTGTATGCAAATTTACTTGAGAAATTACTTTATCCCACTTATTTGGATTCTCATTTCCCAAAATTCTTAAAATAAATACTAAACTTTTATTTACCACCTCTATTTTTATATCAATTAATGAGTGGTATGTTGAGTTGAAATTGAAATGAATACCTAGTTTCTTCTATAGAGTTCTCCAAAAACAACCTATAAAACTTGTATCTTTATCAGAAATAATGCTTTTAGGAAACCCAAGTAACCTTATTATTTATTTAAGGAATAAATTTTCAACATTGGTTGCATCACTTGTTTTTTTACAAGCTATGAAATGTACCATTTTTTAGAATCTGTCAGTAACAACATAAATCAAATCATTAACTCCTTGTGTCCTTGGAAATCCCGAAAAAAATCCATACTAATTGAATTTTGTGGTTTGTTTGGTATTGGAAATGGTTGATATAGACCTGCATTATGACTTCCCCCTTTGGCATACTGGCATATTCTACATTTCTCAACAAATATTTTTACATCAGTCTACAAACCTAGCCAAAAATAGAAAGAATTTAATGGAGAAATGGTTTTATCCTGTCCAAAATGTCCTCCACTATACTTTTCATTTATCAAATTTTCTCTCGTCGAACATTTTGGTATACATAGTTTATGGTCCTTAAATAGTAGTCCTTCTTGTATCATTGTAGTTCAACCGTGAATTTCTATTTGTACTAACTGTATTTTCACAGGTCACATAAACTTATTTAAAGTCTAAATCATCCTTATACATTTCTTTTAACCCATCAAGTACCAAAATGTTTACTTAGAATTCATGTAGAGCCAAATTAATTATACTTAGTGCATCAACTACCTTGTTTCATTTAACACTTGTATACTTGATAAAAAAATATGAAATTTTGCAAGAACTCCATCCATTTAGCATGCCTTTTATTTAACTTTGGTTGACAACTAATAAATTGTAAAGCATAATTGTGAGTATAAAGTAAAAAATTGTTAGGCATGAGGTAATGTCTCCACTTCTTTAGTGCTTGAAAAATGGCATAAAAATATTTATCATATGAGGAATATTTATGTTTTGTTTCATTCAGTTTTTCACTAAACTAGAAGTTAGTCTTTCTTCTTGGCTTAAAACATGTCTTATTGTAGTCCCACTAGCATCAATATTGACTTGGAAAAACTTATTAAAGTATGGAGAAGCTAAACCAAACTATTTTGTAATATTCTACTTTAATAGTATAATGTTTTTATCAACTAATTTTGTCCACTTAAATGGTTGTTTGTTTTCTTTAGAATAGTTTCCATAATTGGAGCACAAATACTACTATTTTTTCTCATAAATTCTCTGTAAAAAAATGCTAAACCATGTGTTAGCTCCCGATCTGGACCCCAGGCTGAAAAAGGGCAAAACAGGGTAACATCTAAACCACGCTCAGCCTTGTAGCTAGCCCTACAAGGTCAGGAGAGGGCTCTCTCCATAAAATATATTCAACAAAGTACAATTATGAAACCGATTTTAGGCTAGGTATAATAATGGGAAAAAGGTTTAATAAATGAATTAATTTTTCAGGGATGTATGGGATAAAATTGGACAGTTTGAAACTGGGGAATTAAATCAGGATACAGGGTATTTCATGGGGCAAGGTAGGCAGGAAATTTTAGCAACAAAGTTTAAATAATGATGGAATGGAAAGATTGGTGAGGGGCTGAAAAGGGCATAAAATATGGATCCTTTTCAAACAGAAGAAAAACACAAAATATGAATGATTTCCCAAGGTAGAGCATATAAAATGGATTCTAACTTTCTATCTTGAAAGCATTCAAAAAAAAATGTTTATGAATGAATGTAACACATAAAAGTTTACATATGAATACAAAGGACAGAACAAATGCTAAACTTCACACCACATGGATCCCACAAATCAAATCTGCATCTCTTATTAATTCCCTGTCCAAAAACTGTACAATGGAGTGCAGAGCGTTCTTTTCCACACTATTCCCCTACTTCTGAGTTACAGACTGCTTTATCAATGATTTTCAATTACATTAAATAGACCAGATTTGTGGGAACATAGATCCACAAAAAGAGGAGCTGTTTTTATAGCTCAAGAACTGAAATCTAATCATAGAAAAGGAATCCAACAATTTTCCCCTGAAAATAAGGGACAACATTACATTTGACCATTTGGGCAGATTCATAGTTATGCTGTTGAATGAAAAATAGGCAATTTGAGAAGCAATTTCCTATTTTTATGCTGTTGTAGAAATCTCTGTTTTATATCAACTCTCGGCCTTTGACTGTTGCTTTCCATTATTCATTTGAAGAAAACTGACTTTTTAATAATATGCCTTTGAAATAACATAAAATGAAATTATGCCTTAGTGAAGGGAAAAACTGATTTTTTTAAATGGGAGGATCAAAGGGAGGGGAGATGGGGTCCATATCGCAATTGAAATCAGAATCGGGGCAAGGAAAGGTATGTGATATATAATAAAACATTCAAAAACACATGTTTGCGATGGTATAATCACAATCGACGATCAGAAGAATGGGAAGATATATATGGAAAAAGCTCCGATGCGATTGGCAAAATGGGAATAGGAATAAAGATTAAGCCAAAGGGATAATGGGGTGAAAAATGGATATAAAAGGTTTCGTCGATTTTACAAAGGAGTGAAATGATTTATATTGAAAGAGTGGAGGGCTAGAAAGGTGGGCCCCGAGGATATAATCGCAATTAGAATCGGGCTCGGGAGCGAGGCCAAGTGTATTATGTTGCAGGATTTCCCCGATGCGATTGGGAATAGGCAGTGAGGGGGAAGGCCTTTGGTAAAATTTGATTTTTACAAAGAAAAAGGACCTTTTAATATGGTGGGACCGGGGTCCATCGGCATCGGGGATCAGAGGAAAGCGGGGTAGGGTGTAATATAAAAAACGCCGATGCCGATGAGCGTGATGGCTTGTAGGCCGTCTGATCATTGGGCAGATCGATGGCGGTGGTGTAACCGAAGGTTTTCCATTGAGGATATACAATCGGGGGGGGGGGCTCTTTGGAAGCACCGATGAGGATGGTCCAATTGGCTGTGGGCTGTCGGATTGGATGATGATATTGACGGCTGAGGAATAATCGGAGGGCATCAGTCGAGGTTATGGCAATCGGGGAGGAGCTCTTTGGAAGCGCCGATGAGGTAAGGGTCGTCTGATCGTCGATCAGATCGACGACCAGGATGTAATCGGGCGGGGTTCCATCGGAAGGGATTTGAAACAATCGCATCGGATTTTTTTTTGCTATGGTCTAATCGATGCACACATATTAATATTTGTGATGCGATGGAAAGGGGGAGGGACTTGGCTTTTATAATATGAAGCCTTTAACTTTATTATAAAGTTAAAAGGCGTGGAGGGGAAGTGGTTTGGGAATGGCGGGGATTTATAATATAACTTTGAATTTTATTATAAAGTTTCAAAGCATGGAGGGGAAGTGGTTTGGGAACGACAAGGACTTATATATATAAACTTTATTATAAAGTTTAGGGGTAATGGTGGGGAAGTGGTTATGAAATCGCATATGTATTTAAAAAAATTTGTAAATGCGATTTTGTAATTGGGAGGGGAAAAAGGGATTTATAGAAGAAAATATAAAACTTTAATAAAATAAAGTTTAACGGAAAGATGGGAAAAAAAGGGGAAGGGTTAGGGTATAGAGGACTTTATTCACTTAGGCATAAATTTCAATCCAGAAGTCAGTTTTGAGAGTGTAATATACCATTGGAAAGCTCTTTCCGGGCGCTTACTGATGAATCTACTTAGAACATGATTTGATGCTAAAAATGCTGTGGAAAACTTCTCCGAAAGGCAGGGTGATGACTTGGTGGAGAAAGCAGCTTCTGAAATGTGACTTATTACATATGCTGTCATAAAATTACATAATGAATGATAATAAAGGCAAAGTATCATGTTTAAATTACATCAAACGGAATAAACCATTTCTTTGATCTTCCCAGGTGTTGTGATTTTGAGTTTATTAACTTCCTCATGAGCTTGCTGATATTTATTGACACTTGACTCATTAATTTGACCATGATGAGATCCTAGAACCTAATGAGACCCATCCTATGAACTACTGACATGACTCACAAAGTGAAAGTAGCTCATGACTAAAGACCATAGAGAGGAGAATCAACAAGTTTCACATGAGGAAAAACTGATGAAAAATTACTACCATCAATGAATCCATGACCTGGCGGAATGGTGAAATTTATTGGTATGGGAATCCTAATATGAAAATGAAAAAGAGAAATTTTGATCATTGATGGCAGTATGACTAGACTGACACTAACATTAGCTCCAATGGGGATGGTAGCTCCTTGGAGGTGCCAAGAAAACCATAGAACAAGTAGCCTTATCCATTGGGCATGGAGTCAAAAATGCTGAAAACTGACACAATGCAAACTGACTCTGACTCAAGACTAAGACTGAAAACTGAAATAAAACCAAACCATACACATATCATCCAAGTTTTATAGCCTTCACCTCGGGCCCCAAACTTCAATGACTATGTACTTGAACTCTGATAAAAAATAACATGGTATATACAATGATTATAACATAGCTTTCTGATCCATTATCTTCAACAATGGTAGTGCTTCAAGAGCCTCCCATTCACTGCTCCTCCAAGGAAATCTTGGCCATCCATTTCTGAAAGCAAGAAAGCATTTTGTCCCCTGTATGCTGAAATCCTGTATGGTCCTTTCCACAGGTTGTCAAACTTACCGTGCTTCCCTTTTTCCTCATTTCTTACATCCCATTTCAACACTATATCATCCAATTGAAACTTTTCTACTTTGGTCTTTCGGTCATAGATCTTCTTTATCTTCTCCTATAACTACAAAGCGTTTTGTGACACTTCCTCTCTTGTTTGCTGAAGGTGGATCATCTGATTGATCCTTCACTGATTTTCATCGTCTTCACTACCAAATTCTTGTAATAATCTCATAATTGGAACTGTAAGAGATGTAGGAAAGACAACATCAGTACCATAAACCAATTCAAAAGGTGACATACCTATGGATTTCTTACTGCTAACTATGTCTGCCCACAGTGCGTTGATGAGTTTTCGATGCCAATTTCTTTTGTTTGCCTCCAGCATTTTCTTGATTATATTTATCAGAGATTTGTTGGATGATTCTGCCAGGTCATTGCCTTGTGGATAATACGTAGTTGAATGGCCCAGCATGATATTATACTTATCGCAGAACTCCACCATTTTGTTGGACTTGAACGCTGCTGCGTTGTCCGTTATAATTTTATAGGGGCAGCCAAAACGAGATAAAATATTCAATTCTAGGAATTGAATAATTACCGTGTCTGTTGCTTGCCTTGCTGGGACAGCCTCGATCCATTTAGTGAAGTAATCTGTTCCTGTCAATATCCATCGATGTTGTGTTGATGACGTGGGATGGATTTCTCCTATGAAATCGATTCCCCACTAATGAAAGGGAGCATTTACTGAAACTGGTTTCAAAGGAAGAGGAAGCAATTTCTTCTTCCCTTGGAAAATTTGACATTCATGGAAATTCATCACTGTTCTATATAAATCTGAAAATAAAGTGGGCCAATAATATCCCGCTCTCAACACTTCGTTAGTTGTAGTCTTCCAAAACAAATGACCACCACAATCACCTTTGTGAAAGTCATGCATTACCTTCTGAGCTTCTTCTTCAACCAAACAATTGAGCAGAACACCTCTTGGATCTTTCCAATACAGAGCACTGTTTAAAATACAATATTTAGCAGATTTAAGTTTCAGTTATCTACCTTTACTCTTAGACATTCCTGGAGGAGGTGAAAGATGCTGAAGCACATAAAAAATATCTGAATACCACGGGGACTACAGAAAAATATTTGAAACTAGAACAAGCAAACCTTCTTCTTCATCCTCTGACATTGCTGTAACGAGGTTTATGTCCAGGACACGCAGATTTGAGTGGGCCATTAATTTTTCCAAGCCTTGGCCTTTAATCAACTTCGTGGGTTTGAACTCCAAATCGTACTCCAACATAGCTACTATCCACTTACCTCTTCGACCTTCTAGATCAGTTTGCATCAACACATCCTTCACTGCTGCATTAGGGACATATGCTATAGTATGTGAATGCAGAATATAGACCCTAAAATCCTTCAATGCCTTTATAAGAGCCAATGCTTGTTTTTCGATAATATTATACCTTAAAGCAGCATCTCTAATAGTCCTACTGAAAAAGGCAATTGGCTTTTCAATCTGATCTCTCTTTTTCATCAAAACAATAGACATTGTATGCTCTGAAGAAAATGAAATTATGATAAAATCTTGAGTATAATCAGGACTAATCAAGACTTTACCAGATTGAATGATTTGATAGCTTCTGTTAGACTCCTATACCAATAGGTGTCATATATCATGATTGACTTGATGGGCTATGTAATATGTTCATACCTTTTCTTGTTGCAAAGGTTTTCCATATTGTCAAAAATAATCAAAAAATTCAAAAAATATAAAGAGGGTATACCCTAAAAGAAAAATCAAAGGGTAAAAAAATAAAAATGGCCAAAAAAGTGAAAGAAAATGAACCCCACCAAAAGAAAGGCCAAGGAAAGTGTGCAAGTCTAAATGCCACTACTTTTTGCTCTTATGTAAATAAACAAATTGTGTGCAATTTGTATTTTATGCCACAATTTATGAAAAGTCAAACAGTTTAAGATTGGCTAGTTCATCTTTCAATTTCATGTTTTAGAGATAGAGAATAAAATCTGACCAAACTGTTTAATCTTGGCAAATAAGTAGATAGGTAGAGTAAATAAAAGGAGCTCAACAGTTTAATCTGAGCCCTTGGATGTAATAAGGATAGAATTAGATAGATTTCCACATGTAAAAGAAAAGTGTGATAAGGGTTTTCCAGTCTAAGTGCACCCTAATAAAGAAGAAAAAACGGTAGGATAAAGTAGGTAGGGTAGGTAGATGTTGTTGCATGTGATGGATAATATCTCTAGATGTGTTGAATCTTTACTTTCATCACAAGTGCAAAGGCAGACACTACACTGGAAGAATTTCAAGCAAAGCAAAGTCAAATTATTAACTTCCTTTCTCATTTTTCCCCAAAAATTTTACTAATTTCCCCTAAGTACTAAGACATTTGAAAATTAGAGGGGCTCAAGGCATTTCCTTGACTTTTGGAGGGACCAGACCCTCGGTCCAATAATTGGAAAAGCCTAAGTACTTAAAACCATTCATAAGATCATTCATTCACATCCAAAAGATCTTTTCCTAAGTAAAATCCCATTTTACTTAGGAAAATTATGCAATATTTCATAAAAAAACTCTATTCATGCAAGCATAAGTTAAATAAATTAACCTAATGTTTTACACTTAGTGCTTCCATTCATTTTTCATATTAATTTCTAATTTTATTATTTAAATCCCCATACAAATAAACCCTTTCTCGTATTATTTTAATTATATCCCAAGCTAATATCCCGCCCCTTTGGTTGAAAAATAACCTTATAAATGTGTTAATTATGATTAATTAGTCAAATCTCTAATTAATCATGAGCGCGTCTCCCCGTATTATAAAAGGGATTAATTAACCCTCATGATGATTAATAACCTATCCCACCAATCAAATTGCTCCCGATGCGATTAACTCATAATAAATTACATTGAGCCCGCCCTGTTATCTCCCCGTCATCTCGCCGCCCCGGCCGTCGTTCAATCAACTAATCCAAGATCTACGGTTGTCATCCATATCGCTACCCATCCACGTCCGAACGATAACGCGCGATGGCCAAGCGGTTTTCTGAACAGTGCCGCGCCACATGTCGTATATTGTATGGAATCGCTCGCCCTCCGCTGAAAACCGCCCGTCCCCAAAAGCTGTGCGATGAATACCACTTACCGCTTGCCTCCCATGAAAAAGCCACCGTACTTGCTGACGTCATCCACAAAAAAAAATAAACAACCCGCCAACCTTTGACTTTGCAAATAAAACAAATAAACCCACGTCATTTTAACTATCCCGTCCAGTGACCAGTGTCCCATGCAACGAATTCCGAAATCAACTGTCGAAGATTGTCCACCGCCACCTTGCTGAGGAAAATTGCAGTTGAGTAATCCAGAATTCATTCGCCATAGCCAACACCTGTTTTAGTTATTGTTCATTTCCTTGAAAACAGGTATTTACCCAAATTCCCGTTGAACTCTGCAAAATCCTGGTTTTTGTTTTAATTCCACATGGAAAAACTGAAACAAGGTTCAAGATTGGTCTTCATTTTATTCCTCAATTCCCAAAATTGCAATTGCATTCCCAAACCTGTGATTGTGCTCGTTTTTTTTTCATCAAAACCCGAATTCATTTCTGAATCCACAAGAACCAAAAATGGAAATTCCCGTAGCTTTGAATGTCGCACCCCTGAATGCACCTCATAGAGACTTAGACTATCTGCCTCTAGTAGATAGGGATTTCCAAATTAAAGACCTCATCCTCAGTGAAAATCCTCTTCGAATTTTTTGCCACTGCAGAGATAGCTACCTAAACGGCTCTGACATTTTTGGACTATGGGAATCCAATATTCCAATGTATCTTCTTCCCTCAATCCACATTTTTCCTGAAATAATCTATTACTTCCATGCAAATTATGATCCCAATCAGCGAGCAGTCATGTCCCCGAGTCAAACCGTCATTTTCCCAATAACTGCTCAGTCTATCAACAAAATGTTACAGTTTCAGCCTGGTCAAACCCTGACTCCCCTTTCCATGGGAGATTTACTTGAGAAATCGGCCAATTTATCCCAACAAGAGTTGAATCGCCTCTGCCAAACTTTCATGTTACCAGGACATCAGCCCAAAGGCCCTCCCCCTTATGGTTATACCTTTTTCACTGATGTGGGCAGACTTATTTTGAATATGATATCTTCTATAATGGGTTTCAATACTAGTGAATATGTTGATCAATTAACCCTAGTATTGTTGTCAATTTTTACCCCTGGACAGCCCCCTGCTATCAAGTATGATTTTTCTTCCTATATTGCTGATAAAATCCATGATCAGTTCATGAGATTAGAAAATTAAAAACTGTTCAAATATTCCTCTGTTATATACCATCTCATGCTTTACTATCAATCAGAGAGTTTCCCTTTCCATGTCATGAAACTTGATGCCAAAGGGAATCCTAGGTCTGTAATCTTTTGGTCTGCAATCACTCATAATTCCTCTGATTCTCCTTATTCTTATAATGAGTTCATTGACCTATTTGTACACCCTGCAACCACCTTATTAACAAGAGTCTCCCCTCCTAGGGTCAATAGTGATATCAAGAAAATTCTCCAACTCTCAAAGCAATACAGGATAGGTGATTGGTACCTATACCGGAATCACACAGAAATCAGAATATATGGGTGTGATTTATGCCCTTTCAAGTTACCAAAATATGTCCCAATGAGGCTCTTTGCCTTAGAATATTTCAGACAGATGATAGATTCAGACATAGTTCATTTTTGCAATGCAAAGAAAAAATCTCAACTCAGAATTAAGAGTCAATTAGGCCCTTTTGTTTGTAATTCTAGGGATGCTAGAAAAGAAGCTGAAAGAATCCTAGAAGACTATCTCAAATTACAAAAGAGTTTCTATTGGGTACCTTATGACCCAAACAGCTTTATTTGTGATAGGAGGATGAAAAACAAATTGTCACCATACCTTCATCATAGAATCCCATAAATTGAACAATATGCCAATATGGATGAATGGATGGAAGGGACATTGATAGAACAAGATAGTGAACCGGTCAGTGTTGAAAATGTTATGAAAGACCTTGAAAAAATACTTGACCTAGACTCTTTTGGACAGGTGCAAAGACTAGGAATTGGTCCTTCTTATGCTGGAACTTCTCAGAAAAATTTACAAGAAATCAGTGCATCAGCCACAATAGCATCTAAAGGGAAGGAGAAAGAGGCTGATATACAAGTTACAGAGAAATTCACAATGACAGAACAACCTGAAACTTCTAAAGAACAGGGTCAAATACAGATTTCTCCTACTCAGATCAATGTGGCAGAAATTCAGTTTTGCAAACTCCTCTCAATGTACAGAAAGGTAAGAAAAGAGATGCAGAAACAGCTACCCCTATCAGTGGATCTTCAAAACAACATGATGGTAAAAGAAAAAAATTAAATCCTCTTCTAGAAGTAGAATCTGTTCAAGAAATCCCTGATATCCAGAGGAGAGAAAATTTGGATAGTCAGCAAACATGCACAGTCAGTGGGACATCCACTAATTCACAAAGAAAGGAACTACAAAGACAGCAAAGTGTAGAAATATCTTCCTTCAAACCACCAGTTAAAGATGCTGGAGATATTAAGAAAAAATTTATAAGTATAAAAGCCAGAAATGATCCACTAAGACTTCAAGTCTACAATCAATATTTGAAGATGGCTCCTAAAAATCAACAAAGATTGATGTCAGCCTATGACATCCAGCAGGGTAAAATGATAATGAGTCGTTTCAAACCCAAAGTGCAACAGCCTCAAACAGATGCAGATTATATCAGAACTAATTTTCAAGTCATAGCAAAGGATATTCATCCTTTGGATCAGATTGAGTTGCACAAAAAAATAGGTGAAATGATTTATTCTACTTTAACTGATAAATCAATGATGTCTCAAAGATTACAAGATTCCTTGAATAATACCACTGCTCAATTGAATCTTGAAAAAGCTTCTTCACAGGCTAAATACAACAAGATTAAAACTTTGTAAGAAATAATTAATGGATTAGGTCATAATCCCAAAGATTTCAAGGGTATAGAAGCCTTGATTAAGAAGAAAGATGATGATATTGCAGCCTTAAGAAAACAATTGAAGCTGCCATCTTCAAGGAATCCACAATCTGTAGAAATTATAAAGAAAAACTCTGAAGAAGAATTGATGGATTTGCTCTTGAAACTGAATGAGCAACTAAATGAAACTAAAAAAGAGCTTGAAAAGGCATTAAAGGACAAGCAGGCAAACATTCCAGCATCTACAATAGCAGAAGGAATTACAAGTACCTCCACAACAGGTCAGCCAACAAAATTATCACAGGGCAATACTTCCAATTTAAGTACCGAAAAATTAATAAAGTCAATGGAGGAATTGAAACTCCAGGTGACAGAGCTTTAGAAAACAAAGATACAGTTTACCAGTTTAGAAAAAAAATACGATCTCTCAAAAATGAGTGTTGCAGAAAAAACAAGAGAGATCAACAGATTGGAAAAATTGGTTAAAACATTGGAGAAGCCTTTGAAGGAAATAAAATAAATTCTTTGGACCAAAATCGTTCAATCAATATATGATGTCTGGTCATCAATTCAAATAATGTATGAGCAGAATGAGTTAGTTAAATTGGCTCTGCAGGAAGTTCAAAAAGCAAGAGAAGAATTAGGAAATATGCCTGAAGAAGCCAATCAACTCATACAATTTTCAAACACCAAAAATAGACACCAACTTGAAGATCTTGGTATCCAAGATAGAACAGGAACAATTTTGGAGATTAAAAGAGTTTTTACCAAAAGAACTCTGATGCGGAACTTAGAAAGAAGATGCTCTGATATGCAGGAAGAAATCTATGCTTTTACGAAGAGATTGAATCTTTTGCAGGATAAAGGATTACTAAGTCCTTTAATTTCAGATGATAAATTAATGAACCTTGAAAATTATGTTGAGAAATTGAATAAATATGCTGATAACCAAGCCAGTTCATCATCTAGTTCAACAACATTTCCCACAGACAAAATTCTTCATGATAGTCTGGAAAATTTGTTTTATCTCGAACATGAGGTAAAGCATTTATTCCCAACTCAACCTACTTTCTTCAGATATACTGAGGCTAATGAAACTCTGAGAAAGCTTCGAAGGACCAAAATCTGCAAGCTCGATGGTAGAATAGATGTTGGAACTTTTGTAAAATTATCCTTGTGAATTTTTGATTATTTACTACAATAAGTCGGGATAAAAAAGATAACGGAGGGTCGAAAGTATCGGAAACCGAGGTGAAGAGTATACAATGCTTAAATTTGGACAACTAGGTCCAAACTCCATATTAAGATGCTCAGATTAAGAGGCTAATATTTTTGTTGGATTCCTCTTTCTGAGAGGTGTAAAATCCATATAAAATATGTCTTAATCCGATGAGCAGAACTTATATTTTGAATTTATTATTTTCAATAAATTATATGTGCAAGGTCGGCCAGTTTTGTAATGTAGGCTCGGATGCCCAACAGATGTGTCACACACCCTCATGATGGATATATATACAGGAAAAGTTGGAGAGATTTTCATCATCATCAAAACTCTCATATTCCTCTCTCATCTTAGAGTACGAGCTACCAAGAAGGACGAGTTTCAGCCACACGTGTGAAGGACGAAGAGGACAAACTGTACGGCCAAGCTGAAGTACGGATTTGCTGCTGCTAGGGTTTCGCAGAAACTTTGACCAGCGTTGACTTTGGTCAGCGCTTGGTCCAAACAAGCTGAAAACTTGTGGAAGGTTCGATTTATGAAGGCCGTACTACCTGGCACAAAAATCGAGGTCAAAGGGTTGACCGTTTTGCTGTTGCGTTGACTTTTAGCTTGCTGCCCCTGCGTTGACTTTTCAGGACAGCGTTGACTTTTGCAGAGTTGACTTGGGTTGACTCATCTACTGGTTGGAGGGTTGTTGTGACACATGCTGGGCTGGCTGACCAAAGGAGACTTTGTTGGTTGAAGCATCCTGTTGACCGCCGAAACGAATAAACACATTTTTCCTGTTTCTGATTTGTCTTCTGTAAGATCTACTTATATGTTCTATCTGCATTTTGCTTACCTACTTGTATGATTGCTGAAATAAAAGTGAAATTGCTTCTAGCATAGAACATCTACATAACTTTACATGGTATCAGAGCTGAGGTGAAGACAAACTCAATCTATAGCAATCATCATCGTGGAAATGGGTTCCACTAGTCTTGAATTCAAGGAGAATGACAAGCTGACAGGAAGTGATGACTTCCATCCCTGGAAGATGATATTAGATCTCAAATTAGAAGATCATGATCTCCTGGATCATGTGACAGGGAGGATTCAAGAACCTCCATCCAATGCCTCTGCTTCTGTTAGAAACAAGTATAAGAAGGGAGAAATCAAAGCAAAGCTGCTGATCAGGGAATCCATAAATAAGAGTCTGGTTGCCTACATATCTGAACTAGGCACATCCAAGGAGATGTATGACAAATTGATACTTATGTTTCAGGTAAACAATGTGAACCAAGTGCTATTCCTCAAGAACAAGTTGAAGAATATGAAGAAGGGCCGAGATGAGTCTGTTCAAACTTTCTTTCTGAAGTTGACCGAAACCAGGAACAATCTGCTAGCTATTGGGGAGATAATAGCTGATCGTGAGATGGTTCTCACCGCACTTGGAGGACTTCCATATGAATGGCAAGTATTCACAACTACTATCCTCAATAATAATACCATTCCTAACTTTGATGAGCTTCTGTCAAGATGTATGCAAGAAGAAACAAGGATGAAGGAATTTGATAATGAAAGAAATGCTGCCTATGGGGCTCATTCCCGAAAGAAGAACTCTGGTGGTTCTAAGGACAAAAGAAGGACAAAGACTCAAGAGAAGAAGGGTAAATGTTTCACCTGCCATAGGCCTGGACACTATGCTAGGGAATGCCCCTTCAAGGAGGATTCTCCCGATAGTGACGATAACAACAACAACCGAAGGAATGGGAATCAAAGAAATGACAAATCCAAAGGAAAGAGGAAGGCTCACTTTGGAGGAAACAATCAACCTTCTAAGAGGTCCAGAAATACCAGGTATGAGGAGTCTAATGTTGTTGATAAAAGAAATGAGTATATTCTAGTATCTGCTCTCTCAACTGCATCTCTGCCCGACACGATGGATGTCTGGCTAATTGATAGTGGTGCCTCAAGACATATCACCGGATTCAAGGAAGCACTTTCTGACATGGTTGAAAGGGATACTAATCTAGAAATTATCCTTGGGGATAATGCCACTTATCCTGTAAAAGGGACCGGGACTATGACCCTTCACTTGTCTCAAGGACAAGTCCTCCGTCTACAAGATGTACTCTATGTACCCAAATTGAAGAAGAACCTTGTGTCTGTATCTGCCATGGAAGACAAAGGATTCAATGTAACTTTCTCTGATGGAAAGGTGCTCATGTGGAAGAAGAGCTTCAAGGAAGCTATCTCAATTAGTTCTAGGGTTGGTACACTCTATCAGGTTGGAGGGAGTCCGTTGGGAGCTATGACTTGTGATACTATCCGACAAACCGAACTATGGCACCGTAGATTTGGAAAGCCCTTCCCGAAGCAAGGAAGGTGTATGTAAGGGCTGTGCTGAAGAATATAACATAACAAGGGGACCTTCTTTCCCCTCAAGTGTCACAAAGACGTCTGAGATATTGCAACTGGTCCATTCTGATCTTTCTGGTATGTTGCCTGTAACATCCCTGGGGGGATGTTCTTACTATATGACATTTACTGATGACTTCTCTCGCAAAACCTGGATCTTTTGAGGAAGCCATCAAGCATCAAGTCTGGAAGGATGCTATGCATGAAGAATATGATGTCTGGGATGTGGTCCCGAGACCGAAGGACAAATCTGTTGTCACTGCGGAATGGCTCTACAAAATCAAACATGGATCTGATGGGAGTGCTGAAAAGTTTAAGGCAAGGTTTGTTGCCCGTGGCTTCTCTCAAAAGGAAGGAATTGACTATGACGATATATTTGCACCTGTGGCACGATATACCACCATCCGATCAATCATAGCCCTTGCTGCTACGCAAGGATGGAGTCTTCATCAAATGGATGTCCAGACCGCTTTTCTGCATGGTGCAATAAAGGAAGAGGTGTATGTGGAACAACCTCTGAGATTTGAAGTTCAAGATCGAGACACTTATGTCTGCGGGTTGAAGAAAGCCCTCTATGGGTTAAAGCAAGCACCCAGAGCTTGGTACGAAAGGATGGATAGTTACTTGATGAAGCTGGGCTTCACTCGAAGTAATGCTGATCCGAACCTATACTTCAAGGTTGTGAAAGAGAAGCCTCTCATTCTAGTACTATATGTGGATGACCTCTTCCTGATTGGTGATGACCCTCTCATTCATCAATGTGAGAGGGAGCTTGCTGCTGAATTCGAGATGAAGGACCTAGGACTGATGCACTATTTACTAGGCCTGGAGGTCTGGCGGAGACCTGGAGAGATTTTCCTTTCTCAAGGAAAATATATTGTGAAGCTTCTGAAAAGATTTGGAATGGTGGACTGTAAGTCCGTGTCGACACCGATGGAACTCAACTTTAAGAAGTTGAGGAGCAACGTTGCTGGGCCCGTCCTACTGAGTATCGTGAACTCATAAGGACCCTGATGTTCTCAATGAACACTTGTTCGAACATATGCTGTGCAGTGAACACCTTGAGTCAACACATGGTTGATCATAACATTCACTGGGTTGGTGCCAAGAAACTCTTGAGATATCTCTGAGGCACGATAGACCATGGGCTGAGATACACTGCCGGGAGTATGACACTCCGTGGATATACAGATACCGATTGGGCTGGCAGTGTGGTGGATCGCAAGAGCACATCTGGATGCTACTTCACATGTAGATCTGCTTCGGGCAGGAATCTAAAGTCGGTAGCCTTGAGCACTGCTGAGGCTGAATACATTGTAACATGTATGGCCTGTTGTGAAGTCACTTGGTTGCGAAAGCTCTTCTGTGAGCTGTTCGAGCATGTGCTAGATGCCATCGTTATCCTTTGTGATAACTAGAGGGGGATTCATTTGTCATAGAATCCCAGGTTTCACGATTGATCCAAGCATGTTGATGGCTGGTACCACTTTATCTGGGATATGGTACAGCGAGGCGCCGTAAGGCTCGATCATATAGGAACTGATGAGCAGGTCGCGGATATTCTCACAATGCCCTTGGGGAAGGTCATGTTCCTAACCTTCCGTGAGAATCTTGGAATCGTGGAAAGACCCTATGATGTGGGTCTTGTTGGACGATGAGCTCTGGGAGCTCTGGGGGGCTTTGGGGAGAGCTTCTTGGAGCTATGGGAAACCACAAGGCTAGGCTTGCCAACCTTGGTGGTGTGCTTGGACCCCACCGTTGTGATTTTGAGTTGGTTCACCTCTCATTTTCTGTGCCCCGTATGCATCCTACCCATTGAGTTCGGGGCTCATGGGAAGTACCTCTCATTTGGCCAATGAGGTGTGGAAAAGTTAGAGACTATTAGCAAAGACTGATGGACGCATCAGAGATTGCCGTACTCTCTATCTAGGATGGCACGGTCCAACCACTTGATCTGAGATCAAGATTTGTGAGGTCTGGGACCTCTGGACTGATTATGTCAGTCGGGGGATGATGTCTTTGTGACTGACCCATTTCTGTTCTGAAATAAAGAAGCCAGCAAAGCAAGATTCGGCGGGATGACGCACGATGTTGATTGCACTGATAGATGGAGTTCTCCCTAGTTGAGAGGGAGTGTTAAATTTGGACAACTAGGTCCAAACTCCATGTTATGATGCTCAAATTAAGAGGCTAATATTTTTGTTGGATTCCTCTTTCTGAGAGGTGTAAAATCCATATAAAATATGTCTTAATCCGATGAGCAGAACTTATATTTTGAATTTATTATTTTTTAATAAATTATATGTGCAAGGTCGGCTAGTTTTGTAATGTAGGCTCGCATGCCCAACAGATGTGTCACACACCCTCATGATGGATATATATACAGGAAAAGTTGGAGAGATTTTCATCATCATCACAACTCACATATTCCTCTCTCATCTTAGAGTACGAGCTACCAAGGAGGACGAGTTTCAGCCACACGTGTGAAGGACGAAGAGGACAAACTGTACGGCCAAGCTGAAGTACGGATTTGCTGCTGCTAGGGTTTCGCAGAAACTTTGACCAGCGTTGACTTTGGTCAACGCTTGGTCCAAACAAGCTGAAAATTGGTGGAAGGTTCGATTTATGAAGGCCGTACTACCCGGCACAAAAATCGAGGTCAAAGAGTTGACCGTTTTGCTGCTGCGTTGACTTTTAGCTTGCTGCCCCTGCGTTGACTTTTCAGGACAGCGTTGACTTTTGCAGAGTTGACTTGGGTTGACTCATCTACTGATTGGAGGGTTGTTGTGACACATGTTGGGCTGGCTGACCAAAGGAGACTTTGCTGGTTGAAGCATCCTGTTGACCGCCGAAACGAATACACACATTTTTCCTGTTTCTGATTTGTCTTCTGTAAGATCTACTTATATGTTCTATCTGCATTTTGCTTACCTACTTGTATGATTGCTGAAATAAAAGTGAAATTGCTTCTAGCATAGAACATCTACAAAACTTTACAAAAACAGAACAGCCAGTACAAAGTTACTGAAGAGGAGAGAAACAAGCCAAATCATAGGGCCTGCCTCTAGCACATTCATAAAAAAAGGAACAGCACAATATCGGTTACCTTTTATCTTATCTACGAGACCATCTGTCTCTATTTTCTTGTAATATATCCATGAGTCATCCTAGATTATATCTCATTTTGTCAGGAGATATTTTTCATAATTTTTTGTATAAATACTCCTTCAATTGGAGTATTGAGGGGTGAATTATTAGACATTGCTGTAACATTGATTATTTTGGAATAAAGTGTTGTTGGATAAAATTCATATGGCTAGCTGGATAAGGAATTGATGCAAAAGACTTTTCACAGGATTCTTAAATCAAACAACAGATCAATAAGTCATCTATCTCTTATGTTTTAAAGTTTTATACTTGCTTATTATACCATCTGTGTTTCATATCTGAATGATAAATGAAAAGGATTAATTCAGAAAGTGCTTTAGTGCAATCTGTTTTCAATCGTTATTATTCTTATTGTTTTCTTCTGAAACTAGTATGAATAGTGAAATCTTAATTGCTCCTGTTTTCTAGTTTATTCATTTTGATTATTTGGTAAAGAATTCTTAATTTCTCTTTGTTAATAATCATTCAAGTTTCCCCTTTTTGAATATGTTGAAGGATTATTAATTTCCCTTCAACCATTTCGAGTCCATTCCATTCAATTTAGATCTTAAATTGTTTCTTATTTGATTACCTTGCCCTGTGAAACCATCTCTTGTTAAGACACTTAATCCAGTTAAGCCATCTTTCTTTGACTCCATCAGCCCAGTGGCCTAAACTATTCAGTTTTACTCTGCTATAGAATTTCATCACCCAAACAAAATCAAAATCCTTGTACTTTCATAACTAGCCTAATATCTTTCAAAACAAAGCTAAAATTTAAAGAGAGAGCCCTCTCTGGGTACAGATTGGCTAGATTATGTACCTTAAAGTTGGTTTGTGGTTACCTCGGACCCCTTTCCTCTTCCCTACAACTTCAAGGAAAATCTGAGTGATAACATAGTGGCGACTCCACTGGGGACCTGAATAATTTTATTGTTACTATTGTTTATTTTATAAACTACAGACGGAGCCTAAAGTTAGCCAGGTAGCCTTTGAACTGCAAAAGTAAATAAATGCTGCTTCAGTCTATCTCCGGTCTAGTTTATGAACTGAACATTTGGTTTCAAACATTTGATCAGTTCCTCTAGTCAAATAAATATTTAAGAAAATTCAAATCCAAAATCTTAAATTTCTTAAAGAGATTGTTGAAGTTGTATTTTTCATTCCATTTAAACAAAAAACCAAAAAATAAAATCACCTAGAAACCTGGCTTCAGAAAGGACTCATTACACCAGGTCTAATCCTAATCCAAATCCACCGCCTATGTTTGAAAATCTGAATCTGATCCCCAGAATTCTTAGGAGACAAGAGAGTCAAGAAATTTCTGGTAGTTATCGGCCTCTTTATAGATCAATATCATGTCCTGTGAAGTGGATTTACCTTGAGGACGAACCTTTTGACGAGCAATTTGAAACCTCTTTATTTGTAAATTTTTCTGAATCTGAGTTGTCCAATTTGGTTCCAGACCCAGTATTTATTGAAGATTTACAATTTGAATTTGTTACTTCACACCTTGATAAAAATTTGTGAAATTCCATACAATTTGAGCTTACCTCTGAAGGAACATCAAGCATTTCTGTGATCACTTCAGCCTCTCCAAGTTCATCAACATTTCCTCAAAACTCTCAACCTCAAACTACCCCTTCTACTCCTCCATCCACTACTCCTAGACCAACCTCAACTGTTATTTCATCTCTACCTCCTTTAATGGCAAATAGATATGCTCCCTTAAGGTTACCAGCCAATCCAACGGCTATGCCCCAAGACTACCAGAGTAAAATCACTCATTTTGATGGTTCTGGTACTTACACTGCAGAACAACATACTAAAAAGATGACTGATTATTTTGAAATTTATGAAATAGATGCTGATGATGTAAGAATGAGAATATTTGTCCAAATTCTTACTAGAGAAGTAAGAACCTGGTTTAGAGCCCTTCCTGCAAACAGTGTTACTGACTTACCAGCTCTTTATAGAACATTTTTAAACAGATGGGAAAAAAAGAAAGATCCTCTTCAAATCTTATCAGACTTTGGAAATCTAAAGAGAGGACCAAAAGAGACTGTGCAAGATTACTGCACCAGGTACAATGAGGTTTTTTATGCTATTCCTCAAAATCTTAGACCTCCTCCAGATTCAGTACTAATTAAATTCCCTGATGGATTTGATTATGATATGGCATATCAGCTTAGGGAAAGAGCTCCTCAAACCTTAGAAGAGATGCAAAGTATAGCTGTTAGTGTTGAAGCCAACCTGATAGAGAAACGAGCCAGAGCCAGAGCTGAAAGAAGAATACTTTTAAATGAAGAACCCTAAACTTTTGAAAAGAAACCGGATGCTATTATTAAAGGAATGGAAAGGCTAGGAGATAGAGTAGAAAAAATTGAAAGGAAATCTCCTGGGGATGGTCAACCAAGAAATATTGGGAGAAATCCAAATTTCAGAAAGAATCCAAACCAAAATACTGGAAAAACTAGTCTTGACCAAAACATTAGGCCCCCATTCCAGGAAAATTATGTTGAAGGTTCAACTTCGATGAACCAACAGAGGATGCTCAATAAACAACTTGATTGGATGCAAGAACGAACCAGAAGTTTTCTTGACTCAAGATGATCAAGAAGCCCATATTCTTAAACAATTCCAAACTCATTCAGGAGAATCATTTGACTTTAAGGAGGGGTATGACACAGTTATTTATGAAGTTCATAAGCAATACAATTTGAGAAGCAGAAGAATTGACGTTCCAGAAACAAGTAAACAGAAAAATACAAAACAACCCCTCAAAGGTAAAACCAATACTACCCCTATATATATTCTTTCTAGATTAGATCCTAATCCTGCCAACCCAATAATTGAAGATGTGTCCGATAGTCAACTGAATAACAGACAACTTTCCAATACTCTTCCTCCCAAAGGAAATGTAGAGGAACCTCCAGAAGTTGATTCGGAAACAACTTCAGCCCACAACCTCATTCTTGAGAAGGAGAAAAATACCGAAAACACAGAAGATAAAGATAATCCAACTGTTCGAAATACAAGAAATCAGACTGAAAAACCTTTTAATTTGGAGGCTGAAATAGGCAAAATAAAAATAGTTGTTCCATTGTCTGAATTAGCTAAACATGATGTCTACCGAAGTCAAATTAATAGATCACTCAAGATCACCGAAAGTGATGACTCAGTAAACGTTTTTTATGATCAACCTAAATTACTCTTTGGCCCTGAAGTAAATGGAAAACCACGAAGTGGAGGAACTCCTCCATTTTATGTGAGTTTAAATATACATGACAAAATACTTCATAATGCCATGCTTGATTCTGGGGCATCTCACAATCTAATGCCCAAGTCTGTAATGGAGAAATTGAACCTAGATATCACTAGACCTTACAAAGATCTCTCTTCTTTTGATTCGAGTCAGGTGAGATGTTTAGGATTAATCAAAGAATTGTGTGTTTCACTGGTTCAATACCCTGCAAAAACTATTCTGGTGGACATAATAGTAGCAGATATTCCTCCAAAATATGGCATGTTATTATCCAGATCTTGGGGTGCAAAGCTTCAAGGATCTCTTCAATTGGACATGTCATACGCTACTATTTTAGTATTCGGTCAACCTAAAAGACTATACAGAGAAACTTTAATGAAATATGTAGTCAGTAGTCAGGAGAAACCTGAAAATTTCCCTATCTACTCAATACACTCTGATATGGATTCATTTATTCTTTATAATGTTGAATTTGATCCTCCCACTGAATTAGAAGTTCCAGCAACAGAACCAAAAGAAATTACAAATGAAAAATCTAGTGTTCAAATCCAGGAAATTTCTGAGGACAACGAAACATCAAATACCCAAGAGAAACTAGAAAAAAGTAAAAAACCAGATCTCACTGTTAAGAAAGTTTCTGAAACTCCTGATACTAATTATGAACATGAAATTCTTTGGCATTTAGAATTTGATGGTTCAGTCAACAAGCTAGGAGAAGGAGCTGGAATTTGGATACATAACCTTGAGAATGATCATGCTGAAGGCCATGCCTACAAATTAAAATTTAAGTGCACCAATAATATGGCAGAATATGAAGCTCTTTTGCTAGGTCTTAAACTTGTTAAAATATTAGGGGCAATTAGAGTATCTGTCATAGGAGATTCTGATTTAATCATTCAACAGATCAAAGGACAATTTTTGACGAATGATCCCAGACTGAAAGAATATAGAGGAACAGTTGTAGAGATTCTCAATACTTTTCTACAAACTAAGCTTGCTAAAATCCCAAGAAAACAAAACTTACATGCTCATAGTCTTGCAATGTTTTCCAGCACTTGTAAATTACCATTCGAACCTAATCATCAGTTCACAACTGAGATTAGACACAGGCCAGCTATACCTGATAATTTTAAAAACTGGCAAGTGTTTGCAAGTGATGAGCAGATTAACAATTTCCTGACTCTAGAGAATGAATTTTCTAACTGTAACATAGATGAAGATACAAAAATTGAATCTGATCAAACAAATGAACAAGAAACAGACATTTAAGAAGAAAGAGAAATTCAAATGCTTCATCCAACAAAGTTAACTAACAAAGAAATGCGGGACCTTAAACAAATGGAGGTTGACGAGATTATAGAAGAAGAATATGAAATCATTAATTTAAAAGACAATCATTTGCCTAAAGGATTAACTCCTCTGGAAGATCTTTTCGATTCTAATGATATTCCAAAGAAACCCAAAATGGAACCGTTGAAAGCAGATATTGAAGAATATAATTTGGGAACCGAAGAAAATCCTAAAATGATAAAGTTATCTAAATCCTTGTCTCCTGATCAAAAACTAAAATATGTTGAACTTTTGAAAGAATTCCATGATGTCTTTACCTGGAGTTATGAAGATTTGAAATCATATGATACTTCTATAATTCAACACACAATACCTCTGAAAGAACATCAGAAACCATTCAAACAGAAACTCAGAAGAATCAACCCTGTACTACTGCCTTTAATTGAAAAAGAAATCAAACGAATGTATGAAGCAGGGACAATTGCTCCTATTAGGTTTTCAGAGTGGGTGTCTAATTTAGTTCCTACTAGGGATAAAACTGGAGAGATCAGATTATGTGTTGATTTGAGAAATGTAAATAAGGTCTCTTTGAAAGATAATTACCCTTTGCCCAAAATGGATCACATCTTACAAAGGGTAGTAGGCGCTTCTAGGATTTCTCTCCTAGATGGGTTCTCAGGATACAATCAAATTCTGGTTCATCCTGATGAACAGGAAAAAACAACTTTTACAACACCATTGGGTACATTCAAGTACGTTAAAATGCCATTTGGACTTAAAAATGCAGGAGAAACCTTCCAAAGAGCAATGGAAATTGTGTTTGCAAAAGAAATTCATGATTTTTTGGTTATATATCTGGATGATTTAACTGTTTTTTCTAAATCAGATCAGCAACATTTGGACCATCTCAAACAAGTATTCATAAAATGCAGAAAATATGGTATTTCTTTGAATCCAAAGAAATATTTGTTCGGTCTTGAAGAAGGTAAACTCTTGGGCCATATCATCTCAAAAGATGGTATTAGAATTGATCCTGATAGAATAGAAGCTATATTGCAAATACCTCATCCTAGAAATGTCAAAGAACTTCAAGCTTTCCTAGGAAAAATCAATTTTTTGAGAAGATTCATATCCAGCTTAGCTGAATTAATTAGATTACTTACTAACATGTTAAGAAAGGATTCAAGTATTAAATGGATAGTAGAAGCCAAACAAGCATTTGAAGAAATTAAAATGGCTTTGACTAGAACACCAGTTCTTACCAGTCCACAATTTGATAGAGACTTCATAATATTTTCATTTGCATTAGAACACACTGTAGCAGCTGTTTTATTACAAAAGGATGATCAAGGATGTGAAAAACCTATAGCCTTTTTTAGTAAAGTACTAAAGGATGCATCATTAAAATACAACATCATGGAAAAACAAGCATTTGCACTTGTAAAAGCCATTTAAGATTTTAGAATCTACATATTGTATTCCCATGTGATAGCCTATGTACCAAATGCTGTTGTCAAAGACATCTTAACTCAAGATGGAATTGAAGGTAAAAGAGGTAAATGGATTGCTACCATATTAGAGTATGATATTGAAATAAAACCTACAAAGCTTATAAAGGGACAGGGATTGGCTCAACTCATGACAGAAACAAATTTCCAAGCCCTGGATATTAATGAACTGGATGACGAACAAGAGATGGCGACTCCACAAATCAGCCAGGCCTTCTTAGATTCACCTTGGTATGCTAATATAATTTATGTACTCTTAAACCTGCAAGCTCCTCCAGGGTTATCCAGAACAAAACAAAGGTTTTTAAAGTTGACATCTTCAAAGTTTTGTATTTTAGATAATGTTATTTTTTGGAAAAATCATGAAGGTATTCTATTGAATTGTTTGTTAAAAGATGAAGCTGATAAGGCTCTCCATGAATTCCATGCAGGAGACTGTGGTGGACACCTTTATTGGAAATCAACTGCAGACAAGATCCTAAGAGTTGGATTTTATTGGCCAACCTTGTTCTCTGATGTAAAGAAATTTGTCACTAGCCATAAATGTTAAATTTTTGAAGGCAAAAGAAAACTATTACCTTTACCCCTAAAACCAATTTCCACTGAAAAACCTTTCCAACAATGGGGCCTGGATTTCATTGGAGAAATCCATCCTCCTTCTTCTGGCCAACACAAATGGATCCTCACTGCCACAGATTATTTTACTAAATGGATAGAAGTAATTCCTTCCAGATAAGCCAATGACACTGTGATCATAGGATTCCTAGAAACCAATATATTATCAAGATTTGGTTGTCCTGAGAAAATCATAACTGATAATGCTGCTGCTTTCAAATCTAAGAAAATGATAAGTTTCTGTAACAAATATCATTTCACCTTAAGCCATTCCACAGCCTATTACCCTCAAGGTAATGGACTGGCTGAATCTTCCAACAAAAGTCTCATCAATATTATTAAGAAATTATTGGAGGAAAACAAGAAAAATTGGCATAAGAAACTTACAAATGCACTGTGGGCAGACAGACTCACCACCAAAAAATCTATTGGGACTAGTCCTTATGAGTTAGTCTATGGTATTGAGGTTGTATTTCCTTCATCTTTAGGAGTTACTATAATGAAATTACTTCAAGAAGCTCAGGTTGAACCTAATGATATTCAAAGGAGAATAAATCAGACTATCAATTTGCAGCAGACCAGAGAGGAAGTATATCAGAGATCCCAAGTATTGCAGGAGAAACTAAAGAAGATATTTGATAAAATAACCAAGGCAGCAGATTTCCAACTTGGGAACAAAGTATTAAGATGGGATTCCAGAAGAGAGGATAAGGGAAAACATGGGAAGTTTGACTTCCTATGGAAAGGACCTTATATTATTCATGCTTTACAAGGAAACAACACATATTTTCTGAAAAACTTGGATGGTATAGAAACTAAATATGGGCCAGTTAATGGTCGAATGTTGAAACATTACTTTGATCCTATTTATTAGGATATTATAATTTTTAACATGTACATATTATAAATTTGTAATGTCACAGTTTTGAGTGGATAGTAACTTACTGGAGTTGAAGCCCGAAGAGAAGGCCCTAAGCTTCAAAAGTATTACTATCATACATACAATAAAGTAACAAGAAGAAGAAGATTCCATGGTTCAGTCAAAATCATTCTTAGGACAACTGACCTGCTGTTCTTGACTTTTCACCAGGAAAAGCCATCCCCAAGTAGAGCCAGTGTTAGACTCCTATACCAATAGGTGTCATATATCATGATTGACTTGATGGGCTATGTAATAAGTTCATACATTTTCTTGTTGCAAAGGTTTTCCATATTGTCAAAAATAATCAAAAAATTCAAAAAATATAAAGAGGGTATACCCTAAAAGAAAAATCAAAGGGTAAAAAAATAAAAATGGCCAAAAAAGTGAAAGAAAATGAACCCCACCAAAAGAAAGGCCAAGGAAAGTGTGCAAGTCTAAATGCCACTACTTTTTGCTCTTATGTAAATAAACAAATTGTGTGCAATTTGTATTTTATGCCACAATTTATGAAAAATCAAACAGTTTAAGATTGGCTAGTTCATCTTTCAATTTCATGTTTTAGAGATAGAGAATAAAATCTGACCAAACTGTTTAATCTTGGCAGATAAGTAGATAGGTAGAGTAAATAAAATGAGCTCAACAGTTTAATATGAGCCCTTGGATGTAATAAGGATAGAATTAGATAGATTTCCACATGTAAAAGAAAAGTGTGATAAGGGTTTGCCAGTCTAAGTGCACCCTAATAAAGAAAAAAAAATGGTAGGATAAAGTAGGTAGGGTAGGTATATGTTGTTGCATGTGATGGATAATATCTCTAGATGTGTTGAATCTTTACTTTCATCACAAGTGAAAAGGAAGACACTACACTGGGAGAATTTCAAGCAAAGCAAAGTCAAATTTTAACTTCCTTTCTCATTTTTCCCCAAAATTTTTACTAATTTCCCCTAAGTACTAAGGCATTTGAAAATTAGAGGGGCTCAAGGCATTTCCTTGACTTTTGGAGAGACCGGACCCTCGGCCCAATAATTGGAAAAGCCTAAGTACTTAAAACCATTCATAAGATCATTCATTCACATCCAAAAAATCTTTTCCTAAGTAAAATCCCATTTTACTTAGGAAAATTATGCAATATTTCATAAAAAACTCTATTCATGCAAGCATAAGTTAAATACATTAACCTAATGTTTTACACTTAGCGCTTCCATTCATTTTTCATATTAATTTCTAATTTTATTATTTATATCCCCATACAAATAAACCGTTTCTCGTATTATTTTAATTATATCCCAAGTTAATATCCCGCCCCTTTGGTTGAAAAATAACCTTATAAATGTGTTAATTATGATTAATTAGTCAAATCTCTAATTAATCATGAGCGTGTCTCCCTATCGTATAAAAGGGATTAATTAACCCTCATGGTGATTAATAACCTGTCCCACCAATCAAATTTCTCTCGATGCTTTAATTCACAATAAATTACATTGGGCCCGCCCTGTTATCTCCCTGTCATCTCGCCACCCCGGTCGCCGTTCGATCAACTAATCCAAGATATACGATTTTCATCCATATCGCTACCCATCCACGTCCGAACGATAACGCGCGATGGCCAAGCGGTTTTCTGAACAATTCCGTGCCACGTGTCGTATATTGTATGGAATCGCTCGCCCTCCGCTGAAAACCGCCCGTCCCCAAAAGCTGTGCAATGAATACCACTTACCGCTTGCCTCCCATGACAAAGCCACCATACTTGCTGACGTCATCCACTAAAAAAATTAAAAAAACCCGCCAACCTTTGACTTTGCAAATAAAACAAATAAACCCGCGTCATTTTCACTATCTCGTGCAGTGACCAGTGTCCCATGCAACGAATTCCGAAATCAACTGTCGAAGATTGTCAACTGCCACCTTGCTGAGAAAAATTGCAGTCGAGTAATCCAGAATTCATTCGCCATAGCCAACACCTATTTTAGTTACTGTTCATTTCCCGGAAAACAGGTATTTACCCAAATTCCTGTTGAACTCTGCAAAATCCTCGTTTTTGTTTTAATTCCACACGGAAAAACTGAAACAAGGTTCAAGATTGGTCTTCATTTTATTCCTCAATTCCCAAAATTGCAATTTCATTCCCAAACCTGTGATTGTGCTCGTTTTTTCCATCAAAACCCGAATTCATTTCTGAATCCACAAGAACCAGAAATGGAAATTACTGTAGCTCTGAATGTCGCACCCCTGAATGCACCTCACAGAGACTTAGAATATCTGCCTCTAGCAGATATGGATTTCCAAATTAAAGACCTCATACTCAGTGAAAATCCTCTTCGAATTTTTTTCCACTGCAGAGATAGCTACCTAAACGGCTCTGACATTTTTGCACTATGGGAATCCAATCTTCCAATATATCTTCTTCCATCAGTCCACATTTTTCCTGAAATAATCTATTACTGCCATGCAAATTATGATCCCAATCAACGAGCAGTCATGTCCCCGAGTCAAACCGTCCTTTTCCCAATAACTTCTCAGTCTATCAACGAAATGTTACAGTTTTAGCCTGGTCAAACCTTGACTCCCCTTTCCATGGGAGCGTTACTTGAGAAATCGGCCAATTTATCCCAACAAGAGTTGAATCGCCTCTGCCAAACTTTCATGTTGCCAGGACATCAGTCCAAAGGCCCTCCCCCTTATGGTTATACCTTTTTCACTGATGTGGGCAGACTTATTTTGAATATGATATCTTCTATAATGGGTTTCAATACTAGTGAATATGTTGATCAATTAACCCTAGTATTGTTGTCAATTTTTACCCCTGGACAACCCCCTACTGTCAAGTATGATTTTGCTTCCTATATTGCTGATAAAATCCATGATCAGTTTATGAGATTAGAAAATGAAAAAGTGTTCAAATATTCTTCTGTTATATACCATCTCATGCTTTACTATCAGTCAGAGAGTTTCCCTTTCCATGTCATGAAACTTGATGCCAAAAGGAATCCTAGGTCTATAATCTTTTGGTCTGCAATCACTCATAATTCCTCTGATTCTCCTTATTATTATAATGAGTTCATTTACCTATTTGTACACCCTGCAACCACCTTATTAACAGGAGTCTCCCCTCCTAGGGTCAATAGTGATATCAAGAAAATTCTGCAACTCTCAAAGCAATACAGGATAGGTGATTGGTACCTATACCGGAATCACACAAAAATCAGAATATATGGGTGTGAGTTATGCCCTTTCAAGTTACCAAAATATGTCCCAATGAGGCTCTTTGCCTTAGAATATTTCATAAAGATGATAAATTCAGACATAGTTCATTTTTTGCAATGCAAAGAAAAAAGCTCAACTCAGAATTAAGAGTCAATTAGGCCCTTTTGTTTGTAATTCTAGGGATGCTAGAAAAGAAGCTGAAAGAATCCTAGAAGACTATCTCAAATTACAAAAGAGTTTCTACTGGGTACCTTATGACCCAAACAACTTTATTTGTGATATGAGGATGAAAAACAAATTGTCACCATACCTTCATCATAGAATCCCAGAAATTGAACAATATGCCAATATGGATGAATGGATCATTAGGGGAATTTTGAGGTCTAAAATGGGCCTCCTAAGAAAAATGTACAACCAAAATAAACTTTATAAGAACCAATAGGATTCAAGATGATGATGTCAACCATGGGGGATGATTCATCATTTTTTAAGTAAAAGGCTAAAAATATTAAAAAATAATAAAATAATAAAACTACTTTTTCAACTCGTATTTTCAACTTATCTCCCAAATTTTTTACTAAAATTTTGAGCGGGATTACTCATTGGATGAAAAATTTAATTCCTCATCCAAGGAGTACCCTTGTTGCATACTTTTGATTGACCTTGCTACACAAAAAATGAGAAATACATGAAAAGACGTGATTGCAATCACGTTTCTCATGTATTTCTCATTTTTCGTGTAGCAGGATCCTTCGAAAGTATGCAATATGAGTACTCCTTGGATGAGAAATTAAATTTTTCATCCAACAAGTACTCCCGCTTGAAATTTGAGTAAAAACTTTGGGAGATAAGTTGAAAATACGAGTTGAAAAAGTAGTTTTTTCTTTTTTCCCTCTAAAAATTGATGATGTAATCAAATATTATTTTATTATTTCCACTATTATTTTACAATTTCCTTAGGAGGCCCATTTTAGACCTAAAAATTCCCCTAATGGGAAGGGACATTGATAGAACAAGATAGTGAACCGGTCAGTGTTGAAAATGTTATGAAAGACCTTGAAAAATACTTGACCTAGACTCTTTTGGACAGGTGCAAAGACCAGGAATTGGTCCTTCTTCTGCTGGAACTTCTCAGAAAAATTTATAGGAAATCAATGCATCAGCCACAGTAGCATCTAAAGGGAAGGAGAAAGAGGCTGATATACAAGTTACAGAGAAATTCACAATGACAGAACAGCCTGAAACTTTTAAATAACAGGGTCAAATACAGATTTCTCCTACTCAGATCAATGTGGCAGAAATTTCAGTTTTGCAAACTCCTCTCAATGTAGAGAAAGGTAAGAAAAGAGATGCAGAAACAGCTACCCCTATCAGTGGATCTTCAGAACAACATGATGGTAAAAGACAAAAATTAAATCCTCTTCCAGAAGTAGAATATGTTCAAGAAATCCCTGATAGCCAGAGGAGAGAAGATTTGGATAGTCAGCAAACATGCACAGTCAGTGGGACATCCACTAATTCACAAAGAAAGGAACTACAAAAACAACAAAGTGTAGAAATATCTTCCTTCAAACCACCAGTTAAAGATGTTGGAGATATTAAGAAAACATTTATAAGTATAAAAGCCAGAAATGATCCACTAAGACTTCAAGTCTACAATCAATATTTGAAGATGGCTCCTAAAAATCAACAAAGATTGATGTCAGCCTATGACATCCAGCAGGGTAAAATGATAATGAGTCATTTCAAACCCAAAGTGCAATAGCCTCAAACAACTGCAGATTATATCAGAACCAATTTTGAAGTCATAGCAAAGGATATTCATCCTTTGGATCAGATTGAGTTGCACAAACAAACAGGTGAAATGATTTATTCTACTTTAACTGATAAATCAATGATGTCTCAAAGATTACAAGATTCCTTGAATAATACCACTGCTCAATTGAATCTTGAAAAAGCTTCTTCCCAGGCTAAAGACAATAGGATAAAAACTTTGGAAGAAATAATTATTGGATTAGGTCATAATCCCAAAGATGTCAAGGGTATAGAAGCCTTGATTAAGAATAAAGATGATGATATTGCAGCCTTAAGAAAACAATTGAAGCTGCCATCTTCAAGGCATCCAAAAACTGTAGAAATTATAAAGAAAAACTCTGAAGAAGAATTGATGGATTTGCTCTTGAAACTGAATGAGAAACTAAATGAAACTAAAAAAGAGCTTGAAAAGGCATTAAAGGATAAGCAGGCAAACATTCCAGCATCTACAACAGCAGAAGGAGTTACAGGTACCTCCACATCAGGTCAGCCAACAGAATTATCACAAGGCAATACTTCCAATTTAAGTACCGAAGAATTAATAAAGTCAATGGAGGAATTGAAACTCCAAGTGACAGAGCTTCAGAAAACAAAGATACAGTTTACCAGTTTAGAACAAAAATACGATCTCTCAAAAATGCGTGTTGCAGAAAAAACAAGAGAGATCAATAGATTGGAAAAATTGGTTAAAACATTGGAGAAGCCTTTGAAGGGAATAAAAGAAATTCTTTGGACCAACGTCATTCAATCAGTATATGATTTCTGGTCATCAATTCAAATAATGTATGAGCAGAATGAGTTAGTTAAATTGGCTCTGCAGGAAGTTCAAAAGGCAAGAGAAGAATTAGGAAATATGCCTGAAGAAGCCAATCAACTCATATAATTTTTAAACACAAAAAATAGACACCAACTTGAAGATCTTGGTATCCAAGATAGAACAGGAACAATTTTGGAGATTAAAAGAGTTTTTACCAAAAGAACTCTGATGCGGAACTTAGAAAGAAGATGCTCTGATATGCAGGAAGAAATCTATGCTTTTACGAAGAGATTGAATCTTTTGCAGGATAAAGGATTACCAAGTCCTTTAATTTCAGATGATAAATTAATGAACCTTGAAAATTATGTTGAGAAATTGAATAAATATGCTGATAACCAAGCCAGTTCATCATCTAGTTCAACAACATTTCCCACAGGCAAAATTCTTCATGATAGTTTGGAAAATTTGTTTTATCTCGAACATGAGGTAAAGCATTTATTCCCAACTCAGCCTACTTTCTTCAGATATACTGAGGCTGATGAAACTCTGAGAAAGCTTCAAAGGACCAGAATACCAGAAGCTAAATGGTGGGAAGAGATGTTGGAACTTTTGTAAAAATTATCCTTACATGAATTTTTGATTATTTACTCCAATAAGTCAGGATAAAAAGGATAAACAGAGGTCAAAGAGTATCAAAACAGGTAAAGAGTATCAGTAAAACAGAACAGCCAGTACAAAGTTACTGAAGAGGACAACAACAAGCCAAATCATAGGGCCTGCCTCCAGCACATTCATAAAAAGAAGGAATAGCACAATATCAGTTACCTTTTCTCTTATCTACAAGACCATCTGTCTCTATTTTCTTGTAATATATCCATGAGTCATCCTAGATTATATCTCATTTTGTTAGAAGATATTTTTCATAATTTTTTGTATAAATACTCCCTCAATTGGAGTATTGAAGGGTGAATTCTTAGACATTGCTGTAACATTGATTATTTTGGAATAAAGTGTTGTTGGATAAATTTCATATGGCTAGCTGGATAAGGAATTGATGCAAAAGACTTTTCACAGGATTCTTGAATCAAACAACGGATCAATAAGTCATCTATCTCTTATGTTTAAAAGTTTTATACTTGCTTATTATACCATCTGTGTTTCATATCTAAATGATAAATGAAAAGGATTAATTCAGAAAGTGCTTTAGTGCAATCTGTTTTCAATCGTTATTATTCTTAATGTTTTCTTCTGAAACTAGTATGAACAGTGAAATCTTAATTGCTCCTGTTTTCTAGTTTATTCATTTTGATTATTTGGTAAAGAATTCTTAATTTCTCTTTGTTAATAATCATTCAAGTTTACCCCTTTTGAATATGTTGAAGGATTTTTAATTACCCTTCAACTATTTCGAGTCCATTCCATTCAATTTAGATCTTCAATTGTTTCTTATTTGATTACCTTGCCCTGTGAAACCATCTCTTGTTAAGAGACTTAATCCAGTTAAGCCATAATTCTTTGACTCCATCAGCCCAATGGCCTACACTATTCAGTTTTACTCTGCTATAGAATTTCATCACCCAAACAAAGTCAAAATCCTTGTACTTTCATAACTAGCCTAATATCTTTCAAAACAAAGCTAAAATTTAAAGAGAGCCCTCTCTGGGTATAGATTGGCTAGATTCTATACCTTAAAGTTGGTTTGTGGTTACCTCAGCCCCTTTCCTCTTCCCTACAACTTCAAGGAAAATGTGAGTGATAACATCTTCCTCACTCCACTTGACAGTGCTATCCTTCTTTAACATGTTAGTCATTTCTCTTAGATGTTCAACCAAATTGGGTATAAATCGATGCAAGAAGTTCATCTTACCATTGAATGCTTGAATCTCCTTTTTGTTCCGTGGAAGGTCTATGTGCTGAATTGCCTCCACTCTAGATGGATCAATGCGGATACCATCTTTAGAGATGATATTCCCCAACAAATTGCCTTCATCCATGGAAAAAAGACTCTTCTTGGGATTGAGAGAAATCCCAAACTTTCTGCATCGCTGAAAAACAACTCTCAAATGGTGCAGGTGCTCATCATCAGAACCAGAAAATACTGTCAAATCATCCAAATAAATAACAAGAAAAACATCTTTTTCATTGGAAAAAGCAATGTCCATTGCTCGCTGGAAAGTGGCTCCAACGTTCTTCAGTCCAAATGGCATTTTGGCATACTGGAAGGTTCCCTAGGGTGTTGTGAAGGCAGTTTTATGTTGGTCTTTCTCATGTAGCAAGATCTTATTGTAGCCTGAGTAGCCATCAAGTAGTGACATCCTAGATGCTCCAACTACTCTCTGCAGAATATGGTCCATATTCAGAAGTGGATAATTATCCTTTAAGGATGCCTTATTCAAATTCCGAAAATCTATGCACAATATTATCTCTCCTGTCTTCTTGCGTACTGGGACCAAATTTGAAATCCAGTCAAAAAATATAATAGGAACAATGATACCAGCTTTGTACAACATGTTTACCTCTTTTTCAATGGATGGCAGCAGCTTCGGATTGATTCTTCTCAGCTTCTGTCTGAATGGCTTCTGATCCGGCTTGATGGGAATAGTATGCTGGATTATGTTCTTATCATACACCTTCAAATCTGAATAATCCCATGCAAACACATCAGAAAATTTAGAAAGCAATTTAAAATACTTTTCCTTTACCTCAGGGGACAATGCCTTTGACAACTTCACAAACTTGGGCTTGTTTGGTGTTCCAAGATTCACATCTTCAACTCCTTTCTCAGTAGGCACCAAGCTTGGTTTCTTTGCAACATCATCCTGATCAAAAATCTCCTCTAAAGGTATGAAACCTCTAGGAATTACATTGCCCTTCAGTTGCAATATGTCCATCTGATTTGTTTCAAATTCTTGTTCATCAATCTCATAATCACATTCTATTGGAGTGTCTTTGAATTTTCCATCACTCTGCAAAAAAGCATTGATCTCATTGTCATCTCAAAACACTTTCCAATACCTTAAATTGTCTGGAACAACAGACCTATGTTTGACATAGATCTCAAACTTGTTGCTGGAGTTCATGGGAATCTTCAAGTTGCTTGCAGTAGTGGCAAGAGAATCAACAATAATGTTTTGCATCCTGGGTACAACAGTCAAAGTGTACTTAGGAAATGTCTTCAAGATATCCAGGACTACATTTCTGTATGCCCTCAATCTCGGATGCTTTGCTTGGTACTCTCCTTTCACCTGTTTGATTATTAACTCGGAGTCGCCATACACAGAAATCCTTTTTGCATTCAGCTTCTTCAAAATTTTGAGACCTGCAATCAAAGCTTCATACTCTACTTCATTGTTAGAGCAGTCAAAAACCAACTTATAAGCACATACTCTAACATTACTAGGAACCCTTTCAAGTTGGAAAATAGGGCTCCGAATCCATATTCCAATACCAGCTCCATCCTTAACAACAACTCCATAAAAATCCATGCTCCATAGGCCTTCTTCTTCTTCTTGTAGATGCTGAACTTTTTCTTCTTTCTCTTCTTTATTTTGACTGATTTCTGCATCGTATTTTTTCTGTTGGCAGGCAGGAGGCTCAGAAGTGCTTGCTGTTTTACCTTTTTCTTGTTTTATGACTTCCCTAAAATTCTCTAAAATCTCAGGTATCTCATCTACTTGTACCAACTTAAAATTTTCATCATTCAAACCACCATCTGAATATAAGACAAAGGACTCTAAATCTGTCTGGACTGCATTAATGGGATGATTTACTGGCTTCTCTTTGTTGGTGATCATATATTTCATTTTCTTCTCCCTATATAGTTTTCTCAACTAGCCAAACACGGGAATAGTGGCATAAGAGAAGTCAAGCTGCATGGTTCCTTTAAGTTTTACACCCCAAGATCTAGATAGAAGCATTGCAAACCGTGGTGGGACATCGGCAACAACTACATCCATCAAGAAATTCTTGGCTGGGATTTGATCTAAAGACACTACCAAATCTTTAATAAGACCAATACAGTGGACCCTACCTGAGTCAAAATAATACAAATCATGGTATTTTCGAGTAATATCAAGTCCTAACTTCTCCATGATGGCTTTGGGAATCAAATTATGTGAGGCTTCGAAGTCCAACATAGCATCATGTAAGATGAACTCATGTAATCTAAGACTCAGGTAAAAAGGGGGGACTTCACTTTCTTCTGATTGATCTTCAGTTGTTGGACCAAAGATGAGTTCAAGGTAGTCATCTTCTACATTAACCATATCAGAAATAGAGTCTATTTGAAAAATTCTAGACACCTGACTTTTATAAGCACTATTTTTCACCAACTCAGTCAAGGGCATAGACACTTTCAGTTTAGAAATTTCATTTTCTAAATTAAAGGAAGGGGCTTTTTCCACCTCTTTAATGGGAGGATCTTTCTTCTTTGCTTGCTCCTTTTCTATGCTCTGTTGGTTCTTCTCATTTGTTGTGTTAATTGCTAAAGGTGTTTTGCTGGAGGAAGGGTTGGTTAGCTCTTTCCCTTTCTTCTGAGAATCGTTCTTCATTTGGAGCTATTTTCTCTTTTGAATGGGGTTGATCGGAACATCTCTGTTCCTCAAAGAGTACTGCCTTTGTTGAGCTGATAAAGCGTTCATGCATTCTCTTTGGTAGTCATCAGATTTTTCTTCTAATACTGCATCATTGGCCAAAATGAAATCTTCATCCTTTTGAATGTCTGAAGTCGTTGTATATTTCTCTTCTTCTGTGAGAAAGATAGGGGCACCATCAGCTGTGAAAAAGTGATTGGATTCAATTACAACATCATCATCATCATCTGTCTCTGTTCCTTGGACATAATTCTGCTGTACCGAAGTTCTGATTTGTTGCTGTGGTGGTGCTGCTTGGTCCTGTGCTCTCTGTTCTCTCTGCTTGATTCTGAATTGCGACTAATGCCCTCTGAAATTCGGATTCTTGATTTGAGGTTCAGGTCTATCTGAAATGGTTAATCGATCAACCATATTTTCCACCGTCTGAATCAAGGTATCCATTTTTTTTTCTGAGGGGGACGCTTCTTCTTTCACTGTGACTCTCTTCTCAACTCTGGTTCGAGCTCTTTTAGCTAGCAGACTTTCTTCTACACTTACTGCTATCTTCTGCATGTCTTCAAGCATAGTGGGATCTCTCTCCCACAGTTGATATGCCATGTCAACGTCGAAACCATCTGTAAATTTGAGCAATGCTAATCCCACAGGAGGCTTCAGGTTAGCCGGAATAGCATTATATACAACATTGAATCTTAAACAATAATCATATACAGTTTCACCCATATTTCTTTTAATATTTTCATACTCAGATAAAATTTGGAGTGAGTTTTTCTTTACCTCCCACCGGTCTAAAAACTGTGTGTGCAACTCCTGCAAAGTGCGAATTGAGCTTGCTGGTAAGGCTCTGAACGACTTTCTAACTACACTTCCAAAGCTTTGGACAAACAACCTGGTGGTTACATTCTCTGCCTCTACTTCATGAAGATCAAAAAAGTCATTCATCTTATCAACATGCCGCTGGAATGTAATGCTTTGAATGGCATCAAAGATAGGAATTTTACTTTGATAATCAGCAGGCATATCATTGAGAACCTGAGGTAAAACCAAGGTTGCATACTGGGCATCCATGACTCTAGGAGGATTTACAACAGTGTTTGTGTTACTAGGATTGAAGGGAGGTATTGATGGAGGAGATGATAATTGAGAATTGAATGAAGGGAATGTTGATGAATTAGGAGGAGGAAATGTTATTCCTGAAGACTCTGAAGGCTCAGGGACACTAGTTACAGTGATAGATGACTGAGGCGAATTCAGAATATAATCATCAATTGAGGAATTTTCCCTTTGAACTTCAATATCTACAAGGAATTCAGGATCTAAAACTGTGTCATCAAGTGCAGTTTCAAACTTATTTCTAAATAAAGAAAGCTCAAAACTCTCATCAAAAGAAATATCTTCTACAAAAAACCACTCACTGGGCCAAGTATGGGATCTGAAGATAGGTCTTGGACTTAGTGATCCTTCTTGTATTCTGACAATTATTGGAATAAGATTTGGATTTTCAAACATAGGGGGAGGTTTTGGATCTGGATGGGCCCTTGTGTATCTTCTTGAAGCCAGTGTGGTCAAATTTCTACTTTACAAAATTTATTTCCAGCCTACAAACTCTGAATATCATTTTCCAGAGTCCAGGAATTTACAAGGGAAATATTACTGGGGTGATGAATCTTTTATGCTAAAACTCCCCAGTATGGTTGCCAGAAATGTTAGCTCCTGATTTAGACCCCAGGCTGAAAAAGGGAAAAACAGGGTAACATCTAAACCATGCTCAGCCTTGTCGCTAGTCCTACAAAGTCAGGAGAGGTCTCAATCCGTAAAAGATATTCAACAAAGTACAATTATGAAACTGATTTTAAGCTAGGTATAATAATGGGAAAAAGGTTTAATAAATGAAATAATTTTTCCGGGATGTATGGGATAAAATGGGACAATTTGAAACTGGGGAATTAAATCAGGATACAGGGTATTTCATGGGGCAAGGTAGGCAGGAAATTTTAGCAACAAAGTTTAAATAATGATGGAATGGAAAGACTGGTGAGGGGCTGAAAAGGGCATAAAAGATGGATCCTTTTCAAACAGAATAAAAACACAGAATATGAATGATTTCCCAAGGCAGAGCATATAAAATGGATTCTACCTTTCCATCTTGAAAGCATTCAAACAGAAATGTATATGAATGGATGTAACACATAACAGTTTACATATGAATACAAAGGAGAGAAAAAATGCTAAATTTCATACCACATGGATCCCACAAATCAAAGCTGCATCTCTTATTAATTCCCTATCCAAAAACTGTACAATGGAGCGCAGAGTGTTCTTTTCCACACTATTCCCCTACTTCTGAGTTACAGACTGCTTTACAAATGATTTGCAATTACATTAAATAGACCATATTTGTGGGAACATAGATCCATAGAAAGAAGAGTTGTTTTTACAGCTCAAGAGAAATCTAATCATAGAAAAGGAATCCAATAATATGCCCTTGAAAATAAGGGACAACATTACATTTGACCATTTGGGCAGATTCATAGTTATGCTGTTGAATGAAAAATAGGCAATTTGAGAAGCAAATCCCTATTTTTATGCTGCTGTGGAAATCTCTGTTTTATATCAACTCTCGGCCTTTGACTTTTGCTTTCTCTTATTCGTTTGAAGAAAACTGACTTTTTAATAATGCCTTTGAAATATAAAATGAAATTATGCCTTAGTGAAGGGAAAAACCGATTTTTTTTAAATGGGAGGATCAAAGGGAGGGGAGATGGGGTCCATATCGCAATTGAAATCGGAATCGGGGGAAGGAAAGGCATGCAATATATAATAAAACATTCGAAAACACATGTTTGTGATGGTGTAAATGCAATCGGTGATCATAGGAGTGGGAAGATATATATGGAAAAAGCACCGATGCGATTGGAAAAATGGGAATAGGAATAAAGATTAAGACAAAGGGATAATGGAGTGAAAAATGGATATAAAATGTTTCGGCGCTTTTACAAAGGAGTGAAATGATTTATATTGAAAGAGAGGAGGGATGGCAAGGTGGGCCCCGGGGATATAATCGCAATCGGAATCGGGCTCGGGAGCGGGGCCAAGTGTATTATGCCACATGATTTCTTCGATGCGATTGGGAATAAGCAGTGAGGGGGAAGGGCTTTGGTAAAGAGAAATGAAATAAAATTTGATTTTTACAAAGAAAAAAGGCCTTTTAATCATGAAAGGGCGGAGGGTAATATGGTGGGACTGGGGTCCATCGGCATCGGGGATCGGAGGAAAGAGGGGTAGGGTGTAATATAAAAAACGCCGATGCCAATGAGTGTGATGGCTTGTAGGCCGTCCGATCGTTGGGAAAATCGACAGTGACGGTGTAATCGGAGGTTTTCCATCGGGGATATACAATCGGGGAGGGGCTCTTTGGAAGCGCCGATGAGGATGGTCCGATTGGCTGTAGGCCGTCGGATTGGATGATGAGATCGACGGCTGAGGAATCATCAGAGGGCGTCAATTGGGGTTATGGAAATCATGGAGGAGCTCTTTGGAAGCGTCGATGAGGTAAGGACCGTCTGATCGTCGATCGGATCGACGGCCAGGATGTAATCGGGCGGGGTTCCATCAGAAGGGATTTGAAACAATCACATCGGAGTTTTTTTTCTATGGGCCAATCGGGGCGCACATATTAATATTTGCGATGCAATGGAAAGGGGAAGGGACGTGGGTTTTATAATATGAAACCTTTAACTTTATTATAAAGTTAAAAGGTGTGGAGGAGAAGTGGTTGGGAACGGTGGGGATTTATAACATAACTTTGAATTTTATTATAAAGTTTCAAAGCATGGAGGGGAAGTGGTTTGGGAACGACAGGGACTTATATATATAAACTTTATTATAAAGTTTAGGGATAATGGTGGGGAAGTGGTTATGAAATCTCATATGTATTTAAACGATTTTTTAAATGCGATTTTGTAATCGGGAGGGGAAAAAGGGATTTATAGAAGAAAATATAAAACTTTAATAAAATAAAGTTTAAGGGAAAGATGGGAAAAAAAGGGGAAGGGTTAGGGTATAGAGGACTTTATTCACTTAGGCATAAATTTCAATCCAGAAGTCAGTTTTGAGAGTGTAAAATACCGTTGGAAAGCTCTTTCTAGGCTCTTTCTTCTAAATCTACTTAGAACATGATTCGACACTGAAAATGTTGTGGAAAGATTCTTTGAAAGGCAGGGTAATGACTTGGTGGAGAAGGCAACTTTTGAAATGTGACTCATTACATATGCTATCATAAAATTACATAATGAATGATAATAAAGGAAAAGTATCATGTGGTTTTGAGGTGAAAATTACATCAAACTGAATAAACCATTTCTTTGATCTTCCCAGGTGCTGTGATTTTGAGTTTATTAACTTCCTCATGAGCTTGTTGATATTTATTGACACTTGACTCATTAATTTGACCATGATGAGATCCTAGAACCTAATGAGACCCATCCTATGACCTACTGACATGACTCACAAAGTGAAAGTAGCTCATGACTAAAGACCATAGAGAGGAGAATCAACAAGTTTCACATGAGGGAAAACTGATGAAAAATTACTACCATTAATGAATCCATGACCTGGCAGAATGGTGAAATTTATTGGTATGGGACTCCTAATATGCAAATGCAAAAGAGAAATTTTGATCACTGATGGTAGTATGAATAGACTGACACTAACACCATGGAAGCTTCTTACCTCAAAAACATTTCTCAAAATAGGCCAAATTTTTTTTTTTTTTTACTTTCTCCCAATTCATCCTCAATCCACTGTCAAATATCACATAACCCAAATACACTAAGTATTTCTTCATCAAATTGCACTTCTTTAGATTGATTATTAACCTTTCTCTTTGTAAGGACAGACCAACCTCAGATGTCTCGTATGTTCTTCTCTTATTTGACTATACACTAGGCGATACAGGAGGATCCTTAAAGGCTTAATTTTTGAAGTTCTAGTATCTTAGCAATATTGGTACCAGGTTGTAGTACTCGTCATTATGAACCCAACGACACAAATGACAAATCAATTGGATCTCGTATGACCATTTTATGTCCTTAAAAATCTTGCAAGCTACAAACGAATATGGAACCCACTATGCTTATATATCCAACATTGGCCTCCTAAGTCTTGCACAAAAGACAAAAACAAAATATTAAAAAATATATATCCAAAAATGAAAAACGTATATAATAACCAAAAAAAGTTATTATATTAAAAAAAAATTGGTTATTATAATAACCAATGGTTATTATTTTAGCATATAAACGATTTAATTTGGGCTCTTAAAAGATTCGGTGGTTATAACACATAACCATGTGGGAAAAATGGTTATTGTAATTAATTAATGGACAAAAAAATATTAAAAAGGGCATATAAAATTTGGATCAGTTTATATACAGGTTTGATTATTCAAATCTTAAGGACCAACAAATGGCATGGTGGGGACATTGAGATTAAATGATATATGGCTTATAACCATAACCATATATATATTAATATATGGTCAATTTACAACCAATTCCAAAAATTAATGAGACGGTTATGTCTATATTAGCTCTGGCGGTTTGGAGTGAGTATTATATACATAAAATCAAATGAAGACTATTGGGGTGAAGGATTGGAACCTATGATGTCATCTCAACCCACAAATTTAATAATTTTCCACTAGCAAAGACTTTGAAATGTTCGACGACCTGTGGGTATAAACACTAAACCCATTCATACGACCGGGGGCAGAAGGTTGAGCATGAAGCCATGAGGGATCTGGAAACATGAGCCAACAACACGAGTAGCAAGTCGAAGGGGTTCCACATGGGCATAGAAATAGAGAAGAAATCATGAAAATTCTAAAAGAATATTTTGTAGCATATTCTAAAGGAATATTATTGGAATATTCTTGAGGGAGAATATTTGAGGAATCTTAGATATTCCTTGGGAGCTTAATTTTGAGAGTGTCAGAAACATGTCGAGTTTATACTCATTTGAACCAGTTTTTTGCCCGAAATATGATGATGTAATCCGTTTCTTCATCTGAGCAATAATATTTTAGTCAACCCTCAAAAGAGCATCTTTGAGATTCCCGAGAATCCCAGATTTGACCGAGACAGAAAGTGGTCGAGTTTATACTCATATTTCACGGTTTTTTGCAAAGAACATGATGACACATGTTGCTCTTCATTCGATTAGCTGATTTTCATGTCATCCCCAAACTTGGAGGTATAAGTTGCATTTTTTCCATGTGTTTATTCGATTTTTGTTGAGATGATGATTGGAATTTGAGATCCATGTATGGAACTTTGTGAGAGGATCATTGTATGCTAGTTTATGTGAGATATTGTTCCTTTGTCATGCTGGAGAAGATATTTTATGAGTGATATTTCTTATAGGAGAAAATTTCATGGAGATAGATGCCACTCTAAATAAGGGGTTCATCCTTGTAGACAAAAGAATACATCAAGTACTCATCATCTTCCTGCAGCAACTAATGAAGAGACCTCCCCACTCTTAACATTGGGCCCAGAGACGTAGCCCACACTATGTGAACTCCATTATCATATCATGTTCTTATGGTTGTTCATGATTATTACTTCTTGTTTCATATTGATGGTTTGTTAAAGTGTTTTTAAAATGTGCATTTCTCATGATTTCACAAAGCAAATGTAAGCGTTAGTAAAAGTTCCTGTATAATGGGGATTTTTATTTAAAAGCATTCACGAAAATTTCTCGGATCAAGTGGTATCAGAGCAGTCTGACCTTTTTTCCAGGGATTGTGAATTAATTGTGTAACAAGATGGAAAATTGAGGATCACAAAGATATCTACGACACCTTATATAGGATTTAAAACATGGTAGATATAATATATGTATATTATGAGGAGAAAATGGAAAAAGAGAAACATGAGAGAGAGAGAGCAAAGGATGATGATCCATCTCCATATTTGAGTGAATATACTTCTTCTTCATATTTTCCTCATCATTCAAATGAAGAGATCAATTAAATCCTTCAAGAGAATAATGTTGAATTTAAGAGACTTCTATAAGAATCAGAAGAGGAGAAGAAAAAATTGCACCTTCAATTACAATCCATGGAAGAGGCCTTGGAAAAGTTGAAGTGCAACAAAGGCTTAGAGAAACCATCATCACTTGCTTCAGAATCAATATTTTAGGTAAACAATGTTAACAGTTCTTCAATTTCATTTTCACATGATTCCATTTATGTTGGAAGCCTTGAGGTACCCATTTCATGAACCAACATGAGACTCCTTACCAAGATGGAGTATGAAGGAGGAGGACCTGCTGTTAATGGCCAAGGAATGACTCAACCATTGGAGGTTGTACAGAGGCCTTGATTTGAAAGTTTTGGATACATTGAACAACGGTGTTTGAAGGTAGTAGAAGCTTCAAATCCATTTCCAAAATCATCGAGGAAAGAGGATGATGGGAACACATAAAAATCTTCCCATGACAATGCACATTGAAAAATGATATCTAAGAAAATATCTCATTGCCACGATCATACCAGAGACAACCAAACAAAGTATAAGAGGTATTTTTATGCTAATGTTCCTTTTGATTACAAGAAGATTATTAATGATGAGTAGAAATCATGTTATAAAAAACCATGTAGTTTTCGTCGCTTGTATAACCATGTTGTTTTCAAGTGTTGGAAGAGAATGGTAGTGAGAAAGAAGACAACACATGAAAAACCTTCTCCACATTAGGGAAGGAAGAAGGTGATAAAAGTCTAGAGTAAAAATATTTTTTGCAGGCATTGTAACATGCATGGACATTAGAGAGAAACATGTTAGGAGTTTCATGTAGAGAAGCGACCAAAGGACTAGAAAGAGCTTAAAAAGGAACCCGCCAGTGAAGAAAATCAATAAGAAAGTCAGCTACAGGAAGAGAGCCCATCAACCTAATTGGGTAAGAGATGGGTAGCATTTTTAAGTAGTTAATTTTGGACACATTTGTAATCATATGTTGGGAAATGATTGTAAAAGTGATGAAGTATTTTCCATCACTTATGAAAGAAACATGATGATATTTTTGGCCTTTTTGTTGATAGCTTGGTATTGGTTTGTATTATGATTCTGATGTAAACTTGAACAAATAGTGTGTTACAAACTCTTTGCAAGTATGGGCTATGCTTGGGTCATGTCTGGTTTTGGAAAATAACATGTATTTTGCAATATGTACTACAAGTTTGTATAGAATGCAAGTGTTAATTAATCAATTATGGATATAAATTACAAAGGTAAAAGAGAAGGAAGTGTGTCCTATAAAGGCACTTGTGGTGCAGATGAGGGAGTACATCATATTGTATATTGTGTTTATGTTTTTGGAGGACCAAAACCTCCTCAATGGGGAGGAATGATCTAGGAGGATCCTTAAAGGCTCAAATTTCAAAGTTCACATATCTTAAAATATTGGTACCAAGTTGTAGTGCTCATCATTATGAGCCCAACACCGCAATTGACACCTCAATTGGGGTCCATATGACAATTTTATGGCCGTTAGAAGTTTTCAAGCTAAAAAGGAATGTAGGACCCGCTATGCTTATGTGGAAATTGAATGGACACTGACACGTGACACTCCAACATTGGCATCCTAAGTCCTTCACTAAATACAAAAACAAAATATTAAAAAAATATATATAAAATATATATATATATATATATATATATATATATATATATATATATATTTATATAACAAAAAAAATTATTATATTAAAACAAAATTTGTTATTATAATAAACAATGGTTATAATTTAACCATATAACCCATTTAATTTTGGCTATTAAAAGATTCAGTTGTAGAAAAAATAATTAACTCAGAAACAAATTGCAGAAAACACAGATATAACACCAGACAAAACAATGGCGAAAAAGAGGCTTCAGCCTCATGGTATTCTCATCATTCTCACTTATTAAAAGAATTTTGTTTACAATTTAAATAGATGAGAGAAAATGTCTAAGATAGTCCGTGCTATCTTAGACTCCTTTGGTTGAGATAATTTCTCACCAAAACCCCACCAAAATAGGAGTTACTAAACAAACTCCAATATTTGAGGAACAACCCAAGAGTTATGCACATATTCATAACTTGGGATATTTAATTAGTTTATTTATTATTTTGGATTTATTATTTTTATTTGAGAGAGGCTAACATTCCCCCCTTCAATGAAAAATCCAAAATAAGAATGAGGAACCATCTTCCAAGTTCTCATGTTGATCCTCAAAAAACATTGCCTGAAAAACTGCCAAAGCTGGATGCTGAAAAACTACAATATGAAGAGACCATGAATCAGATGCATGTCTGATTCATCTCTGAATTTCGCTTGACAACTCCATCAAGTGCCAAGTTGCAAAAGGATCCATCTATCCTTTGCATGAAATCAGCATCCTTCGTCCACTGACAAAATTTGTTCAAAGCCCACTGGCTGATGATGTCAAAAAAAACTCACTGTTGCTTTTGCTGTGCTGAAAATTGTTCAATGCTTCTTTGTTTTCGACTGCCCACTGGAAAATTTGTTGATGCCCACTGGCTGCTTTTGTTGGTTTTTTCGAGACTTTCAGTTTGACAACCACTGTCAATCTCATTGACATTTTCCCCCTTTGGCAACTAAAAGGAGAGACACTTCTCTGGGAAAGTATTCCTGAACTCCCCCCCTTTAGGTGTAGGAGTTTTACACTGGTGTACTCCCCCGTTCAACTGCATGAGAGTACCATCATCTTTTCACTGTTGGCTGCACTATGTGTGATTGTATGCGATTGTAGAACTGAGACAATCTGTTGACAGTGGATGACCATTTTTAAGGGTCGATCCATTCATAATGTATCTTCAATTTGGCTGATTTTTGTTGATTGCGACATTTTTCTGAGGAATTATTGGGCTTGCCACAATGGCGACAAGGATGGAGATCAAAACATTGATCTTTCATATGACCGGTTATTTGACAATGAGAACATCTCAGTTGGACTTCAACTTCTGGTTGTGTGCAATCCTGTTTGTCTGCAACTTTGTGTTGCGTGCATTGCTGGTTGTCGGCAAATTTCTCAGAACTTACTGAGGTGAGTTGTGTAAGAAATCCTGCATTGAAAAACTTAATTGGCTTGGAATAATCTGGGATATGTAAGTTGGTGTCATCATTGACATATCCTAAGCCTCGTCGATTCTTGTTATTCTGAATTTATTCCCAAGGCTTGATGATGGGCTTGGAAGAAATTTGAACTGGAACAACTTCGACACTTGAAGCTATTTGGATGAATGACTTATCATCTGGATGGTTCGAAGACTTGAAAGTATCACTCTTTTCTTGCAATTCAATCCTTTGAAGTTGCAACTCTAGTTGAAGAAACTCAATGGTTTCATGTGTTTGTTGTAGATGTCGGGAAAGATCAGCAAGAGTTTCTTTGCTGATGTGCACCATGTCTTCATCGCTGGAGATGATCAAACTGTGAAGAATTTTTAACAAATGAATATGTTGTAACTATTTCCTTAACTTCTGCTTTGAAATCAGTTTCTTTGTTGTAGATGCCGTACTTTGACCTGCTCATTAGGGGAATTTTGAGGTCTAAATGGGCCTCCTAAGAAAAATGTACAACAAAAATAAACTTTATAACAACCAATAGGATTCAAGATGATGATGTCAACCATGGGGGATGATTTACCATTTTTTAAATAAAAGGGTAAAAATAATAAAAAATAATAAAATAACAAAACTACTTTTTTAACTCTTATTTTCAACTTATCTCCCAAAATTTTTACTCAAATTTCGAGTGGGAGTACTCGTTGGATGAAAAATTTAATTCCTCATCCAAGGAGTACCCATGTTGCATACTTTAGATGAACTCTTCTACATGAAAAATGAGAAATACATAAAAAACGTGATTGTAATCACGTTTTTTATGTATTTCTCATTTTTCGTGTAGTATGACCCATAAAAAGTATGCAACATGTGTACTCCTTGGATGAGGAATTAAATTCCGCATCCAACGAGTACTCCCGCTCGAAGTTTGAGTAAATACTTTGGGAGATAAGTTGAAAATATGAATTGAAAAAGTAGTTTTTTCATTTTTCCCTCTAAAATTTGATGATGTCATCAAATCTTATTTGATTTTTTCCATTATTATTTTATAATTTCCTTAGGAGGCCCATTTTAGACCTCAAAATTCCCCTAATGTCACTTGAATGATAGGCTCGCTTGAATGTGGCTTGAATGGCACGCTCGCTTGATTTGTTTCTTATTGCACTTGCTAGAATTGTAAAATTTTCTCGCTTAAACTCTGGAATTCACGCTCGCTTGATGACGATCACGTTTTTTTAAGCGCTCACTTGACTTACTTGATGACTTCACGCTCACTTGAATAAATAGCCATTTTCGCTTGATGTCATTCTCAACTTGCTTGATTGTTTTAACTTGTTTGGTTGATTTGATGGTTGCTGCAATGAACTTCACTCTGGATCACTTGATGTGTTGATATTTGTACTAAATTGATGCAAAATTGCTTGAATGAATAATCACGCTCGCTTGTAGGAGATGTGAACTTGTTGCTTGTTTTATTTAAAAACTCATGCACTCACTTGATTTTGCGTAAAGGAAGGGTGTCGAACACTGTCGAAAATGCACCCAAGAAAGCTTACAATGATTTTAATGATTCACTTAAAACAATGAATTTGATTACAAGTTCTGAAATGGATTTGCAAGAACGCGGATGTAGACTTTGCTTTGAAATGCATTAACTTGACTAGGTGAATTTGATTATTGATGTAGTATGCTGATGTAGACAATTGTTGATTATATGTTGTAGTGACACAATTGCACGTGTTGAGCTTAATTTTCCTACCTTGCAGCTATTTCGTTACATGTGTTGTGCTTGCTGATATTGAACTTTATGTATGCGATATTAAATGAAAGTATTGATGTGTCACAACTAGACACAAATAAAAAAGCAACAACATGAAGCCATAAAAAACATGCGCCATCACAAATACACATAGTGTACCTAAGATCCCCTTATTTAATTTCGGGCGGATCTAGGACACAATCACCAAAAAATGATATCTTTATTAAGTAGTGAGTACATAAAAAATCTCCACCTTCAAGTAATGAATATGCCAAGCTCACAACTCTTGGAAGCAATTTGTCTTCAAAATCTGGATATTCACCGACTCAATCTCTCTCAAAGTAAACCAATACTTTGAATTACAACAAGAAATTGCTCTAAAAAATTCCACAGATCACTCCAAATACAAAATACTTACCCCTCCAAAATCACCTTATCTCTCCAAATACAAATGGAAACACACCTTATTTCTTCAATTAAAAAGAGAGTCACTTTTTATCTCTCCCATTCACTCATTAAAAAAAATACACCCTTTTCTCCATTACATATATATATATATAACTTAATAATCCACCTTATCCCTCCACTAAATTAATCATTTTTTTTAATTTCTTTTAAAACTCCCATCAAAATAATTTTATGAAGTTGAAGTTCACTTTAAAATGTGAATTAAATTTTATAAAGTCGCTTTTCGAGTCACTTTTTGAAGTGAAAGAAATTAAAACACACTTTAAACTTTGCATACATTATACCTTTTAAAAAACTCGTTGGAGAAGAATTTGAGTTTGGTGGCCGCCAATTTTTCCTTTTTTGGCACACGTTGGCTCTTCTACGCTAGCTATCTTTGTTGCCGGTGTCACAAATAAATCAAATTGTTGTGGCTTCCAAGTTTTTTGTTGCAGAGCAATATCAATCTACTGTTATGGACCTGCAATCTTAAAACACCACATGTACAACTTTACATGCGCTGATCTCTGACTTAAAGGCGTCCACCATATGAGAGAATAGAAACAGCTGGAGCGACTGACACAACGTGTGGAAAGTGGATTTTTAGAGATTCTGAAGATTCCCGGCCCTCAACCTGCATTTCGATCTGGTACCACCAACATGTGCATAACATTAATTATCGATAATGGATCTCTACACAAATCATAAAAAATCCATTGTTCCATGCCATTCAATCCCGGGCTCCGGCCGCTGCTGAGCTTCTTTCTATTGAACCACCATTTCCATTTCTTTCAAATGCATTAAACAACACTAAATGCCGACTGCAATGTTGATGAAACATGTGAAGCAAATGACTGGGATGCAAAATCTTGAATCTGTCTCTTTGCATCATTACGACATTTGGTAAAGCCACAATTCCAAGTGCCGACCAAATAATGGCCGCAACATAGAGCGTCCACCAGAAAAGCCAGGAATCCTTCTTATTTATTTATTCTGATTTGTTGCTTATTGCACTTGCTAGAATTGTAGAATTTTCTCGCTTAAACTCTGGAATTCACGCTCGCTTGATGAGCATCGCGTTTTTTTAAGCACTCACTTGACTTACTTGATGACTTCATGCTCACTTGAATAAATAGCCACGTTCGCTTGATGTCGATCTCAACTTGCTTGATTGTTTTAACTTGTTTGGTTTCTTTGATACCACATGTAGAAAAAATAATTAACTCAGAAACATATTGCAGAAAACACAGATATAACACCAGACAAAACAATGGCAGAAAAGAGGCTTCAGCCTCATGGCATTCTCATCATTCTCACTTATTAAAAGAATTTAGTTTAAAATTTAAATAGATGAGAGAAAATGTCTAAGATAGTCCGTGATATCTTAGAATCCTTTGGTTGAGATCATTTCTCACCAAAAACCCACCAAAATAGGAGTTACTAAACAAACTCCAATATTTGAGGAACAACCCAAGAGTTAGGCACATATTCCTAACTTGGGATATTTAATTAATTAATTAATTATTTTGGATTTATTATTGTTATTTGAGAGAGGCTAACATTATTAGTTATAACACATAACCATGTGGGAAAAATGGTTATTGTAATTAAGTAATGGACAAAAAATATTAAAAAGGAAATATAAAATTTGGATGGGTTTATATATGGGTTTTATTATTCAAATATTAAGGACTAACGACTGACATGGTGGGGTTGTTGAGATTAAATGATATATGGTTTATAACCATAACCATATATTAATAAATTGTAAATTTCCAACCGATTCCAAAAATTAATGTGACAGTTTTTTCAATAGTAGTTATGGCAGTTTGGGGTCAGTATTATATACATAAAAATAACTGAACAATATCGAGGCACTCGATTGGAACCCATGATGTCATCTCAACCCACAACTTTAACAATTGTCCATTAGCAAAATTGTCCAACTATCAGACTTTGATATGTTCGTGCACCTGTGGGTATAAACACTAAAACCATTCATACGATTGGGGGCAAAAGCGTGAACGCGAAGCCGTGACGGATTTGGAATCATGAGCCAAAAACACGGGTAACAAGCCGAAGGGGTTTCACATGGGAATGGAAATCGAGAAGGAACCAAGAATATTCTTAAAGAATATTTTACAGCATATTCTAAAAGATTATTCTTGGATTATTTTTGAGGCAAAATCTTTGATGAATCTTGGAGATTCACTAGGAGCATAATTTTTAGATTGTCAAAAATATGTCAAGTTTATACTCATTTGAATTGGTTTTTCGCTAGGAATATGATGGTGCAGTCAGTTTCTTCATCTGAACAGTTGAATTTCAGTCAACCCTTAGAAGAGCATCTTTGAGGAATCCTTGAGATTCTCTATGAGCTCATATTTGATCGAGACAGAAAGGGATCATGTTTATACTGATGGTTTTTTGCAAGTAACATGATGGTTCATGTTGTTTCTTCATTCGAGTAGCTGGTTTTTAGTTCGTCCCCACACTTAGAGGTATAAGGTTCATTGTTTGCATGTGTTCATTTTATTTTGTTGAGATCATGATTTGAATTTAAGATCCATGTATGGCACTTTGTGAGAGTATCATTATATGCCACTTTATGTGAGAGGTTGTTCCTTTGTCATGCTGGAAGAGATATTTTATGAGTGAGAGCTATTATAGGAGAACGTCTTGTGGAGACACATGCCACTATAAATAAAGTGGTTTATCCTGGTATTTAAAAAATAATACATCATGTACTCATCATATTCTTGAAACAACTAATGAAGTGGCCTCCCCACTCTTGACAACGGGATCGGAGATGTAGCCCACAATGGGTGAACTCCATTATCATATCATGTGTTTGTGGTTTTTCATGATTATTACTTATTTTTTCATATTGATGGTTTTTGAAAGTGTTGGTAGAATAAGCATTGCTCATGATTTCACAAAGAAAATTTAATTTTCAGTAAAAGGTCATGTATAATGGGGATTTTTGTTTGAAATCGCTCACGAAAATTTCTCAAAACAATAGGATATAATCTAAATACAATATAACAATTTTACCAATGAATGATTTGAAAACTCCATTCCAATCTCATGAAAGTACTAGGATAATTTGTGAGTGAAAAAAGCATCACCAACCATTCATAAAATCCACTATTGGTTTTGAAATCTATGTCCATTCATCTCACTCTCTAACTCTAATTTGATGATACCCACTTTTCAAATCAATATTTTACAAAATATTTGGAACCACTTAAACAAACTATAAAATCATCAATAAGAGGTAATGGAAATATCTACCTCATTGTTTCTTTATTTATTTCTATAGAATTTGTGAAAATTTTCCATTCACCATATTCTTTTGGATTGAGTAAAATAGGAACAACACATGGACTCAAGTGCTCCTTTATCGAAAAAATCTTGAACCTTTCTTTTTAAATATTAATTCTCCTATTGAATAATATTATATGTTGCTTTGTTAGGAATATTAACACTTGGAATCAAATCTATGTGATGAATAATACTCCTTATAGAGGGTAAGTCATTTGGAAAATCATCAACTATGATATCAACAAAATCATCTGACAAGGTTTTAACTTTTGTAGGAAAATAATCGAAATTTGTATTGGTAAGTATTACCTTAGGCTTACCAATTAAGTCAAAGTGTACCTCCTCCTTCTTAACTTCTTATAGAAATTCATTTCTACTCATCATCAATACATTATGAACAACTTCTTATTTTTCTCCTTAATCTTTTAAAGGAAATAATACATGCATTTAACCATCCTTCTCAAGGGAATAAGTTTTCATACTTCCATCATGAATGACTCTCTTATCATACTTCCATGGTCTTCCTGAAAAAATATTGCAAAAATACATGGGAATTATAATATATAACAACTCATCCTTATAACCACCAATTTAAAATTCCACGTTCCATTACTCATTAACTAGGATCTAATGTCCTTTTTGTGACCAAGACACCTTACAGGGTGTAGCATGTTCTAATATCTTCAACCCTATATTTTTTATCATTATAGTGGAAACCAAATTATTTGAACAACCACTATTAATTACAACCTTACAACACTTATATATTGACTTGCATACAATCCCGAATAAACCTTTTCTTTGGGCTAGTTCCTTTGGTGGAATTGATGTGTGTTATGTTAGAGTCAAAATATGCATTCTGCCATCAATGATCAATATTATCTCTTCATTTCTCATTTTAGGTGTCTCATTCTAAAATTTTTATATCATTCCATTAGGTCATGCTAAAAATTCTTTCACTGATGGTAGCTTCCCTCAATAAAACTTCACTCTCCTTCAGAGAAATATATTTCCTGACTCACTCCCATATCCCCTTGAGCATAATAATACCTATGAAAATTCTCGTTTCACCATGCCTTGCCTCAGTTAAAGTCAGTCATGAAGATCAGGTCTTAAAAGTCTCATTAGGTCATTAGGGTTTTATTTTCAAGGTCCAAAATGCATTACTCCATCCAAATAAAGTAAGCAAAGCATATGAGACTGACTCAAAGATATTTTATCTTCCTCTAAAGAAGATCACCACTTTGTAACTATTCTATTTTTCAAGTTGTAAATATTTCAATGATTTTTATACCAAAATGATATTTTGATATAAAATAAAATATGTAATTTATTTTTTAATTTTTTAAATGTAATTTTATGTTTCCATATGTAATAAGTTTTTCCCTAGCTGCCAATTCAATCATTCTTGCCAAAATGTAAGCAAAGAAAGGCAAGCTCCATTAGCTAAATCAACCTGCAAAGTAAAAAGTCGGATTGTCAAAGAGTATCAATGCCAAAGTTTGAGAAGAAAAGTGAACATAAGGAAAGTGGGTAATTCAAATTATAAATTTAATCCACTACATTATATAGCCATGAAAAACCTCAAAGAAAATCCTATTTGTTTCATTCATCCTTCAGCAATCCTCAACAAAGGAGAAATTTCTCATTTTCAGTGAGAAAACAAGCAAATTTCCAGGGTCGCTGCGTGTTTGAGGCGGTCACTGCGCGTTTGAGGGAGATGCTGCACATTTGAGAGGGGTCATTGCATGCCTGTAGTGGATGCTGCGCGTTTTCTCCAGACGCTGCACGTTTTCTTAGGAAGATAGAAAACCATCTTACAGCCTCCTACTTCATTAGCAAATGCCGGATATCTGCATGGGTTTTCTTCAAGTCTCTATTTGATCAATGAGTAAGCCCTAGACATTATCTCAGTGATACATTTTGTGTTTTATAATCATTTGAAGCTTTTTCTAAGGAAGAAACCCTAGTTTCCATTTTAAAAACCTAATCCCTAAACTGTTATATATTTCCTATATATTTTTCCATGTCCCTATTCCCTAATCATACCATTCCTAATACCTCTAAATCCTAGGGTTTTCACTAACCTAGGTTCCCATTCACATTTCCATTCCCTCCATTTCCCAACACACTTCCTTTCACTTCACATTCCCTCCATTTCATTCCATCACCCTAGGGTTTCTAATTCAAATATGGTTGAAGAGGAGAACATAAGTATTAGTGAGGAACAAAACCAAAGAAAAATCCATATAAAAAGGGAGGGAAAGTCATTATACATGAACTAGCAACCACTAGAGAGCTTATGGCATCTCCCCTCAATGTGTAATGTTTCAAACATGTGGGTTGTTTTGAATTTTGTGAGAAAGTGCAGAAGATCTAGTATCATCCTATGTTGACAAGATTGTTCATTTCCAATCTTCATGATAGACAAGTCACTCTTGCCGGGGTTAATTTCACTATGTCCACTAATATCATTGCAGCTGCTACAGGGATTCCAAATGTAGGAGAAAAATGGTTTAAACAAGGAAACCTAGATCATTGCTACTATGATCCATATCTTAAACCAAGATACAAGGATGACAAAAAGACAAATTTTCATTTCTCTCATCTCCTTGACATATATGTCCCCATTATGAAAATCATCATGAAATACTTCACGTGTGAGGGAAGGTTTTATAGAATCTATTCCTATCATATCCGGCTCCTCATGCACTTCACTATAGTCAGAATGCTTCACATACCTTATTATCTCTCCCACATCATTGAAAAAATGGCATATATTTCCTAAAAGAGAGATTATGGTCATCAAATGCAAATTATTTTCCACGACTCCCTCATCAAAATGATAGTCATGTATTAGTTGATCAAATGAACATTTCATGGGACACCTTCATGTCAAATGATATTTTTACCACCCCACCTAGTCAACATGACCAGAATTCCCCTTCATCATCACATCCTCCCACATCTATTCCTCCATCTCAACCCATTGTTCATACGCCATTACCAAGTCAGCTTCATTCACTTCATTCACCTCATATTGATCCTTCTTCTTCACCTTTCTATAACCCTACATCATCATCACATTATAATTCAGAGTCATCAAGCAATGAGGAATATATTGAGGTAGCATGGGCTAGTTTGGCTGAGGTTGAGCCTTTTCCCAAAACTTACTAGAGAGGATATAGGCATGTGTTTGCTTCACTTGGAGTGAAAGGGGCCATTCTTCATCAACACAATAGGTAGATAAAGGTAAGGAAAATGTAACAGAGCCAAACATTGATGATGAGGAGGGAAAAAATGAGACAGAGCATGAATTTCAGTTGATTAACTTAAGTGAAGGAGATGAAGACAAAATAAACAATGCAGCAATCAAAGGCAAAGAGGCAAAGATCAGTGAACTTGAAACTAACATTGAGAGGGTCAAGTATGTGATTGACTTCCTTGAGCAAGAAAATTTGCAGCGAAAGACCAAGCAGGCCATCAATGAGGTCACAGTGTATCAAAGCACAAAGAGAGGCATAAAAGGCTAAATCCTTGCCTGAGGAAACATTGGAAAGGTTTGGTGAACCTGATGATACGGAGGATCAGCCTCCAAGACAAAGACCAAGGACTAGAGGGCTGAAAATATCTCTATCCCTTGAGAGACAAAGGGAAGTTGCGCTAGCATACCAACTTACCTTAAATGAACAGCTTGCCCTAGAAATCAACAAGGACAGAGAACCATGGCTTAATAGATCCAATATACATTTGGAGAAGTTGCTAGATAAGGCCAACAAGGATAATGACTTGTTGAGGACAAGGGTCAAACTTCATGCACGCAAAGAGAGAATTGCATTGGCCAAGCTCAAAAGAGCCAATGCTAAAATTGAAACTTTGACCAAACAAGGAGAGAAAGAGAAGTTAGATATACTTGCTGAGGTGTCACTCCATGCCTCAAGAACTTGATGAGAAAGTGACCTCACCATTTTGACAAATTTTGGCACACTTTGCACTTTTTTTAATTTTTGTGTTTTTGAGTATTTTTGCACACAGAAAATTTTCCAAAGGCGTAACGACCTGGATGCTATGCTCTTTTTTGGGGCCTCCAAATGAAAAATTTCCAGCACTAGAATGTTCATATTGATGAGGATATCAACCCTAGCAAGTTTCAAAGTTTTTTTGGGGGAAATGGTCCATAAAAAGTGCCAAAAACCATCAAATTTTAATGTTTCTACCTCCAAATCTGCCTGGTCGTTGTGCGTTTACCATTATTGGGAGAACAGGTTTTTGATAGAGAAAATGAGAACCGTTTTGAAAACTGGAGGTAGTTTTGGAAAACAGACTCCAAGGGATTTCCAATGAACTATCATGGAGCGGATTTGGACACTGAGAAGGCACTCAAAACCAGCCTTGAACGAAGGTCATTTTTCTGCCTGGACGTTGCGTGTTTGACAGGGAAATTCCATTTTACACAATCTTCAGCAATTTTTTGAGTTTCACTCCAATTTGACTTTTACCTTGGAAAATGACGAATTTACTTATGTAAATGGTCAAGATGAATGTAAATATCATGTTTTTAATTTTTTATAGGGTAGATACATTTGGTAAGTCAATCAGTTGAAGTGTAATGAATCAGTTCATTAAAGATAGGAATGAGTCACTTTTCTCATCCTATACTCTAGCTATCAGTTCAGGTTTTTGTGTAATATCTCCCTCATCTCATGGATTCGACCCCTATGGATGAGTGGAGGTGGTTTTGAGGTCTATTTAGCTCAGTTCTTTAGAGGATTCAAAGGTTTGCATCAGATTGAAAGTTAATTTATTGATCAAGAACCAACTTGGCCTGGATATTAATGAATAATTGCAACTATTTCCTTGGGATTCATGTAGTATGAATGCTTGGCATAGTTTCTTCTTTGTGATCATTTGTATGAATTTTTTGTAAGCTCATAAACCTTTTCATGTCTACTATATGTTAAATTTCAAGTTGAAAGACATAATACATGTTTTTCATTCTTTGTTTTGTGAAAATTGTCATAATCTGTCCATTTTCTTCAGTTTAGAAAGAACTCGTCCCCTATGCTCTTCCTCGCTCCTCATCAGTCTTAAACCATATCACCAAATCACCTTCAAGTGTTGAGCATTCTACCTACCTTGCCCCATCTAATGGACTGCAATTCCATCTCATTGGCCCTAATCTAGTCCCCTTGACCTAATCCTCATTCAGTGAGCACAACCCCAAAATCAAAACAAAAAAACCCCTGTATTTCATAACTAGCCTAAAACCTTTTTCATCTAGCCCTCTTGGCTGTGATTTTTGTGGAGAGAGCCCTTTCCGACTTGGTAGGGATAGATACCAAGTCAAAAGTTTGGTTTGTGGTTACCTCTGTTGGGATTCCTTCCTCAACCTTGGAAATCTGGTGGAGTGATAACATTCTGGCGTCATTGCTGGGGAACGAAGAGACAAACATTTCCCTGGGTGTATGAAAAAGATCAATTGGAAACTAATCCGTTGGATGATAGGATCAAGCTTCGGAAGGTTAATTTCATAAATGCAGTGCCTCACAGCAGATCTGGCTTCTACAGGTTATATCAGATTGAATCCAGACCCTAATCCAGTTGATCCCGTTGATGATCCGGAGCAATTATTTTGAAGACACCGATATCAAACTTCGCAAATTCAATCAGGACCAGCTCCATTGGTAAGATCAGTATCTCTACCTACAAAATTTATTTCTATAGAAGATATACCCTATGACATAAAGTTTGAATTATATTTATTCAAGTCCAAATCTGAAAATTACTTGTCTGATATATTTTTTGATCCTCTGAGATTATCCGAAATAAAATATTTGTCAGAATTAGATTTAAGTTCTTTGAGAGATTGGTTTTATGAATAAATAAAACTTGAATCTGACCTAGAAATTAAAGAGTGGATCAAATTTTATCCTACCGAAGAATTTTTTGTTACATCTGAACCTCAAACTCAGTCAATCTCAGTATATTCATATGCACCTTCGACTTCATCATATATACTAGCTACTTCAACACCAACAATTTTGGCTCCTTTATCCATTTAGCCTATCCTTCCAGTTGTTAACCCAGTACACCATCCATCCAAAATTATGGCTCATTTTGGACCATTAGTTCTCCCTAGTTATCTTGTTGATTTGCCTCAAGGGTATGGTCAAAGGTTTCCCCTTTTTGATGAAAACTATGAAATCACTGCCCGTCAACACATAGTCAAAATTACAACCTTTAAATATTTGAAGGAGTTAGATGCAGATAATGCCAAGATGCGGATCATTGCACAAATTTTTTCGAGTGAAGTCAAAGTCTGGTTATGTGCCCTAGCAGCGAATTCAATTAGGACTCCCGTTGAATTGACTGATGCTTTCTTAGCCAGGTGGGATGAAAAGAAGAACCCTTTATAGATCCTTGCTTAATATGATTCCTCGAGACGTAATCCCAATGGATCAATGCCTGACTACGACGCACGATATCTCAAAATTTATAATTCCATTCCTAATGAAATGAAACCACCTCCTATTTTATCCCTTCTGCGTTATCCTGATGCCTTTGATCCAAATATGGCCTATTCATTGAGAGAAAGAAACCCCACCACCCTTGAATATATGATGAAGAATTCAGTGAGTGTTGAGGCAAATCTTTTAATTAAGAAGGCTAAAATTAAAGGTTAACAGAAAGTGACTATCAAAGAGGAACCCTCTACTTCATCTGATACCAAATTTGATGCCTTACTAAAAACCATGGAGAGAATGGTTGATAAGATGTCTATTTCAGACAGACAGACTAAGCCTTAAATCTTAAATCCAAAATTTTGAGGGTAGCAACAACCTCAGTTTCGAATAAAGCAGCGAGAACAAAGACCTCTCGAAGAACAACAACAACAAATCAAAACACCACTTCAACAGAACTATGCCCAAAGTGATGAAGAAGAAGAACCGACGGTAGAAGAAAATCTTCTTTTCATAGCTGATGGTCAGCCCATTTTTCTCACTGAGGATGAAGAATATGTGGAGAATACAAGTTCACCTAATGACAAAAATTTCATAATGGAAAATGACCATGAATTAGAGGTAGAATATGATGACTATCATAGAGGGTACCTAAATGCATTAAGTTCCCAACAAAGACATTATACATTGAGAGGTCAGGATATTCAAATAACTCCATTTCCAAAGAAAACAGTTCAGTAGAAAGAAGCAACACTGAAACAAGTTCGAAATAAGGGTAAATAAATTGTAGCACTAAGTCAGAACATAAATAATCAACCTAATACAAGTGCACCAGTCAAAGAAAAAGACATTCAAAGAAAGGAAGTTGCACCCAGAGATCGTGTTGAAAAAAGGGATGCTACCATGAAAGAGGTAGACAAAACTACACCTTTTAATTTCGAGTCTGAAACTTCTAAATTAAAAGTGTCTATTCCTCTTACCGATTTGGTCAAAATTGATAAGTTTAAAAACCATGTAGCCAAAACCTTAAAAGTTGAACCTCTATACGACATGGTTAATGTAGAAGATGACTAGTCTGAGTTGATATATGGTCCGGCCATTGATGGCCAATCTGAAGACAATGAAGTCCCACCATTATATCTGAGTCTTAAAATTCATTAGTGCATTCTTCATAATACTATGTTAGACTCTGTGGCTTCTCACAACCTCATGCACAAAGCCATCATGGAGAAGCTTAGCCTTGATATTACCTGCCTGTATCATGATCTATACTCTTTTGATTCTGGCCGTATCCTATGTTTAGGTGTGATCAAAGATCTATTGGTCTCCTTAGAACAAATCCCAGCCAAAAATGTCCATATGGATGTGGTAATTGTTGATATTCCACCACGTTTCAGTATGTTGTTTTCAAGATCCTGGGGAGCCAAACTAAGAGGTACATTGTAATTAGACTTTTCCTATGCCGCTATTCCTGTATTTGGTCAAATGAGAAAGCTTTACCGTGAGACCAAAATGAAGTACATGATCACTAATAAGGAAAGGCCTAACAATCATCCAATCAACGTTGTACATATCGATCTAGAGTCTTTTATATTGTACAATGATTCTGGTTTAAATGATATAGACTGTCAAATAGTATAATTATAGGATGTTCCCGAAATTCATGATTGTATTAGAACAGTGCTAGAGGAAGAGAAAGAAAATCTGCCCATTGTAGCCCAACAACCAGCAGAGAAAGTAGATAAATATTCAGAGCAGCATGAAGAATCAGATCACCAAATAGTGTCAAATCATAATCAAGAATTTCAGCACCTAGAAGAAGAAGAAGATGGTCTTTGGAGCATGGACTTTGATGGTTCCGTTGGAAAATACGGAGATGGCATAGTTTTTTGGATCCATAGTCCATGGCAACAGAAAAACAAGGTCCCAAATAATGTAAGGTTGTGTTCCTATAAACTAGCGTTTCATTGTACAAATAGTGAGGCTGAATATGAAGCGCTCATTACTGGTTTGAAAATTCTGAAGAAATTGGGAGCGAAGAGAATTGCAGTCTATGGAGATTCAAAGCTAATGATCAAACAAATTAAAGGTGAATACCAAGCTAATCACCCAAGAATGAGAAAATATAGGAATGTAGCACTTGACATTTAAAAGATGTTTCCTGAATACACCCTTAAGGTAGTGCCTAGATTGCAAAATTTGTTGGCTGATTCACTAGCTACCGCTGCGAGTAATTTCAAATCTACAATGTTTTCTAATAAAAATTTTGAGATCCATATAAAGCACAGGCCCGCTATTCCGGATAACTTTAAATTCTGGCAAGTTTTCTGGGATGATAAACAAGTTAACAACTTCCTACAGAGTGAGGGAGAATTTGAAAATTGTTCTATGGATGAGGTATATGATAAAGATGACCAGGTTATTGAAGCAGATCATATTTATATTCTTCATCTCAAAGAAAATAACATTCTGAAAGGTCTCATACCTTTGGAAGAGTTATTTGATTAGGATGATGTGGCGAGAAAACCAACTTTGATTCCCAAGGAGAAAGGAGTAGAAGATGTGAATATAGGAACATCCAAATAGCTGAAGTTCATCAAACTCTCAAATTCCTTGGTCCAGGGTAAAATCTTGATACCCTTAACCAAGACCTTTTACTTCAGCTGATAAATGGAATTGCATTTAATTAAGATGTTAAAGAATATAAATGAATAAGTTTATGCTGTAAATAAGAGGAGCATAATATGACAAGATCAACAATCATAAGAACATGTTGTTTGATGACGGAGTTCGTCCAAGAGGGACTACATCTCCGGGCCTCGGTGTCAAGATGGTGTAGGCCGCTGCATTATGTGTTGTAAGAAGAAGATGTACATGGATGTGTTTCCCTATGACATACAAGGAAAAACTGCCCTCACGCAGGAGTGGCTTTACTTCTTTAAGAGATGTTCCACTGCGGAACTCTCATACATAAAGAAAGACTCCTATCAGTATGACCATAGCTGACATGTAGTAAATAAGAGTATCCCTCCAATCCTGGCAAACAAGGGATCTCGACACTACACATATGATAAAAGAGTGTCCCGCCAATGTGGCATAAAAGGGATCTCATACATGATACAAATCCATAGATGAAAATACATCAATAACAACACAAGGCAAGATCCCATGACTCATGTATCAACTAGGATCTGCAAGACATAATGCATCTCAAAGAGAAAGAAATGAAGAAGTACATTGAATCCACATCATATACCTCATGCTACCATTTGCTGAAGGCTGAGCTGCTTTGCGGCTGAATCTGAAAACACCATCAATATTGTGGCATCGAAAAAGGTGAAAAAGACTGCTCACATGCGGAAATCTAACACCTACATAACCCACTTCCAAAAGTAGCTGAAAAATCGAAAACTCAGATGAATAAACTGAGCACGCCATCAGACTCGTGGCGTCGAGAAGTGTAAAAACGACATAAAATTTGTCCCATTTGGAAAAAGTTGAAATTTTGCCCTCCTGAAAATGGGGCTCAATCAAGGTTCCGCCTGCCTCTTTTCTAACTCATGGTTCCACTGCAACTGCAATAAAAAATTAATAAATCTCAAAAACTGTGGGTGCTCTCCGCTCCTCCATGGCCTGGGCGCACTTGTAAAAATATGGGTTTAAATATATGAACGTCGGAGGAGTTTCCAAATGGGTCAGTTGGCATGGTGGTTTGTGATCCGAATGGTTTGGGAGGAGGTCGGTTGGTCAAATCCTGACCCCTCCATTAAAATGCCAAACTCTGTTTTAAAAATCCGTTTGTTTAATTTTATTAAACCCCCGGCGCTTTGAATTGGAGACACATGGGGATCAGGTCCGCTTGGGCAGCCCGCCCCCAAAACTTCCGTCGTTGGCTCCGTTTCATGAGTGGACTATGGGTGGTGTGGTTACACCCCCACCCAATACAATGTGGTGGCCATAACTGTTGGGCCTCGTGGAACCATGGGGTTCCGTTGTGGTGAGGAGCTTCCGCATGGGTGGGGCCGGTCGCGGGTTCATCTCCCGCCAACTTTGGAATTTGTTACAACATATATATACATATATATATTATAATATATTTTCCATGGAGTGTGGGTCCGATGGGGGTGGCGGGGGTCACGACCCCCACCCCTTTTTTTTTTAACATTTCTTTTGTTTTAATAAGTAATTGGGAATTTTTGAAAAATTCGATTTTGACCGTAGGAGTCAAATTAAAGACCCCACAATTTTTCCTGGAATCTGGTCTGGGTTGGTCGGAATCTGGTGGCCTGGTTTGGTCCAAATTGTATCTTCCTTAAGGCTGCCCAGTCACCAAGTCAACCCGGAACTTTAACCACTCCTAACTCCTTCATACGGACTCGGAATTGAGCGTCGTCTGCGCTGTTAGAATCAGAAAGATGAGGTCTACAACATAAAGCTTATTCGATAACAATCCAAACGCTTTGATTTTTGAGCCCTCTATGCTGAGCCACTTATACTTGTACCTGTCTAATCCACCTGGATCAATCCTCCCCACTGAGGAGCTTTTGGTCCTCCAAAAGCATCAAGCTTTATCTATCATCAACTGTCTGCAAATTTCATTGAGAGGCACATCCCCACATGACTCCTTCACCTAGCATACTTCAGAATCAAGATAAAAAATCATCTACATCTGCTGCAATGCGATGTCTGAAAAGGCACTTCCCTTGAAGATTCCTTCACCTCTCGTAATTCGGAATAAAGATGCAAAGTCAACACCTGCAACTGCTGCAATGTGATGTCTGAAAAGGCACGTCCCTTGAAGACTTCTTCACCTCTCGTACTTCAGAATCAAGATGCAAAGCCAACACCTGCAACTGCATAAATGAAAATGCCTGAAAAGGCACATCCCTTGAAGACTCCTTCACCTCACATACTTCGGAATCAATATTAAAAGCCAATACCTACAACTGTTGTGACGCAAATGTGTGAAAGACACATATTTTAAAGATTCATTTACCTTACGTACTTTGGAATCAAGATGCAAAGCCAACACCTGCAACTGCTGTGGTGCAAATGTGTGAAAGGCACATTTCTTGAAGATTCCTTTATCTGTCGTATTTCAGAATCAAGATGCAAAGACATCACCTGCAATTTGTTGCAACACAAATGTTTGAGAAGGCACATCCCTCGAAGACTCCTTCACTTCTGTCCTTCAAAATCAGAATGCCAACACTGCCTAAAGCTGCAACGAACATTACATTCTCAATGTGACCAACAATGACCCAAATATTTCCATACTTTCCACGAGTTTATAACATGTACTCGGTGGTCAAGCTTACAGCAAAATGGAAATCATACCTCAACAAAATTACAAGACCAGACCTCATCGTCACATTTCGAAGTGATGGCAAAACTCCTCATCACTTTTACATGAAAGAAATGCATCAGACGACTCATAGAACATGACCAAAACATAATCGTCGCATCTCGGAGTGATGGCAACACATCATCACTTTTACATGAAAGAGATCCAACACACGACTTATAAAACAAGGCCAAAAAAATATCATGGTCACTTAAAAGAGTGATGGAAAAACATTATCACTTTCATAATGAAAATATGACATGATTTACAAATATGGCCATGAAAAGCTTAACATCTCTAGAAAAAAAAAATATAGAAGAACCGTTTCTCACTTATTAAAGCGAGTGGATCATTTCCATGTGGAAAACTTGCTTGTCGATTAGCTCTTTTGACTTGTGTATGCACGGGCGCTTGGTCTTTAAGGCACTGCTCTGGATGAATTTTCCAGCATGTGGCTCTTTGGTGGCCACTTCGGTCACAATGGGTGAAAAAGTTCTTTTTCCTCCAAACCTGCTTAACCAATTTCTTTTTCTGTTGGGGAGAAGGATTTTCATGCCTCTTCCTCCTTTGTGCTGCCATCCTCTTCCAGCACTCAGAAATCACATGGTTATTTAAACCACAAAAATAACAAGTTTTACGATGCCATATTTTACGACCGTGGTTATCAACATTCTTATAATCAAATTGCACTATGGAATAATGAGACTTAGTATACCTTCTGGGGTGGTCTCTGGTGCGATCATGATGATGGGAGCTCACCTCAGTTCCTTCACTACAACGTGCACTGCCATGGAACGATGGCGAAGTGTCACCATCAATCCTCTTCCTTGGAGAGTTCATCATTATCTATTTTCCTTTTATGTCCTTTGAACATCCTTCGTCAGTGTACCCCAAACCTGCATAACGAGGACGTTGCACAACCTCCAATGGTTCGGTTATGCCTTGGCCACGAATGTCAAGTCCTCCTCCTCTGTACCCCATTTTGGTAAGGAGTCTCATGCGGGTACTTGTGATGGGTATCTCCACACTTCCAACCGAAATAACATCATGTGAAGAAACTGAGGCAAAATCAACAGTGTTTACCTTAGGTGTTGATTGCGAAACAAATGAAGAAAGTTTTTGTAAGCCCTCGTTGCGCTTCACTTCTGTCAATTCCTCTGACACGGCTTGTAGCTGAAGCTGCAACTACTGCGTCTCCTCCTTCTCTTTCTGTAGGAATGATTTTAAGGCATCATGGTCTCTCTGAATAGTTTCAAATCTTCCCACGCCTCTGTTGTGGCTTGCAACTGAAGCTGCAAATGTTGCTTCTCCTCCTTCTCTTCATGTAGGAATGCCTTCAAGGCATCATGATCTGCTTGAAAATTTTCATTGTTGCACTTCCAATCTTCCCACGCTTCTATTGTGGCTTGCAACTGAAGCTGCAACTATTGTTTGTCCTCCTTCTCTTTGTGTAGGAGGGTCTTCAATTCTTCGTTCTCTGCTGCTTGTTTTTTGGAAGCCTTGTAAAATATGTCCACTTTCTCGGACACCTTGAGCATGGTTTCATACATGTCCTTGACATTATCCATGGCTCAACTCAGCAAATGTCCAATGTTCACGCCTGCAATCCAATCAGCAAGAATACCTGCTCCGATACCACTTGATTCAGGGTAAAATCTTGATACCCTTAACTAGGACCTTTTACTTCAACTGATAAATGGAATTGCATTTAATTAAGACGTTAAAGAACATAAATGAATAATTTTATGCTATAAATAAAAGGAGCATAATATGACAAGATCGGAAATCATAAGAACACGTTGTTTGATGACAGAGTTCGTCCAAGAGGGACTACATCTCTGGGCCTCGGTGTCAAGATGGTGTAGGCCGCTGCATTATGTGTTGTAAGAAGAAGATGTACATGGATGTGTTTCCCTATGACATACAAAGAAAAAATGCCATCACGCAGGAGTGGGACTTCTTTAAGAGATGTTCCACTGCAGAACTCTCATACATAAAGAAATACTCCTATCAGTATGACCATAGCTGACATGTAGTAAATAAGAGTATCCCGCCAATCTTGGCAAACAAGGGATCTCAACACTACACATATGACAAAAGAGAATCTCGCCAATGTGGCATAAAAGGGATCTCATACATGACACAAATCCATAGCTGAAAATACATCAATAACAACACAAGGCAAGATCCCACGACTTATGTATCAATCGGGATCTACAATACATAATGCATCTCAAAGAGAAAGAATTGAAGAAGTACATGGAATCCACATCATATACCTCATGCTACCATTTGCTGAAGGTTGAGCTGCTCTGCGGCTGAATCTGAAAACACCATCAATCTTGTGGCATCGAAAAAGGTGAAAACGACTGCCCACATGCAAAAATTTGACACATGCATAACCCACTTCCAAAATTGGCTGAAAAATCAAAAACTCAGATGAAGAAATCCAGCACGCCATCAGACTCGTGGCGTCGAGTAGTGTAAAAATGACATAAAATTTGTCCCATTTGGACAAAGTTGAAATTTCGCCCTCCTGAAAATGGGGCTCAAACAAGGTTTCGCCTGCCTCTTTTCTGGCTCATGGTTCCACTGCACCTGCAATAAAAAATTAATAAATCTTGAAAATTGTACGCGCTCTCTGCTCCTCCATGGCCTGGGCGCACTTGTAAAAAGATGGTTTAAATATATGAACGTTGGTGCAGTTTCCAAATGGATCGGTTGGGATGGTGGTTTGTGATCTGAATGGTTTGGGAGGAGGTCGGGTGGTCAAATCCCAACCCCTCCATTAAAAGTCCGAACTCTGTTTTAAAAATCTATTTGTTTAATTTTATTAAACCCCCGCCGCTTTGAATTGGAGACACGTGGGGGTCGGGTCCGCTTGGGCGGCCCGCCCCCGAAACTTCCGCCGTTGGCTCCATTTCATGAGTGGAGTATGGGTGGTGTGGTTACACCCCTGCCCAATACTATATGGCAGCCATAACTGTTGGGCCCCGTGGAATCGTGGGGTTCCGTTGTCGTGAGGAGCTGCCGCGTGGGCGGGGCCGGCCGCGGGTTCAACTCTCGCCAGCTTTGGAATTTTTTACAACATAAATATATATGTGTGTGTGTGTGTGTGTGTGTGTGTGGAGTGTGGGTCCAATGGGGGTGGCGGGTGTCACGGCCCCAACCCCCTTTTTTTAACATTTCTTTGTTTTAATAAGTAATTGGAAATTTTTGAAAAATTTGATTTTGACCGTAGGAGTCAAATTAAAGACCCCACAATTTTACCCAGAATCTGGCCTGGGTTGGTCAGAATCTGGTGCCCTGGTTTGGTCCAAATTGTGTCTTCCTTAAGGCTGCCCAGTCACCAAGTCAACCTGGAACTTTGACCGCTCCTAACTCCTTCATACGGACTCAGAATTGAGTGTCGTTTGCACCGTTGGAATTAGAAAGACAAGGTCTACAACATAAAGCTAGTTTGATAACAGTGTAAACACTTTGATTTTTGAGCCCTTTGTGATGAGCCACTTGTACTTGTACATGTTTAATCCACCTGGATCATTCCTTACCATAAGAGGTAAAGCCTAAATATATTGATTTTTTTACTGAGTTTTCTGATGTATTTTCTTTGAATTATTCAGACCTAAAGGTGTATAATCAAGATATCATTCAGCATACAATCCCGATCAAGCCAAATCAGAAGCCCTTTAGACAGAAGCTTAGGAGAATTAATCCAAAATTGTTTCCATACAATGAGAAGGAGCTAAATAATATTTATAAGGCAGGCATCATTTTTCAAGTCATATTTTCATATTGGATCTCTAGTTTGGCGTCGGTGTGGAAGAAGATCGGTGAGATTCGACTTTGTATAGATTTCAAGAATTTGAACAAAGTCTCATTGAAAGACAATTACCTGCTACCCAAGATGGATCACATTCTTTAGAGAGTTGTAGGAGCCAACAGGATGTCATTATTGGATGGTTATTCAGGTTACAATTATATCCTGGTACATGAAGATGATCAAGATAAGACAACATTCACTACACCATGGGGGACCTTTAAATATGCCAAAATGCCATTCCGGTTGAAGAAAGTCGGAGCCACTTTCCAGCAGGCAATGGACATAGCTTTTGGTAATGAAAAAGATGTCTTCCTAGTAATTTATTTAGATGATCTTACTGTTTATTCAAATTCAGATGAAGAGCACTTACATCATTTGAGAGTTGTACTCTAGCGGTGTAGAAAGTATGGGACTTCCTTAAATCCTAAAAAGTGTCTGTTTGCTATGGAAGAGGGTAAGTTTTTGGGACACATCATCTCAAAAGATGGAATCCGAATAGATCCTGCTAGAGTTGAAGCAATTCAGAAAATAGATTTTCCTAGAAACAAAAAATAAATTCAAGCCTTTAATGGTAGGATGAATTTCCTACATAGGTTTACTCCCAACCTTGCAGAACATCTCAGAGAATTGACCAATATGCTCAAGAAGGAAAATGATGTTAGATGGTCAAAGAATGCCCATTAATCATTCAACTCAGTAAAATTTTCTTTAACTATTGCCCCAGTGTTGACAAGTCCTGATTATTCTTCAGATTTCATCATATTTTCTTTTGCTTCTGAGCATACCTTGGCAGCAGTGCTTATGCAGAAAAAGGATGGGACAGAGCTGCCTATAGCTTTTTTCAGGTGCACCATAAGAGATGAAGCTCTCTGATATAACATAATTGAGAAACAGGCATTGGCCTTAGTCAAAGCACTCAAATATTTCCGTGTTTACATTCTGCACTCTCATATTCTAGCATATGTTCCAAATATGGCAGTTAAAGAAGTACTTATAGAAACAGATCCAGAGGGAAGAAGAGGTAGGTGGATAGCAGCACTTTTAGAATACACCTTGAGATCAAGCCAACCAAGATCATCAAAGGTCAAGGCTTAGCCAAGCTCATGGTTGAGTCTAATCTGCATGCGCTTGATATCAATCTCATATCTGCACTATCTGATGATGAAGAAAATGTAAGTTTAGTTCAAATATCATATATTTTTTCATCGTCCCCTCGATATGCTGATATTATTTATGTTTTACAACATTTGAATCCTCCTCTGGACATGAAAAAGAGTAAGGAAAGGTCCTTAAAACTTAAGGCTTCAAAATACTGCATTCTTGATAGTGCACTCTACTAGAAGGATCCAAGAGGAGTATTCCTCAATTGTTTGGTGGAAGATGAATCTAGAGAAGTGATGAAAGATTTTCACAAGGGAGATTGTGGAGGTCATTTGTACTGGAAGACTACGACCAATAAAGTACTAAGAGCGAGTTACTACTAGCCTACTTTGTTTGCAGATGTATACAAAATGGTCATGAGTTGTCATGAGTGTCAACTTTTCCAAGGTAAACGTAAGCTTTTATCTTTACCATTACAGCCTATTTCAGTTGAAGCTCCCTTCCAGCAGTGGGGCTTGGATTTTATTAGTGAGATACACCTGCCTTCATCTGCTCAGCATAAATGGATACTTACCGCTACAAATTATTTCACAAAGTGGATCAAAGCGATCCCAACCAAGCAATCTACTGACACAGTCATTATTCAATTTCTTGAAGCTAACATTTTGTCCTAGTTTGGTTGTCCCAAAAAGGTAATCACAGACAACGTTGCTGCTTTCAAATCAAAGAAAATGACAGAATTCTGCAATAAATACAACATCAAATTGGGTCATTCCACAACATATTATCCACAGGGCGACGGTTTGGTGGATTCTTCCAACACCTCTCTAGTCAATATCATCAAAAAGACATTGGAAGCTAAAAAAATAATTGGCACAAGAATTTGATAAATGCACTATGGGAAGATAGAGTAAGTAGCAAAAGATCCATTGGTATGTTTCCATTTCAAGTAGTTTACGGGGTAGATATAATTTTTCCTACTTCATTAGCTGTCCTAGTCATGAAACTTCTACAAGAGGCTAGAAGTCAAGAAAATGATATTCAAAGAAGAATAAATCAAATGATCCACTTGCAGCAAACAAGGGAGGAAGTGTTTCGCAACACTTCTAAACTTCATGATAAGATCAAACAGATTTATGACATGAAAACTAAACAGGATTATTTCAAGATTAATGATGTGGTACTCCATTGGGATGCAAGAAATGAAGACAAAGGTAAGCACAGAAAATTTGATAATCTGTGGAAAGGTCCTTTCAGAGTTGCAGCTTCTCGTGGACAGAATGCATATCTGTTGGAAGAAATGGATAGGAAAAGTTGCTTAGGAGGGCCAGTAAATGATAGGCTCCTCAAGAACTATCTATTATGATCTGAAACTTATGAGAATAATTTCATCCTCATTGTATATATCAATTTAATATTTCTGCAAGTATGAAGTGGAACAGTCATTGGAGTTCGGAGCTCGAAGTGAAGGCCATGGAGCTTCATTGAAGTTTCATTTTTTTTTTTAAATTTAAGTTTGTATGAGGGTAAGTTTAGTTTTTGACTCTTTATTCAGTCACATCAAATTGAGTCAGTTTAATTTAGTTTGTGTCATTGAAATCTCAGAAAATCATTCCTACCTTTCAACTTCATTTATTCTTTACCGTATTTTTCCCAATGGAATAAAGCACCGATCTACTCAACTCAGAGATCTGTGGTTCTTGACACCTCTGTCAAAGCTGTCATCCCCAATAAGGCCAATGTTAGAGTCAGAATATGCATTCTTCCATCAGTAATCGATATTATCTCTTCATTTCTCATTTTAGGTGTCTCATTCTGAAATTTTTATATCATTCCATTAGGTCATGCTAAAAATTATTTCACTGATGGTAGCTTCCCTCAATAAAACTTCACTCTCCTTCAGAGAAATATTTTTTCTAACTCACTCCCATGTCCCCTTGAGCATAATAATACCTATGAAAATTCTCATTTCACCATGCTTCGCCTCAGTTAAAGTCAGTCATGAAGATCAAGTCTTAAAAGTCTCATTAGGTCATTAGGGTTTTATTTTCAAGGTCCAAAATGCAATACTCCATCCAAATAAAGTCAGAAAAGCATATGAGAGTGACTCAAAGATATTTTATCTTCCTCTAAAGAAGATCATCACTTTGTAACTATTCTATTTTTCAAGTTGTAAATATTTCAATGATTTTTATATCAAAATGATATTTTGATGTAACATCAAATATGTAATTTTTTTTTTTTAATGTAATTTTATGTTTCTATATGTAATACGTTTTTCCCTAGCTGCCAATTAAATCATTATTTCCAAACTAAAAGAAAAGAAATCCAAGCTCCATTAGCTAAATCAACCTGCAAAGCAAAAAGTCAGATGGTCAAAGAGTACCAGTGCCAAAGTTTGAGAACAAAAGTGAACATAAGGAAAAAGGGTAATTTAAATTATAAATTTAATCCACTACATTATAAATCCATGCAAAACCTTAAAGAAAAGCCTATTTGTTTCATTCATCCTTCAGCAATCCTCAACAAAGGATAAATTTCACATTTTCAGTGAGTAAACAAGAAAATTTCCAGGGTCGATGTGCGTTGGAGACCGTTGTTGTGTGTTTGAGGGAGACGTTGCACGTTTGAGAGGGGTCGTTGCGTGCTTGCAGTGGACACGACGCGTTTTCTCCAGACATTATGTGTTTGCTCAGGAAGACAGAAAACCATCTTAAAACCTCCTACTTCATCAACAAATGCCATATCTCTGCATGGGTTTTGATTAGTGAGTAAGCCCTAGAAATTATCTCAATGATACATTTTGTGTTTCATAATCATTTGAAGATTTTTCTAAGGAATAAACCCTAGTTTTCATTTCAAAAACATAATCCCTAAACTGCTATATTTTTCCATTTCCCTATTCCCTAATCATACCTTTCTTAATACCTCTGAATCCTAGGGAAGACATCAAACCATCTTACAACCTCTTACTTCATCAGCAAATGCCAGATCTCTACATGGGTTTTCTTCAAGGCTCTATTTGATCAGTGAGTAAGCCCTAGAAATTATCTCAATGATACATTTTGTGTTTTATAATCATTTGAAGATTTTTTTAAGGAATAAACCCTAGTTTTCATTTCAAAAACATAATCCCTAAACTGTTATATAATTCCTATATATTTTTCCATGTCCCTATTCCCTAATCATACCATTCCTAATACCTCTAAATCCTAGGGTTTTCACTAACCTAGGTTCCCATTCACATTTTCATTCCTTCCATTTCCCAAAACAATTCCTTTCACTTGACATTCCCTCAATTTCATTCCATCACCCTAGGGTTTCTACTTCAAATATGGTTGAAGAGGAGAACAAAATTATTAGTGAGGAACAGAGACCGAAGAAAAATTCATATAAAAAGGGAGGAAAGTCATTAGACATGAACCAAAAACCACTAGAGAGCTTATGGAATCTCCCCTCTCCGTGTCATGTTTCAAACATGTGGGATGTTTTAAATTTTGTGAGAAAGTGTAGAAGATCCAGTATCATCTTACGTTAACAAGATTGTGAATTTCCAATATTCATGATAGACAGGTCACTCTTGTCGGCGTTAATTTCACTATGTCCACTAATATCATTGCAGCTGCTACATCGATTCCAAATGTAGGAGAAAAATGGTTTAAACAAGGAAACCTCGATCTTTGATACTATGAGCCATATCTTAAACCAAGATACAAGGCTGACAAAAAGACAATTTTTCCTTTCTCTCATGTCCTTGACAGATATTTCCCCATGATGAAAGTCATCATGAAATACTTCATTTGGGAGGGAAGGTTTTCTAGACTCTATTCCTATCATATGCGGCTCCTCATGCACTTCACTAGAGTCAGAATGATTCACATACCCTATTATCTCTCCCGCAGCATTGACAAAATGGAATATATTGCCCAAAAGAGAGATTATGGTCATTAAATGCAGAGTATTTTCCACCAATACCTCATCAAAATGATAGTAATGTATCAGATTGATCAAATGAGCATTTCATGTGACACCTTCATATCAAATGATATTTTTACTGCCCCACCTAGTCAGCATGACCAGAATGCCCCTTCACCATCTAATCCTCCCACATATATTCCTCCATCTTAGCCCACTTTTCATACATCATTACCAAGTCAGCTTCATTCACCTCATTCACCTCATATTGATCCTTCTTCTTCACCTTTATATAACCATACATTATCATAACATTATGATTCAGAGTCATCAAGCAACGAGGAAGATATTGAGGCAACATGGGCTAGTTTGGTTAGGGTTGTGCCTTTTCCCAAAACTTACCAGAGAGGCTATAGGCATGTGTTTTCTTCACTTGGAGTGAAAGGGGCCATGCCTTCTTCATCAACAGAACAGGTAGATAAAGGTAAGGAAAAATTAATAGAGCTAAACATTGATGATGAGGATGGAAAAAAATGAGACGAAGCATGAATTTTAGTTGATTGACTTAAGTGAAGGAGATGAAGACAAAATCACCAATGCAACAATCAAAGGCGAAGAGGCAAAGATTAGTGAACTTGAAACTAATCTTGAGAGGCCAAGTATGTGATTGACTTCCTTGAGCAAGAAAATCAACAACTAAAGGCCAAGCAGGCCATCAATGAGGTGAAGTGTATCAAAGCACAAAGAGAGGCAGAAAAGGCTAAAGCCTTGCTTGAGGAAACATTGGAAGGTTTTGGTGAACCTAATAATGATGAGGACAAGCCTCCAAGACAGAGACCAAGGGCTAGAGGGCTTAAAAGAGCTCTAGCCCTTGAGAGACAAAGGGAAGCTGAGCTAGCAGACCAACTTGCCCTAGAAATTAGCAAGGACAGAGAACGATGGCTTTATAGAGCCAATCTAAATTTGGAGAAGTTACTAGAGAAGGCCAACAAGGATAATGACTTGTTGAGGACAGGGGTCAAACTTCATGCACGCAAAGAGAGAATTGCATTGGCCAAGCTCAAAAGAGCCAATGCTAAAATTGAAATTTGACCAAGCAAGGAGAGAAAGAGAAGTTAGATATACTTGTTGAGGTGTCGCTACATGCCTCAAGCACTTGATGAGCAATTAACCTCACCATTTTGACAAAATTTTGGCACACTTTTCACTTTTGTTCATTTCTGTGTTTTTTAGTATTTTTGCACACATAAAATTTTCCAAAGGCGCAGTGACCTAGACGCTATGCTATTTTTTGGGGCCTCCAAATGACAAATGGCCACCACCAGCATGATCATATTGATGAGGACATCAACCCTAGAAATTTTCATAGTTTTTTGAGGAGAAATGGTCCATCAAAAGTGCCAAATACCATCAAATTTTCATGTTTTTGCCTCCAAATTTGACACAGGTTTTTGACAGGGAAAATGAGCACCATTTTGAAAACTGGAGGTAGTTTTGGAAAATAGACTCAAAGGGATTTCCAATGAGCTATCATGGAGCTTACGTGGACACCAAGAAGGCACTAAAATACAACCTTGAACAAAGGTCATTTTTTCTGCCTGGACACTACGCGTTTGACAGGGAAATTGCATTTTACACAGTCTTCAACAATTTTTTGAGTTTCACTCCAGTTTGACTTTTACCTTGGAAAATGAGGAATTTGCTTATGTAAATGGTCAAGATGAATGTAAATATCATTTTTTTACTTTTATCTAGGGTAGATACATTATTTAAGTCAATCAGTTGAAGTGTAATGAATCAGCTCATCAGAGATAGGAATGAGTCACTTTTCTCATCATATACTCTAGCTATTAGTTCATATTTTTGTGTAATATCTCCCTCACATCATGGATTAGACCCCTATGGATGAGTGGAGGTGATTTTGAGGTCTATTTAGCTCAGTTATTCAGAGGATTCAAAGGTTGGGATCAGTTTGAAAGTTAGTGTATTGATTAAGAACCAGTTTGGCCTGGATATTAATGAAAAATTGCAGTTGTTTCCTTGGGATTCATGTGGTATGAATGTTTGGCATAGTTTATTATTTTTTATAATTTGTATGAATAAAAATTTTCATGTCTATTATATGTTAAATTTCAAGTTGAAAGGCAGAATACATGTTTTTCATGCTATGTTTTGGGAAATTTTTCATAATCTGTCCATTTTCTTTAGTTTAGGAAGAACTCATCTGTGATGCTCTTCCTAGTTCCTCATCAGTATTAAAAAATCTCACCAAATCACCTTCAAGTGTTTAGCATTATACCTACCTTTTCCCATCGAATGGACTGGAATTCCATCTCATTGGCCCTAATCTAGTCCCCTTGACCTAATCCTCATTCAGTGAGCCCAACCCCAAAATCAAAACAAACAAACCCCTGTATTTCATAACTAGCCTAAAACCTTTTTCATCCAATCCTATTGGTTGTTATTTTTGTGGAGAGATCCCTCTCCGACTTGGTAGGGCTAGATGCCAAGTAAAAATTTTGGTTTGTGCCTTACCTCTATTGGGATTCCCTCCTTAGCCTTGGGAATCAGGTGGAGTGATAACATGTTACAATGTTACAGATGTGTGCTTGGTTGTCATTGATGTCAACTTGGTTGCTTGGGCTACAGGTGCGTTGGATATGCATGAGTATAGTTGGTTGTAGGTGGCTTGTGTATGGATGAGTTGCAGATGGTCCTTAGCATGACTAGCTTGGAGATGGTCCCTAGTTTGTCTACTAGCTTGGACTAGATTGGAGGTGATGGCTGATGTGTAGATGGTCCTTGGTTAGATTATGGTATGTTGCACTAGCTTGGAGGTCTTCCCATGATGATGGTATTCATTATCATGTTGTTGCATATAGATATCGGTGCCTGCTTCAGGAGTTAGAGTTGAGGAGCCTTGTTGATTAGGTATCCATGTCTTAGATTAGGTCTCCCATGTTGACATGTTATACATTGGGCTTGGAGAGGATCCATATGTGGTAGTAGATGCTTCAGATGGTTATACATGTGTTTTAGGATGTTTGACAAGTATTGGAGTTGCATACTGATGGCAGGGATGTTGTAGAGAAGTTTGATGGTTTAGTTTTTTAGTATGTTGTTTGGATAGAAGCAAAAATTTTGCATTTTATTTTATGGGAAAATTAGGATGGATCTCAAAATTCGGAGGCATGGGTTTTGTGAAGAATGGACCAAATTAATTTTCCATTGTGATTTTTTTCAAAATTCGGTCTATATTAAGAGAAACGAAAGGTTCTTCGAAGCTTCCTTTGCCTGGTCACATGATTTTTGAGTCAAGGGAGCGATTTTAGGGCCATATTTGCATGGAGAGAAACCTATGGGAGCCACTATAGCTCCAGGAGGCTAAAGTCACATGCAGAGTAGTATTAAGGGAGAAACTATGGGTTTTGAGGAGAAAATATCTGCATTCCTCGTGTTTCTCAACCCGTTTTGGTGTTGTGGTGATGTTTTTTATCAGGATTTTTAGGCATATGGTAGGAAAACATTTATGGGCCCTCTAGAAGTTGATCAAGGTTGAAGATATAAAAGGAATAGTGGAGTTAGTGATTGATTTGGTCAAGATGTCTTCCTAAACCAAATCTGAAGCATGTGAACATAATTGTGAGCCTTTCCATAACTTGTTGCATTTACTAAGTTAATCATCTCAAGAAATTGATAAATAAAAGAAGGCATTGAGTCTATTTGGTTGGTTTCTTGGAGAGTGAGTGAGGACGCTATTGTGAGAGAAATGTGAGTGTGTAGAGTATGAAACAGTTGAGTCACATAATTTATGCAGAGATAGATCATACATTTGTGAGAAAAAATCAGAGATAAATTTGAGAAGAAGATGCAGAATCTGTGTGTTTGATTGTGGTAGAATTTGGTGCAGCTTATTGTGTGTTTGAGAGGATTATTTTGTGTTGAGTTTCAGTGAAGAAATTCCCTCCTCCGGGTCAGATTTTTTATTCATTTTTATGTGCAGAACGATGAAGTTGTTGGTTTGCTCATGTTGAGCGAATTAAGAACCTAGCATGAAATATTGTGAAACATGGTTCGCATGGAGGAAGTGAAGGCGTGTTGAGGCTTCAGTAGAGATAGTGATTTGGTGAATTCAATACTAGGAATATTTTTATCCATCCAGTAGGAGTTGGATAGTCCAATGGTGGTTGGGAGAGGATCATTGGTCGTGGGAGTTTCCATCGGATGGTAATTCGTAGATCCATGAGAGAAGCTGATTTTTGAAATTCATAGCACCATTACGCTTTAAAGAAAGAAAATTCTTCTGGCTATGGGTGTAGCTAATCCATGCAACAATTTGTTCAACAGATAATAAAAATAATTGAGCAGCGTAGCAGCAGCAGGGTTGATTTATTCCGAAATGGTTTCCACCATAAATACTTGTGTTATTGTGTGTGCATGTTTGTTTTCTCACGATTATCTCTCATGATTTTTTTGGTTTCAGTTTATTGTTTCTCACATATTTTGATGAACTAATGTTGTGGATGTGCATGGATATTTGAATTTGTGAAAAATAATTATAATTGGTGAAGTTTTGTACAAAGGCTATCACTACTAATTCATCCCCCCCTCTCAGTAGTGAATGTATTTCCAACATCCTTAGCTTCCTTTTTTTACTTAATCATAATTATATACATCATCAATTACTCTCATACTTTTGGGGTCTCTTATATTGAAACTAAATCCATACTTTCTTCCTTTGATTTTGTTACATGTTCACCTCTTTGACTTGTAGGATTATTCTCTAGACAATCCCATGATATGTGTCCCAGCTTACCAGATCTTTAACATTTTATCTCATAATATCTACCTATTCCTCTTGAAAAAAACCTTCTTCCTCTAGATTCGCCTCCTCTTGGGGATTTACTTGATTTACTTGAGCTTCTTCCTTCCTTTATTTGGGATTTAAATCTCCCTCTACTATGTTGTCCTTTTCCTCTTGCGGGACTCCTTACTCTACCTTTATTTGTTTTATGACTATCTTATCTTTTGCATTTAAAGTAGCTTGATATGCATCTTACACTATTCTTGGGAAATACAATGATCTCACCCATAATTTCACACCTCAACCCATTGATATACCTAGAAACCTTTTCAACATCTTCTTTTATGAGATTATCTCTAATGTTATTTTATAAAATTTCTTGATATAGTCATTTATAGACATATATTTCTACCTAAGATTACGAAATTTCATAAAAATAATCAACTGGTAGTATTTAGGCATGAATTTACCTTTAAATATAGCAACCATTATGTCCCAACTCTCAACATTGGACTTGACTTTTCTCTATATTTTTGCTTGCAGTTCATTCCACCATAGTGTTGAATGACCTTTCAACCTAGTAATTGCATACTTCACTCTATTTTCTTCATCCACATATTCATAATCTAAATATCTGTCCATAACATTAATACATTCCATTAGCTCCCCAATGTTTAAATTTCCCTCCTACGTGGGTACCTCCATTTTAGGCCTAACACTTACTTCAGAAATTTTTTTCAACATTTTTACCTTTGTTTATTCCTCACCTTCTTCTTCTTAAAAATAATCATTCTTCACTTTCATTGGAATAGCCTATGTTACCTCCTCTTCTATGAGTATTTTCAATGGCCTCCAATCTCATTTGGATACACCTCATCTCCATTTGCAAACCTACATTTGCCACAGGTATCCCTCAACCTGCTCTTGATCCTTTATATATATATATGTGTGTGTTGTCTCATAATTCTTCAAAAATCATTTCTAATTTGATGCCAACCTAATGATGTGTAACCACCTCCTCCCACATTTACTCACTTTTACAATCTCTCCATGGTAAACATGAACTAAGTGCTACTATAACATGACCCGACCTCCAAGTTTTAGCTATGGAAGTGGAGCTTAAAAACTGGAATGCATACTACCACCCCTCGGGGACGCTAGATTAGTGAGCAACCTGACAACCACCCTTGGTGATCAATCCCTGAGATGGCACTCATTTTCACAAGATTGACACCCCAACTAGACCCTTTCCAAGTTTTTCATGAGGTTGAAAGGCTCTAACCGCCTACATAATCTTTCCTCCATGCGGTTATGATTGAAATTTATTTGTTCTATGCGTGCAGTCATGAGATCTGTGCCACTTTTTTAGGGATGGCCTAGAGGCCATTGCCTAGAAATGCCCAAAAATTTCCAAATTCAAGCCTAAGGTGAAAACAAGTCTAAAAAATCAATAATAGGGCTAGATCCTATCTAAGACATGCATAATACATGATAGGCATTTTTTCAAACATATGGTAAACATAGTAGTTACAAGTTATGAATGCATAGTTGATCATGATCACCGTAACTTCATCATAGAATCATCAAGAAGACTCAATGCCTTCTCAAGCTAGCTGCAACAACACTTGTTAGCCCATGCATTCATTAGTCATTCAATAACTTATCAAATCACGAATGAGATCCATAGTAAGAGCATGTCATCCAACCAAGCATATAACCAGAATAAAATCCATGAAAACTAGCCATAAGAGCAACACAATAACCATTACATGTGCTCATAGATCACAATAGGAAATTAATTCATATTAACATATACAAAATCCAACCAAGTCAGGGACCTCCACATACCACTCGACCATAGATAGGTTGAACAAAAATATCTCTTTTAGCCAATCACTCCCACACCATATTCCAAGCACAAATGTGGGATCATATGGGTTAAACCAAAATTGAACCAACTAGGGATTCCAGAGGTCAAACCACCTCAACCCTCAACCATGGTAATTTCACCTAACCGGTCCAGAAATCACTAATACCAACCAGATTGGTCTCTTCCCAAAGCTCCATGGATTCTATCTCAACCCACGGCCTCCAGGGAACCCAAGTTGTTAGATACACTCTTAGTGTCATAGTGGTAGTTGTTAGGTCTCATATCAGGTCTTGCATAAATTACTCCAACAAAACACCAATTCACCATAGTGTAAAAAACAATTATATATTGAATTTTAGCTAATAATATTAGATTTATTTAATAAAAAATAAAATAAAATTAATAAAATTAATAAAATCTATACTTTCTTGAGAAAAATATCAATTAAATAAATAATATGAAAATAATATCCTATGTGGTGAATTTTATCTATTAATATTAAATTTCTTTTATAAAATAAAATAAAAATGAAGTATATTATGTGCTTTCTTGAAAGGCAAACATAAAAAGTAATAAAAACACAAATGTAAATCGATAAATGAATCATTAATCCTTATATTTGAGACTTGAAATAGTGTAAGTGTGACATAACAAGATCACAAACATTAGTTATGAATGAGATGGTGCATTAAATAACCTTGAAATTTATATGTACATCTTAATCATTAAAAATTAATTTCTTTCATTATTGGTGTCCTTTCCCTATTTAAAATTCCCCTATTTCTCCTTTATTACTGGTCTAATCTCATTGATACCATAAGAAAAGGTTTATAGAGGTTTTTTTTTCAAAGAGAAAATGTTTATAGAGTTATAAAGTTATATGCTAAGTGGTTTATGGATTCTATATTAGTATTTGTGTTGAGAGGTGCTCTCTAGTTTAGTATGGAAGGGATGTTTTAATGTCACGTCTTGTCTTATTATGTAAATATTTTGACTTGGTCAAATTACCAACAATTTTTAGACTTTGGGTTTTGAAAACCCATGGTTTTTCCCATGGTACTATTCTCTAATGTATCCTATTTAAAGGAATAAACTTCCAATTAATTTTCCTTTTTTCCAAAGAGTTCGCATTCCAGTTATCTAAAAATTGTGGCAGGACGTTGAGCTGTTAATATTTTGGAGCTGCCCTAAACTTATGTTAGGTGAGTGATCTTCTTCACCAAGGTTTGTCGATGACTAGATATGCTCCTAATCTGATGTGTTATTAAGGATTTTCTGTTGAGGTATGTTGTGCATTCCTTTTTCAAAATATTAGACTAGATGTAGGAAAAGATTTGGTTTTAGATGTTCCTTCCATGAGAAAATATTTGGTGCTAGAATTGAATCATTGATCGGAAGAAGAAATTGCACCTAGAGTAGGGTTCAACACAAATGGTTGAGTCGAGCATATCCATACAATGGAAATGTTAAGTGCAACAATAAAAAAAAATGCAACTTAGAGTTTGAATAATGAAATCGGAGTATGTCCATGCGTGTGTTGGATTAAAAATACCCAGAGGACCAAATGAAAAAGGGAGCCCCAAAACACAAAGGCCTAATCTCCAATGACCCTCTTACTCACTTTTTTTTTTTAATTAACTGAAATATTTTGTTTTCAAATTAATTTAAATTCTTAAGGGGTTTGTTGAATTTAAGTTCAATTCTATTAAATGACATGTTTGTGTTTTTATTTATATTTAAAGATTTACAACACAAGTATCAAAAGATTTTGAAAATAAATGTTTTTGTTTTTGTTTTTAAATTAGGATTTCTAATTAATTACAACTGGTATTAACATAAAAATAAAAATAAAATAAAAACAAACGAATATAAAAATAAAAATGAGCTCAGTATGGAAGATATATTATAAAGTTATGTTATGTAAAAATTTTGACTCAGTCAAATTGTCATGCCAAGAGGTAACTCCACAAAATGAACCGTGAATTTGATTGAGGGTGCTCATGAATATATACATAGAGGTGAGACTGTTGGGGTTCATTTCCCAATGGCTCTTAGACTTCCTTATTTCCTATTTTACACTTATATACAATTTCTCCCAATCCCTTAGGATTAGGTGTCAAAATTCCCCCCCTTAATCTGAAGGGATGTTAGTGAGTCCAAGCATCATTCCGAAATTTTCAAACTTTTCTCTTCCAAGTGATTTGGTGAAGATGTCTATAGTCTGCTCATTTGTGGAACATTGACGTAGATGGATACATTTGGCATGAACATGATGTAGAATCAGATGGTATTTTGTATTGATGTGCTTCGTTTAATCATGGAACTTTGGGTTCTTGGCCAACTTTATTGCATAAGTGTTGTCGATCATGAGTGGAGTTGAATGCATTTGTTTCATTTGAAAATCTTCTAGGATTTTCCTGAGCCACACAATTTCCTTTGTCGCTTCAGCTGCTGCCACATATTCTGCCTCAGCTGTGGAATCTTCTGGAACTGATTGTTTGCGTGATCTCTAGGAGACATATCCTAATCCAAGACTCATAGTATAACCTGAAGTAGATACCCCAGTTTCTTTTTCACCATCAAAGTTTGAATTAGAATATCAGCTATCAAGCTGAAGTCGCCCACCTTTGTATATTTGAGTCTGAATTCTTGAGTCCCTTTCAAATAATTTAGAACTCTTTTGCAGCAGACCAATGTCCTTCACAAGGTTTTTGCATAAACCTGGATAGGATTCCAATAGGGTATGGTAGTATTCAAGTAGATGAGACTTACTAAAAGCTATCTATACTTCGTTGCATCCTCAAATTCCTTCCCTTAAATGGATGTGAGCTTCGATTTTTGTTCCATTGGAGTGATCAAAGGATTGCATTCAACCATGCCAAACTTGTTCAATGTCATATCTCTAGTTATCACTCTGCCATATTCCCAAGGCTGAAGAAGGAATCCCAACAGAGGTAACCACATACCAAGATTTTAACTCGGTAGCTAGCCCTACCAAGTCAAAGAGGGCTCTCTCCAAAAAACACCGCCTAAGAGGCTGAATGGATTATGATTTTGGGCTAGGTGTGAGTTCAGGGGTTTTGATAATTTATTTTGGTCGGGCTGCGGGATGAAAGTATGGTCAAGGGAGCTAGGTCAGGGAAAATGAGATAGGGTTGCAGAAATTAAATGGGGTAACGTAGGCATAAGGATTAGCACTTTAAGATGATTGTGATGAGATGGTTTTAAGACTGATGAGAAGCTAGGAAGAGCATGGGAGATGTATTCTTCCTAAACAGAGGAAAATGGACAAATTATGATAACTTCCCCTAAACAGAGCATTATCAAAGCATGTATTCTGCCTATCAACTTGAAAGAGATCATACAAAAGAGATGTAATGAACATGAAGAAAACACATTGTGACATATGACACTAAATGAAAAACAATGGTAAACATCATACCACGTGTATCCCAAAAAATAGTTGCAACTCTTCTTTATTAACTGGCCAATACTGAGTACAATAGTCCTTGATCAATGAGCTAACATCCAAACTGATTCCAACCCTTGCTTAATGTGAAGAAATGGACTAAATAGACATCAAAACAACATTCACTCATCCTCAGGGGTTGAATCTATGAGGTGAGGAAGATATTTACAAAATTCTGAACTGAAATTTGAAGTGTAGGATGGTCCAAGTGACTCATTCCTAATTAAATTCAAACTGATTCATTTGAATTAAGGATAAATTTTCTCTAATGAATTTACCCCTAGGTAACTTATCCACAACATAATTACAATTACCATTCTCAATGACATATTTAAAAAGATCAATTTCTGAGATAAAGTTAAAAATTACAGTGAAAAACCAAAAATTTCAGCAAATGGTTCTGTCATATGCGCCCTCGCTATGTCATATGTGCCCTCCCTGTTCAAGGCTGATTTTGACTGACTTTTAGGTGTCATAATCAGGCCCAATATGGATTTTTTGAAAGCCCTTCAACTCTTCTTTCTAAATATTCCTCCATTTTTCAAAATGAAGCTGATTTGACCCCTCAAAATTTCATTCTCCCAAGACTGCTCTGTGTGCAGTGCCTAGGCCAAAATAGGGGCTAAAATGTGATTTTTAGCTAGTTTTTTTCCCTCTTCACCTATCAAATCTAAAATAAAGGCTGGAAAAGTGGTTTTCTAGAATGAATTTGTCCCTAGGAATCCATTGGTGGTCTCCTTTTCCTCAAAAAGTGCCCCAAACATTTTCGCAGCACCTAGGGTGTTGCGCATATGACCTAATTTATGATATGTGCTTGTTCAGAAAAACTAAAAAAACACATATTTTGCAAAAATGTTTCAAAATGCATCAAAATTGATGGAGAGAGTGCTGGTGAGTTGGCTAGGCTTGGAGTGAAGCCTCTGCAAGTATTTCTAACTTTCTTTTCTCCTCCAGCATGGTCAAAGCCTCAACCTTTTGCATTGGCTTTTATGAGCTTGACCATTGCAATTTTCTCGTTTTGAACATGATTCTTGACCTTCCTTCCCAGTAGGTCATTGTCTTTGTTATCCTTTTCCAAAATTTTCTCCAAATGCTGATTGGCTCTACCAAGCCATGGGTCCCTATTTTCATTGATCACCATTGCAAGTTGCTCATTTAGGGTTTGTTGATAAGCAATCTGAGCCTCTTTTTGTATTTCTAGAGCTAGAGCTCTTTTCAGCCCTCTAGTTCTAGGTTTACCTCTTGATGCTTGTTCATCAAGCACCCCATACTTTTCAAGTGTCTCATCTAGCATAAATTTGGCCTTTTCAGCCTCCCTTTGAGCAGTGATGAATTTCACCTCATTAATGGTATGTTTTATTTTCAACTATTGGTTCTCCTTCTCAAGGAAGTTTATGACATACTTGGCCCTGTAAATTTTAGTCTGGAGCTCTCTAATCTTGTTATCCTTACCTTTGATGAATGCACTAATGATTTTATCATCTTCATCCTCATCTAGGTCAATAATCTCAAAATCATGCTCAGTCTCATGGAGGTTTTCATCATGTCTAACCTCTGGCTAAATTTATGCCTCAATCACCTTTTCTTTTCATTTTTCCACCTACTTTGTTGATGTATAAGGCATGGCCCCTTCCCCTATGTGTGGATAAAACACATGCATGTGACCTCTTTGGTATTTTTTTGGCAATGGATCAACCTCAACCACATTAGCCCACTTAGGCTCACTGACATCAATCCTGCTAGGTGATCCAATGTCATGATGAGATGGAGATGAAGGAGGTGAAGGGGATTGATCTGATGATGATGAATGTGCTATGGGCTAAGATGGAGGGATGGAAGTGGATGGTTGAGATGATGAAGGGAAATTTTGTGCATGGTGAGTAGATGGCTCTCTCAATATATCATTGACTATGAAGGTACTTCATGCAATGTTTAGTTGATTGAGATGATAGATGACTATGGTTTTGATAAGGGAATGATGAAAAAGACTTCTCATTTGATGTTCATACTCCCTTTTCTAGACAATAAATGCCATATTATCTATGCTCCAGAAAAGGTAGTAGGGTATGTTAAGCATCCTTACCCTAGTGAAATGCATTAAGAGGCGGATATGATAAGTATAAAGTCTTCACAATCTAACTTTGCATGAAAATTATTTCATGATTATCTTCATCATCGGTGCATATTTGTCTTGGAGGTAAGAAAAAGGAAAGAACCTCTTTTTCTCATTCTTGTATCCTGGTTTTAGGAAAGGCTCAAAGTACTGTTCCTCCAAATCACTCTTTTTGAACCACTTCTCCCCAACATTTGGTATCCCAATGGTAGTTGAAATGATAACAGATGATATAGTTAAGGTGACACCAACTAAATTAACTTGGTTTTCATGGAGTCTAGACATGAAAATTATGGTCAACATGGCATGGTGTTGGACCCTCTGAATTTTATCACAGAACTCATAACAGCCAACATGTTTGAAGTATGTCACAACCATTGGAGAAGCCAAGAGTTCCCTAGTGCTGGTAGATTCAAGTCTGAGTATTCTTCCCCCTTTATGTGGCCTCCTCACCTCTGTTTCCTCTCCCTCGCTATATGATCTATTTTCTTCCTCTTCTACCATGGTGTTTTTATCAAAACCCTAGGGAAGTGTGATGATGTGGAATATGGTTTTAGGAATGAGGAATGGGAAAGGGAAAATGAAGGAGATGGTGCTAGGGGTGTATGAAATGGAGGAAGGGATAAAGAGTGGCAGTATGATGGGATTTAGGATGGGGATATGGGGATTGGGAGCCTAGGTAAATGTAGCATCTAGGGATTATGGTATTGGGATAAAGGGTTTAGAGGAAAGGGAATTATGTAATACAGGGTTTTGAGAATGGGTATTTTGCATTGTAGGAAGGGTATGAAGGTGTAGGGGAGTGAAAATTAGGAATTGTGAGTGTAAGAGGGAAATATTAGGGGTTTAAATGATTTTAAACACCAAATCTTAAACAAATTTCACAACACAAACAAATGAACTTGAAGGAGGAGAAAATTGATGGAAGAAACCTTCACTCACATGCTGGAGGTCGAAAAAACTTTTGTTGAAGTTTTTGAGGCAAATAAATTTGGTGAAATTTGAAGAAATTTTGGCCTTTCTAGAGATATGTACAGTTCCTTAAGGTTGTGCGCCCTCACAGAAGGTTGTGCATAGTGTCTGAAGGATTTGTGCCCTCTCTGAAGGATATGCGCCCTCTACTCTATTTTTTGCTAATTTCGACCAGAAACTCAAAATTTCACTCTCTTGGAGTGTTGTCTTGGTGTTTGTAGGAGACAAATGAGTTTGAAATGATTTCAAGAAGTATTTAATACTCAAGTGAATTTGAATTTAGATTAAAACCCCACTTTTCTAATGTTTCATTTCACCTTTTGAAAACATTGTTGATTACCCTTTTTCTTTGATTTTGCTTCTTTGCAGGATGATGTTGCTTGAGTTTGAAACTCTTTACAATTTGACTTTGCTGATCTTCAGTTTGGCATATGAGTTTGAGTTGGAAGCTTGGGAAAATACTTATTACATATAATGATCAGAAAATTACATAAAAAATAAAAATAAATTACATCTATGTTTTGAATAAAATTACACTATAGTATGAAAATCATATTTTGAAACCATAATTACAAATTTTAAAAATCATATTTACATGCTGAAAATCTTCTACAGATGATTTAGAAAGTATTATTTGAGTCACTCTCACACCTTTTCTGACCTTATTGAGATGAAATGGTGTGTTATGAACCTTGAAAAATTAAACCTAGTTGACCTAATGGGACCTTGAATGACTTGACTCCATGGTTGACTTTGATTGACATAATGACATAGTGAAATGAGCTGTTAATATTGTTTTATTCTCAATAAGACATGAAGGTGGGTCAGCAAATGTGAAATTTTGAGGGAGAGTAAGGTTTTATGACTAGGGCTACCATCAGTGAGTGAAATTTTTGCATGACCTAGTGGAATGATAAAAAAATTCTGAGTGGGACCCCTAAAATGAATATGAAAAGAGTGATTTTGATATTTGATGGAAGAATGAAAATTATGACACTAACATCTCCAATGTACTTATTTTGAGAAAGGAATATAAATTTAGGATGTTGAGTTACTTCAATACCAAGATAGTAGTGAACATAGCCCAAATCAGTCATTTCAAAACCTTCCTTCAATTCGTTCTTTATGGATGCAATATAACTCTGATTGTTCCTTGTTATCAAAATATCATCTACATACACCACAAGATATACAACTATTTTTCAAAATTTCTTAACAAACAAAGTTTCACCATCAAGATCAAAATGTTTGAAGTTAAGTTTCAGAAGATGCTCAATTAATTTATCATACCAGGCTCGCGGTGCTTGCTTGAGGCCATACAAAGATTTTATAAGCTTGCATACTTTGTGTCCTTGGCCCTTCACATCAAATCCTTTTGGCTGGGACATAAAAACCTTCTCCTTTATATCTCCATTCAAAAATATTATTTTTACATCCATTTGATGGAATTTCCAACACTTCTGAGCTGCTAAGGAAAAGAGTGTCTGAATGGTGGCCCATTTTGTTGTGGGGGAAAAATTTTCCTCATAATCGACCCCTTTTTTATGTGAAAAACCTTTTGCCACAATTCTGGATTTGTGCTTGTCAAGTGAGCCATCTGCTTTTTATTTTTATTTTTGTAGACCCACTTGTAGCCAATCGATTTGGTTCCCATGGAGGATCAGCCAACTTCCAAGTGCCATTCTTTATCAAGGCATCATACTCCTTTTGCATCAATTCATTCCATTCATCATGAGAAGTGACTTATTTGAAGGAAGTTGGTTCAATATATGTAGAAAAAGCCAATTCACAATTATAAGAAACATCCATATCAATAGGTGAATCAAAATCATCTACATCACCTCCATTTTTCCTGGTGGAACTTCTTGTTCCTATCTTTCCAACCTCATCGGAGTGAACATTTTCCAGTGTCTTTGTCATCCATTTTGTGGGACTTTTCTGAAATGGCCCAGGTTGCTCATTTGACTGAGTTGAGATTGAATCAAGATTCAGTCTCCAAATTCTGTCAATCACATCATTCAAGGTGTCATTTGTGGTTGGTTCTTCAGTATAGGAACCCCCCTTCAAGATGTGGAATCTAATTATCAAATTCTTGAAATGACTTTGCAGGTGTGAATCTATCCAAGTGATCAAGTTTCCCCTCAACAACATCATTAGCCTTGGAAGATTCAAGGAATATGACATCTCTAGATACTACAAACTTCTTATTGACTTCATCATAGAGAAGATATCCTTTGGAGGTATTGGAATACCACAAGAAGATACATTTTTTACTTCTAGCACCAAGTTTATTTCTTTGTATCTTAGGTATTAAAAAATATTAGGTGGAAACAAATACCCTGAAATTATTTACCGAAGGAATGTGGCCATGCCACATTTCATAAGGAGTTTTATTTCTGATTGTATTAGAAGGACACCTATTCTTTATGTACACAACACATAGAACTGCATCAGCCCAAAACATCAATTTTATGTTCTTAAAAAACATCATGGAGTGAACCATATTTAAAATTGTCATGTTCACTCTTTTAGCTACACCGTTCTATTGGGGATTATAGGGCACATTTGTTTGATGTTTGATATCATGTTGGCGAATATAGTTTTCAAATTTGTTTGAAGTTTATTCTTACCATTATCATTGCACAAAGATCAAATATGAATTTGTGCATCATTTTCAATCCATGCAAGAAAATTCTTGAATGATTGAAAAGCATCAGATTTGTTCTTCAATAAGTAAACCCAACACATTCTGGTGTAATCATCAATAAATGTCATCATATATTTATTTCCATTTGCAAAATCAACATGCATGGGGCCACATAAATCTGAATGAATAAGATAAATTTTTCTATGTACTTTGGAATGTGAACCATGAAAGGATTGTTTGCTATGTTTTCCTAGAATACAAGCATCATATTGCTTAAGTTTCCTAGGAATTGTAGGTAATCCAGTTACACCATTGTTCTTCAAAAATCAAAGGTTTTCATAGTTTAAGTGTCCAAATCTAGCATGCCATAAAATACTTGATGGGAATGCACCTTCATCATAATGCGAACTGAATGCAAAGTTTTGTGCATGAGCAAAGGTGCCTTGCAACATTAGGAGTCTTCCTTATTCCATTCCTCTCTTGAAAAGTGAGTGATCTGATGCTTTTCTGACCTCAACCTTGCCATCAAACATGTGAATGGAGTGTCCTTGTTGACGGATGTGGACCAAGGACAACAAGTTTCTCCTCAACTTAGGGAGGTATAGAACCTCATGTATAAGATGGCCTAGAAGACCAAGAAACTTAAGCCTGATTGTGCCAAGCTCTGATGGATTGAGTTTATATTTGACTGCAAATTATACTGTGCCATCAACCTTGTCAGTGAATTCTTCAAAAAAATATTTTCTAAAATTCATCTGACATGTTGATCCTGAATCTAGCAACTAGTCATTTCTCCAAGAAGTAAGTGAAGCATCAAACAAGTCTTCAGTTACTCCAATGTTACAATGTGCTACAACATAATGAGATGATTCAAGTGCTTTAACTTTGTCTCTGTCATGAGTTTTACCTTTTTATTGATTTCTTTCTGCTCAATTTTGTCCTAAGGTAGCTTACATGTAGATGCATCACGCCAATATTTATTGTAGTGTATACAATGAAGATCAGATTTTTCACTTTGAGCTTGTATGCCCCCACTTCCTCTTAAATTTATTCTTCCTCTTCCTCTTCATCCACCTCTTCCTATGGAAGAATCTTGAGCATGATTCTTCTCTCTATGTGTGAAACATACAGCTTCTTTAGAAGACATAGGGGTTGTCTTCTTTCCAAAAGCCTTCTCTCTTTCTGTAAACTTTTTCCCAAGGGAATCAAAGGTGATATTCATGAGTTTCCACTTACTTGCAATGACTCAAGGTAATGTGAGTAAGTAGGATACAATGCCTTAACATAAGTTATGAGAGGTATGCCAACTTCTACACCAATATTTTTAATGTCATGCATGATATATCTTACTTCTAATGCTAAAGCAAGAGGGTCATCATTTTTTAATTCAAGGTTGAACAACTCAATCATTAATCGAACAATTTCAAGTTCTGAATGTGAGTCATAGAGTTCTTTTAATTTCCTTAGGGCTTCGTAGGAATTTTAAAATGGTGTAATATGTCAACTCGCCTCTTCATTTACAGAAGTTGCAATCAAGGCATAGGCCTTTCAATTTTTATTTTCCCAAACGACTATCTCCTTGTCTAAGGTGGGGTTTGTTGATGGATTGTCTCCTCCTTCACAAATGCCTCTCCACAACTCATAAAAATGAGAGTGTGCTTGATTTTTTGAGATCACTCAGGATAGTTCTCTTTTCCAAAGAGAAATACTCCCACAATAGATATGAGAGAATGCATTGTATATATGTACTTTTGAAAAAATGAAGTCTGCTGGAAAAAGACTCAATTCCGGTATAAAAAATGTATTTTGCTGCAAAAACTCAATTTTGGTGTAAAGAATGTACTTTTTAGCAAAAAAATAAATTCTGGTATGAAAAATGCACTCTGCTGCAAAAAAAACTCAATTCTAGTAAAAAAAAAAAAAAAATTGTAAGAAAAACAAAATTGCAGAGGCGATGTCGGACTTGGGTGAGGTCGACCTGGGGGAGGTGGGACCCGGGGGAGATCAAACCTCGAGAAGGTCAGACCTAGGGAGGTAGGACCTGGGGAGGTGGAATAGGGGGAGGTGAGGGTGGAGGGATGGCAGAGGGAGGAGGGAAAGGAAAGGGCGGAGGAGGGAAGAGGGAGGGCAAAGGGAGGAGGGAGGAGGAAGGGTAGATCAAGGAGTGGGGGAGTGAGGAGGGGAGCCCGTTGAGGGGAGTAGAGGAAGGAGTAGTTGTGGAGGACTATGCTGAGGGAGGGTATCCCACGGAGGGGAGAGATGGAGGGTGGAGGAAGGGTGCAGGGAGTGGGGAGGGGAGAGCAAGAGGGTGGAGGAAAGGAGAGGGGAGCAGAGGAAGGAGAAGCTATGGAGGATTATGCTGCGAGAGCTGTGATGGAGAAACAAGAGGAAGGGAGAGCGACGGGTGTTGTGGGAAGGCTTGTAGGTGCTGCATCAAGTGAGAGCGTCAGTGAGGAGTGTTGTCAACGCTAACGAGCCGAGGTGGGAGCTCTGTGGGAGCCGGAAACGGACAACGCAGAGGTGGCAAAACAATGTAGAGGAGGGAATGAGATGAAGGCTAAAAAAAAAAATCAAATCTAGAATGCAAGGAGCAGGAGGGACAGTTCTGCAGGAGCAGACAAAGAGGAAGGTCTGCTAGGAGCAGGAGGGAGTTACAAGGGTAGGAATGCCAAAATTAGAGTTGGCTCTGATACCATGTCAGGCCAGGAGGTAACTCCAAAAAATGAACCATGAATTTGATTGAGGGTGCTCATGAATATATACACGGAGGTGAGAGTGTTGGTATTCATTTCCCAATGTCTCTTAGACTTCCTTATTTCCTATTTTACACTAATATACAATTAATCCTAATCCCTTAGGACTAGGTATCAACACAAATAAAAAAAATCAATATATATATATATAGGCATAGTCTAACTTATATATGAAATGGCCTTTTTCACAAGCATTTAGCCATACAATTATAAGCAAGATTACGATTTTTTTTTGTTTAAAATAGAATTTTGAATGTATAAATGGATCCAGGTCCCGGGACCCTAAAAACACCTGGGGCACACAAATTCCACATATTGAACAACTTAAAATTAAGTTTTTAAAAATCTTTACCAAATTTAAACCCCACCTCCCAAAAAAATAAACAGGGGTGGCAAGAGGGGGAGGGATTCTCACTAATCCCGATGGAAAATTTTTAGTCAAATATTCATGGGGATTAGGTAAGAAAACAAACAATCAAGTCAAGATGTATGGTCATCTTTTGGGATTAACTTGAGCTCATGACAGGGGAATCTTAGACCTTATCATCCTGGGAGACTCTATGATCATTATCCAACATTTGATCAATGACACTTATCGTGGAGAAAATCGCATTAATGTCCTATTTAAAAGAATTAACCATGTTCTTAGGATCTTTTCCTCATTTTCTCTCTTTCACATCCTTTAAAATAAAACTCAGAGGCTGAATACCAAGCAAACTCAGTCTTCCTTTTGGTTGATGGTAAAAAATAAATCAATGGAAACAAGGAGTCATATCCCATAGCAGAGTTTTTCATGTCTATTTCTTGCCATATATTTTCCTCCTAGATATTCCCCCATATGAATACCTTTTATAACCTAATAAATAATAAAATAAAAAATACAAAGGCCTTAAAGGCCGATGTAGTGGCAAAAAAATAATGTGGCTCTCATGTGTGGGAGGCTATTATAATCCTTTAATTTCATCCCTACAAACTATTGTACATGGCGTTGAGCTCAGCTGTGATACGCTTCATATTGATGGCTCTAAAGCAATTGAATATTTGGTGTTTTAATTATGACGAGATGGGTCTCGCATGGGAGGGTTGTCTCCCCATAATTAAATTTATGGCATGGTTCAGCCCATCCCATTTATCAAGCTCTTCATATCCTCAATTTAATTCCTCCTCTCTCTGCCTTCTCAATTCACCAAGGCCCATCCCCTTTGCAGGAGTCGTGGTATCATATTTCTTTTGTTCCATTTGGTTATGAGCCCCTCAAAATTGATAAAGTCATTTTCATAGGTGGAAAGAGACCCCGGATCGCCAATCCCTACAACTTAATCTTGTGAAATTATCTTTTGGGGACCTTTTTCTACAACAATCAACAATGAATATTGTGTGTGAGATAGCTTTAACTTCCAGTGGCTCGACGAAATTGGGAATTTCGAGGTCTATGCTTGTTGCCTGAGTTATTTTTTATTCTAACTTGGATATCATCTTTTGGTGAATTTTTTAATCGTGTATTTATTGTACTTCTCTGGTTCACATTGGTATCATTTGTTGGGAAAAATACTGAGAGGGGGGGGTGAATCAGTATTTAGATCTGACTGAAAACTTTTACTTTTTCTTTCTCTTAAAACCATACGCTACTTTACTGAACCCAACTCGCGTATACACGCGGATATCCTTAAGAAAACTTGCATATGTCCAGAGATCTTATTATGCATTTAATTCTTTACTTAGATCATTGCATCATTCATTCATTAGATTTTTAGTAAGCAGTAAGCATGTGCAGTAATAACAGAATAAACCATCACACATAAGCAACACACATGAACACTAGTATTTAAGGTGGAAACCCAATTCGGGAGAAAACCACCGCTGTCGTCGTCTCTGTCTTCAATATTTATTATAAAGAAAACTTCTTACAATTTTGTACTGGCGCAGACTCATACCAGCACGCAGGCACCCACCTGCAGAAGGCTACAACCTTCTCTCATTTACCAGCTTCTCCTGGAAGGGAGCTCCAACCCCCTGATCTCGTTTACCAACCTCTCCTGGAAGGGAGCTATTACCCCCTGCTCTCGTTTACCAGCCTCTCTTGGAAGGGAGCTACTACCCCCTGCTCTCGTTTACCAGCTACCACTGGAAGGGAGCTACAACCCCCTCACTGAAGGCTTCGACCCTCAGCACCACTGCGGACCACGTTTCATCAATTTTCATACTGGATCCAACAGCTTCCACACAACATACCTTGTAGGCCACTTTTCATCAGATTTTCAGACTGGACCCACTCCACACATTTAAGCTCATCATACATCAAACTGAAACTTATAACCCCATCAATTCATTCATTGAATCATCAACCAATCAATCAACAACTTGATCTTTAATCAACATACTCAGCAGCATAATCATCATTCAAACAACCCAGATCTGTATGAATACATCATTGACAGATAACAGTAAAACAACAAAACAGATCAGACATTTCATTCCACACACTTCAACAAAACCCTAGATTCCATACGCACTTTTACTTCACTGAACCTGCGTATATACGTGCTTTCACAGAGACAAACCTACGTATAGTTCTGCAACTATTTCAAAACTAACCTTTGATTTCATACGCGCTTTTGCTGAAACGAACCTGCGTATATACGCACTTTCGCTGAGATGAACATGCGTATAGATCTGTAACTTTTCAGGATTTTGCAGTTCTTCAGATCAGATAAACAACTCAGATCTCTCCCTTTACTTCAGCAAAGATTTGCCAGATCACAGATCTAAACATTCCATAAACAGATCTAGAAAATACATACTCATTTCAGATCTAGAGATCCCTCTTCATCATTTTCTTCATAGGTGCATTATTAATTCAGATCAATCAATAAACTGTTACCCATTCCATGCAGATATACTTCAGAGTGAAGTATTCATTAAAACCCAGACCTATGCACACCCTTGCACTATGATCTTCTTCTCCTTATATAGATTTGGCCTTTATCAATACCATGAGTCAAAACCACTCAACCGCTGATGGTATTCCTGGACGGGATCAAATTGACAATCCAACGCTCAATACTGTGGGCCAATACCATGGTAAAGTCCCCTGGTTTTATAAATTTAGAGCGCAAATAGGCATACGCTACTTGGTACGTACTTTTACATGTACATACACTACTTTGCCTTTACAAACCCGCGTATTCTTTGTGACATATGTTATTCATCATCACTCTGACACTTACTGGAATTTCTTTCTTCTGCTACTTCTAAACTGATCTGTAGATACATCATTTTTACACCTTTAACAAATAGGTTGCTATCAAAACGCAACTCATCAAGCACGTTTCCATCAAGGACAACTTTATCAAGTAGGTTTCCATCAAGGACAACTTCATCAAGTAGGTTTCCATCAAGGAAAACTTCATCAAGTAGGTTGCCATCAAGGACAACACATTGCATCATATCGCCAACATCATTTTCATTCCCCTACTTTGTTATGGTTAGCCCTTTCCACTCTCTCCCGTATCCCTTTCCTTGTTATTTCAGACACACTCTGCTCTCACTCAAGCTTCCAGTTTGGAAATTCTCTAATCTTATCCACTTCCATTATCTCTAGTATCTTCATCACATCCTTTCAAACCATCCTTTCTTCCACTTGCAATCATCACAACAGTGTCTCTGCTCCCCCTTGGACCCCTCTCAGTTGCCCCTCTAAACTGATAGCCATGTCCTCTAGTCTTAATTCCTCAAGCTCCTCTAGAAATTCTCCTAGTATCAAAAGAAACAACCCTTGGATACTCTCCAAGTGGAAATTATGGACTTAAAATGGAAAATTCTCCAGCAAGATAATATCTTAATGCTTTTCATTGAGGAGATCCAGTCCCTCAAACTCATATCTTCTCATTATGATGATGAGATTGATGTTATTAGAAAATAGTTTGAGGATCTCGAAAACAATGGCAATGTTGCAAAGAATGTGAAACTTACTAGCATTGTTCCAATTTGAGCTCATGGAAATTTATATTTCAGCTTGAACGGGCTAGTGGATGAAGACACCCCTTTTCCTATGTAATGGGAGATTACTATAAATTTTCTTTTTTGTTGTCTCAATTTTGTAGAATCTATGTACCTCGGAAAACTATCGTACCTTTTTTGGTTAGTAGTTAGCTAGTTCTTATATACATTTTATCTCTAAAGAACCCCTTGAAAATGATGAAATATAATGATTTCCTGAGAATTTGTTGCGACCGTGGAAATATTTAATGCAAATATCTACTCAAAACTGTTTAAAAAAAATAAAAGAAATTCCCTATAAAAAAAAACTATTTCATCTATTCATAGAGTACAAGTGTGTGTGTGTGTGTGTGTTTTAGTTTTTGTAGCATCATACAAGTGTTCTAGTCTCAAATTTGGTCAGAGAGGCTAAGAAACACAAGATCTCTATAACCTAGAAAAGGTATTAGGATAAAACACCTAGAGATAGATCAATTAAGTTAATTTATCAATAATTAAATATCTCCTAAGTCTAACTTAGGAAAAGTGATTAATTAATAGCAATTAATTGAGAAAGGTGAGAATTATCTAGAAACTCACATGGATCGAGTTTGAGATGATCTAAGTCATTGATGGGGATCTAATCAAGGTCGACTTTTCACCAACGAGAGATTATAATATCAACTCGATGGGGATGGATAAAATACACTAGAGAGGTCGAATTCCTTGGCATATTGAGCTACCAAGATGAAAATATCGAGAAAGGGAGAGAAGTTCGAGCTAGAATGTACACAGAGACAGTGAGGGGGAAACAAGAATGAATTCCAGAGGTGTTTCCAGTTCCAGAGGGGAAACAACATAGAGGCTAAGTTATTCCACTAGAATCTGCACAAGGATTATGTAGACAAATTCCATGAGGCGGTTTGATTTGCTTGAGCAGAAGGTCGATTCAGTTGATGGAGGCTGAAATAATTTTCCAGAGGGTTAGAGGATCACTTCTAGAGGCAGATATAGGTGTGATGACTTGATTAGAGGCATATTCAGGCTATGTGTGTGAGGGTCTGTGAAAGCACTGCACATAGGCCTGTGCAAGGGTTCTTGGAGGGCCATTTTTCTGAAGCAGGTTGTGTCGGGATTTCTTGTGGAGAGAGATAAAATTATCTCTAATCATTTTGGCCAAGTTTTTTGTTGAGGATAGCCAGTTTGGCATCCAATTTGTGCTAAAAAAACTCATTGTTCCATAATAATAATAAAACCCTCATCTACTGCATCATTTTTCCCACATTATGTTTTCCCTGGGACATTTTTCCAAAAATAAAGGTGTCAAATATTATTGTGTGTGTTCATTGTTTTCTTAGTTCAAAATTTATTTCTACAATGTATTTCAATTTTGGTGAAAATTGCAGTTGTGATTTTATTCGTTATTTGTCGTAGAAAATAAAATTCACTTAATATTAATTAGTTAGAAGAGTAATTTCATGTTGCTACAATAGACTTGGAAATTACACATGGAATCGGGTAGGTTGAAGAAAGATCAGTGCGTCAATAACAAGGGATAAATTGTGTAGCTTCAGAGGGAGTCTCTAGGAAAAATTTATGGATCTGCACGGAGGCCGACTAGGAGTACGAATTAGCAGAGCCAAGGGTTCCATTTTTAGTTTGTAGGAAACATTAAATTTGAAGAGCCTCGGTCGCAGTGATTCGCAGGAAATGGTATTTCCTTAAAGAAATTCCAGTGTGTATATTAGTCAGTTCGTTGATCAGATTTAGGCACAGTTTATTTGGAACTAGAATAGCAGTAGAAGATCAACATCGAGTGTAAGAGAATTGCACATACAAGGTAATTTCTCAGTGGGTTTCAAAATTCAATTTTAAATAGGAAATCCATGATTTCCAGTTGTAGGTGGTAGTAGTAGTAGGCAGAACTATGCATTCCAGGAGGGAGTGTGAGTAGTAGAGCGATCATCCAAGAAAGAAAGGGAGGAGATTCTTGTTTGTTTTCCCAGTTGTGTGTTTTTTAGAAATGGCCTTAACAAGACTTTGAGATCAAGATAGGTTAGATGGAGGCTCAAATTATTATATTCGGAAAGCCATAATGTCTTTCCTGCTAGATGAGCATGGTCTGAAGACCTATGCCGAGAGAGTTGTAGTCGTACCTACAAACCCGAAACAAATAGAGAACTATAATAAGGAGATGGCCAAGAAAAATTGGTTGATCCTTGATGGTGTTTGTGATCATATAGTCTCACACTAAGCAACCAAGAATACAACCAATAACATGTGGGATGCAATTTATATGCTTTTTTAGAATCCTTCCAAGAGTTGGAAGATGTTCTTGAAAGAGAAGTTGAGGACCACCAGAATGCATAAGGGTGAAGGATTCATTCCTTATCTCACCAAAAGTCATAATTTCAAAGATAATATTTCCACAGTTGGAGGAGCACCTCAAGAGAGTGAGATAGTGTGTATATCTCTCAATGGTTTCACCTCGGAGTGGGCTACCTTCATCCAAGGCATCACTAGATGAGATAATCTACCAAGATGGGATTGATTGTGGGTTGATTTCACACAAGAGGATATGAGGCTTTCTCTATTTGAGAGAAATATCAATGGTAGTAGTAGAAAAGGACCGAAGGGTGTGAAGGAAGAGGAGAATGTATCCCTTGCATCAAATGGGAAGGCAAAGAAAGGTTCTAGTAAAGGACAAGGCTCACAGGGAGGATAAAAGAAGAAGAAGGATCTATCAAAGATCAAGTTATTCAGATGTGGTGATTTTGGTCACTACAATACCCAACGTCTGAAGAGGAATAATGATAAGAAGGAGAATCAAGAGTAGGAAACAACTTCAGTAGAGATCAATAATTTGTCTTCCATATTGGAGGAAAAAATTTATTTATACGCAGTTATACCTCCATGAGAGAAGTGGGGTGACATTGAACTCTAGTCATCTTATTTGTAGATATTTGGGAAGGGCCCATACATAAGAAACAATAGTTGTAGTTACTCCTCATATGGATCGTTACCCATGTTATAGAGGCCCATTTTTTTTCAGTAGCAGATGGATCAGCGTTAGCATGGCGCATTCAAATCTTGAAGGACATTTGCAGTACTAGTAGTAGTCAGTTATATAGGAGCACAGAACCATTCAGGGCACATACAAACTAAACAGACAATGCAAAGGCTAGTAGTAGTTAGAGACTCAAGATTTAGGTGCAGAGGTAGTACAGGAACATAGTTGATTTAGAGTTTGATTCTCAGTTGCAATAGTTGTAGCAACAAAAAAAGCATGAGATTAGTTACAACGCAATGCAGTGTTGGAAAAAATGGAGGAAGCATAGTGCAGTGTCAACAAGAGCATAGATGTAGGGTGTTTCAACTATAGTGTGATAAATGGTTCAGAGTATGAACAATATTTGGTGGGCACTAACATGTTGTCACAGTTGTTAGACATCAATAGTGTATGGGAAAATGTTGTGGGAGTGAGAATACCTTCTTCACTAATAGGAAGAGTTAGTTTTTTTAGCATCAAATAGGTGTTCTAGTCTCGAATTTGGTCAGAGGGAATAAGAAACATAAGATCTCCATAACCCATAAAATGTTTAAGGAGAAAAACCCTAGAGATGGATCAATTAAGCTAAGTTATCAATAATTAAATATTTCCTCGGTCTAACTAAGGAAAAGTGATTAATTAACAATAATTAATTGAGAAAGGTGCGAATTATCTAGAAATTCACATGGATCAAGTTTGAGATGATATAAGCTTTTTATGGGGATATAATCATGGTTTTTGGTTCACCAAAGATAGATTATAAGAGAAAATTGATGTGGATGTAGAAGATATATTGGAGAGGTCGAGTTCCTTGGAAGATCGAGCTACCCAACTTTAGAGATCAAGCAAGGGATAGAAGTTTGAGCCAAAAGGGGTAGAGACACAGTGAGGGAGTAGTAGAAGTGAATTTAGGAGGAGTTTCTAGTTCCAAAGGGGAAACAACCAAGAGTTTGAGTTATTCCACAAGAGGCTACACAAGGACTACGTAGGTTGCTTCAGTGAGGAAATTCAATTTGGCTGAGGTGGTTGATTCAATTAAGAGTGGCCAAAATAATTTTCCATAGGGTCGGAGGATCACTTCCAGAGGCAACATAAAGAAAGATGACTTGATCAGAGGAAAATTTAGGTTTTTCATGTGAGGGTTTGCACAAGCACTATGTAGAGGCCTACACAAGGGTTCTTGGAGGGCTAATTTTTAGAAGCAGGTTGTGTCAATATTGTTGTGGAGAGAGAGAAAAATCTCTCTAATAATTTTGGCCAGATTATTTGCTAAAGATAGCCAATTTGGCATCCAGTTTGTAATAAAAAAAATCACTACTATATAATAATATAAAACCCTCATCTACTGCACTCGTTTTCCCACATTGGGTTTTTAGGGGACATTTGTCCAAAAATAATATTGTCAAATTTTATGTTGAGATTCAACAAGATGATGAGCTTAGTGAAAAGAGTCGCCTTCACTAAGTGGGCCCGCAGGCTATTTTTGGCGCAAGTCTATTTTTAGACATGATGATCATATTTCAGAAGTTACAGGATGTTATTTGTGAATGATTGATCAAGTTGGAAAAATAGATGAAATTATATTTTTAGAATATTGGGCGAAGTCTATTTATAGATCGTCAATCTAAAAATAGATGCATGTCGATTATTATTAGCTCTTAATAATAATCAGACTCTAAACAACAGCTTATTCTCTTGGAGCACTTCATGTCAGTGCACAGATGTGGCACATCAGCTAACAAAAGGAATTATGTTATTCCTAAGGGTTTACTGGAGCTAATGCATGGAGGACTCAGTTAGAACTCAAGTGGCAGAGTTATGACACAGTTGGAAGAAGTAGTTATGAAGTTGTATTCAGTTTAACTCAGTTAGACTCAGTTGAGCTAGTTGTATCTAGTCTAACTGATTGATACACTAGTAAGAGTGGATTGAATTAATTAGTTAATTAATTCATAAATAATAACTCATTAATCAACTAAACAATACATCAATTAACTACAGTGCATGGCAATTTCAATGGAGACCAGTGGAGAGATAGGTGAAAGGGCAAGATAGTCTATCTGTTGTGACTATAGTGATGCATTGATTGCATCACACACACATTGGAGTTGCCAATGAGGATTGTGCAGTCAAGGATGGAGTAATTCGAATTCATTTTGAGCTATTCTACATCAGAGATTGCACAGTGGAGGCAGGCTAGCAGGTGGCAAAGATCGGTGCATGGATTTGCAAGATTAGGCCTGATTAGTGTATGACGATTGTACTGTACCGAGGGCTTGTGATAAGCTTTGTATGTTTGTATGATATTTTCATATGATCTCCATGTTACATAATATATATTTGGGGTTTTCAGCTTTAGGCTTTCCTGGTTAAAAAAAATTGTGTTATGTGCGATCGAATATTTTTGTTTATGCTTCACATGTGTGTGCAATTAATTTTTCCACAAAATATTAACAAGTGGAATAGATTCAGTATCTTGCATAAATTTAAATAGTGTGAGATCAGGTGGATCTTGGACATATGCATGCTTAGTGCATATAATTTCTACATGGTATCATAATATTTTTGATTGAAGATTGCAATTGTGAAGTGAGTTTGTGCTGGTGGACAATTCGAATTTGCTACAGAACATTCTTGTTTCAGAAATTGAGTGTACATTGAAATGTCTTTCAATGGGTTGAAATTTGAGTATGCCCTTGATGGGAGCTCGAATTACATAGCCTGGAAGGACAGGATGGAGGCGGTGCTGGAGGATAATGGGATGAAGGAGTTCATCGATAGCGATGTTCCTAAGCCGGGATCTAGCAATGTTGCATTACTTGATGCATGGAAAAAGAAGGCAACAAAGACGAGGAGAATTCTGTTGGAAGGTGTGAAGGACCATATTGTGTCTAGCCTTCACTGGAAATCTACTCCATTCTTAATGTGGAAGGCTTTGACAGACTTATTCCAAAGCAAAAGTGACCAGAGGAATTTGGCACTTAAAGGCAAGCTCAGAGAAATAAAAATGGAGAAAGGCGACAGTATTCCAAAATACCTCACGAAGTTTTTCCACTGCAAGGATGAACTGGGAAGTGTGGGGGTTACTATTGATGAAGAAGACTTGGTGAGCTTAGCTCTCCTTGGGCTTCCGAAGAGTTGGCATAGCTACGAAGACTCTGTAAATGGACGGGAGAAACTGCCGAGATGGGAGCGACTTTGGTCGGATCTTGTGCAGGAGAAGATAAGGCAGGGTACCAGGGATGGATCTTCATCGAAGAATGAAGATGAAGAGAATTGCGCTTTGGCTACCAAATCAAGGAAAGGGAAGGGGAAGAAAAATCCTTCAAAATCCGGTGCTAAAGGCAAGAAGCAAGACTTGTCCAAAGTGAAGTGTTTTCACTGTCACGAGCATGGACATTTCGCCACTAACTATCCACAGAAGAAGAAGAATAAGAAGCGTCGGATCTACAGCTGGAGAGGCCTTAGCCTCGCAATTTGAGCTGGATTTTTCCTTGATCACATGCTTGGTTTCAAGCTACATGGGATCGGTGTGGTATCTTGACAGTGGTGCGTCTTTCCATATGACGGAAGACAAAGAGTTGTTTAGTGACTTGGAGGAGAAGGACCTCCAGATGCATATAGAGATGGGTGACGATGGTCGGTATAGTGCGACTAGAATTGGGACCATTACCTTTGAGAGGGAGTCTGGTAATCCATTCTCGTTGAAGAATTTCATGCATGTTCTAGGTCTGAAGATGAACTTGGTCTCAGTCGCAATGCTGGAAGACAAGGGTTATGATGTTGTTTTCAGTGAGGGAAAATCCTTCCTTAGACATAAAACTATGGGTCAAACCAAGAAGATAGGCATTCAAATTAATAATCTCTACAAGCTAGACGTAGATGGCTGCGCTCCAATGGTGGGCAAAGCAGAACAAGTGGTGAGCCGCGATGAGCGAAAATTATGGCACGGGAGATTGGGACATCTTCACCATGGCGCTTTGAATATTTTGCAGAAAAATTCTACTGGACTTCCCAAGGGAACTCTTGCGCAGTCAGATCAGTGCAAAGGATGTATAATGGGTAAGTTTGTGAAGAACACTTTTCATGAGAAGGAGAACCGTGCTTCGGTGATCCTGGAGAGAATTCACACAGACGTGTGTGGACCATTCTCGATTTCTTCAACAGAAAAACACAGGTATTATGTGATATTTGTTGATGATTATTATCGTAGATGCTGGATCTTCTTCGTGCAGAAGAAGAGTGAAATGTTCTCAAAGTTTTGTGAGTTCAAGGCATTGGTGGAGAAGGAGTCGGGGAAGCGGGTGAAAGCTCTACGGAGCGATAATGGTGGTGAATACATCTCGGGTGAATTCAAAGACTTCTGTAGCAAACAAGGAATTCGAAGAGAACTCATAGCGCCTCATAACCCACAACAAAATGGGGTCACAGAGAGAAAGAACATAACGATCATGGATACTACACGAGCGATGCTGCATGACCAGGGCCTACCGATGCACTTGTGGGTGGAAGCATGCAACACTATGGTTTATGTGCAAAACTGTTGTCCTCATAGACTACTCAGCATGAGTACACCCGAAGAAGCATTTTCTGGTAAGAAGCCTGATATTTATCATTTGAAGATTTTTGGCTCACCTGTTTACATTCATGTGACAAAGGATGCCAGGAAGAAGCTGGAGCCGACTGAAAAAGTTGGGATATTTGTGGGGTACATAGAAACACCCCATAACTATGATGTGTATTTTCCAGACAGTCGGATGATTGTTGTGCGACAGGATATAAAGTTCAATGAGGTGAAATCCATGAAGTTGTCACTTGAGAGGGAGCTACACTTGCATGTGGAAGAGGAACTTCTTGTTCCCAAATATGAGCCTCTGGATGTGGATCAGCCATAAGAGAAGATTCATGGAGTGGAGGAGTCCACTCATGCAGAACCAAACATAAAACAAGGCATAAAGCGTACCACACAAGTTGAGAGACTGAAGCTTGATGTGGCACAGAATGTAGGAGTCCCTACATCACAGCGCAGAAAGAGACAGTCACCTGACCGATATACTGGATACATGGCTCTTATGAGCAAGTGTATTGTGACAAAGCCTTCTTATTTTGAAGAAGCAGCGCAGGAGCCCACATGGGTAGATGCCACGGTGGAGGAGTATGACTCCATTATCAGAAACAATGCTTGGGAGATTGTTCAAGGGCCGGTGGGAAAATCAGTTTTAGGATCAAGATGGATCTACAAGGTAAAGCAATCTGCTGATGGGAGTGTTGAGAAGTATAAGGCAAGATTTGTTGCCTGGGGCTTCTCACAGATTGAGGGGATTGACTATGAAGAAACCTTTGCACCTGTCGCACGGTATTCTTCCATACGGACCATCCTTGCTCTCTCAGCGCAGATGGGTTGGCACATTCATCAGATGGATGTGAAGACTGCGTTCCTTAACGGGATCATTGAGAAAGAGGTGTACATTGAGTAGCCGGAAGGATTTGAGATCTTTAGCAGCGAGTCGCATGTGTGCAGGCTCAAAAGAGCGTTGTATGGGCTAAAACAAGCACCCCATGCTTGGTACACTCGGATCGAAATCTATTTCACTGGACTTGGCTTCACCAAGATTGAGGCGGATGCAAACCTGTACCAGATTGTGGTTGAGGGTAAGATTTTAATCATTGTACTTTATGTTGATGATTTAATACTAACAGGTGATGAGCAGTTGATACACTCATGCAAGGAAGATCTTGTAAAGGAGTTTGAGATGAAGTATTTGGGCCTCCTTCATTATTTGCTTGGATTGGAAATATGGCAGCGAGAAGGTGAACTGTTTGTGTCTCAAGGCAAGTATGCCCAGGAGATACGGGAGAAGTTTCACATGCAAGGCTGCAAGCCTATCGACACTCCTCTTCCAAAAAATTGGAAGAAAGAGGATGCTACATCGACAGAGGTAGTGGATGCCACGATTTATCGACAGTTGGTGAGTTCGCTCATGTATTTAGCCAATACAAGGCCGGACATATGCTATGCGGTGAACCATCTTTCACAAGCGATGGTTAATCCTACCAAGCTCTTTTGGAAGGCAAGCAAGCATGTCCTGAGGTATCTCAGGGGCACATCTGAGTATGGTTTATGGTACAGACAGACAGATGAGGTGAAGTTGCATGGCGTCACGGATGCAGATTGGGCAGGAAGCCCAATAGACAGAAAGAGCACATCAGGAGGAATTTTCAGTATCAGATCTATGGTAGTTTCTTGGTACAGCAGGAAACAAAGATCTGTGGCACTCATTTCAGTGTAAGTGGAATACATGGCAGCAATTTTAGCTGCATGTGAGGCTATCTGGATGAGGAAGATCCTGGTTGGTTTGTTCGGTTCACATTTAGATCCCACGGTGATTCATTGTGATAATTAGAGTTGCATTAAACTCTCGGTTAATCCTGTGTTTCATGATAGATCTAAACATATTAATATTCGGTATCATCATATCAGAGATTGTGTGCAGCAGAAGATCATGTTACTTCAGTACATTCCTACGGAGGATCAGGATGCAGATATTCTAACGAAGGCGCTCACTAGGAGAAAATTTGAATACCATAGAGGCAGGATTGGGGTGAAGGATAATCCCTATCTTGTTGATAGGGAGTGTTGAGATTCAACAAGATGATGAGCTTAGTGAAAAGAGTTGCCTTCACTAAGTGGGCCCGTAGGCTATTTTTGGCGCAAGTCTATTTTTAGAATATGTCTATTTTTAGACATGATGATCATATTTCAGAAGTTGCAAGATGTTATTTGTGAATGGTTGGAAAAATAGATGAAATTATATTTTTACAATATTGGTCGAAGTCTATTTATAGATCGTCAATCTAAAAATAGATCCATGTCGATTATTATTAGCTCTTAATAATAATCAGACTCTAAACAACAACTTATTCTCTTGGAGCACTTCAGTTCAGTGCACAGATGTGGCACATCAGCTGACAGAAGGAATTACGCAATTCCTAAGGGTTTACTGGAGCTAATGCATGGAGGACTCGGTTAGAACTCAAGTGGCAGAGTTATGACACAGTTGGAAGAAGTAGTTATGGAGTTGTATTCAGTTTAACTCAGTTAGACTTAGTTGAGCTAGTTGTATCTAGTCTAACCGATTGATACACTAGTGAGAGTGGAGTGAATTAATTAGTTAATTAATTCACAAATAATAACTCATTAATCAACTGAACAATACAGCAGTTAACTACAGTGCATGGCAGTTTCAGTGGAGACCCAGTGGAGAGATAGGTGAAAGGGCAAGATAGACTATTTGTTGTGACTATAGTGATGCATTGATTGCATCACACACACATTGAAGTTGCCAATGAGGATTGCGCAGTGAAGGCAAGAGTAATTCAAATTCATTCAGAGCTATTCTTCAGCAGAGATTGCGCAGTGGAGGCAGGCTAGCAGGAGGCAAAGATCAATGCATGGATTTGCAAGATTGGTTCTGATTAGTGTATGACGATTGTATTGTACTGAGAGCTTGTGATAAGCTTTGTATGCTTGTATGAGATTGTCATATGATCTCCATGTTACATAATATATAGTTGGGGTTTTCAGCTTCAGGCTTTCCCGGTTAAAAACTGTGTTATGTGCGATTGAATATTTTTGTTTATGCTTCACATGTGTGTGCAATTAATTTTTCCACAAAATATTAACAAGTGGAATAGATTCAGTATCTTGCATAAATTTAAATAGTGTGAGATCAGGTGGATCGTGGACATATGCATGCTTAGTGCATATAATTTCTACATTTTATTGTGTATGTGCATTATTTTCTCAGTGTTAGCCACCTATAAAATTTGTTATATCAAAAGGTGGCTAAATCATTTTTGGAGCCTTCAAGAAACAGGTTTTATTGCTAAAAATGTTATCTCTTGAATACTTATAAATAAATCATGATCTTTGTTCAAATCTTCACTGTTGTTTCCATTTTAAACACTGAAAATTTGTTGATTTCATAGAGGAAAGACTGCTGCAAAATCCATTTTTCCCCTCCCTCCACTTCAAAACTAACCTTCATTTTTACCCCTTTATTTCCCCACAAAATTCCTCCATTTTCCATGTATTTCAATTTTCCTTTCATAAAATCCACTTTAAAAAGTTTAAAACTCCTTTTTGAACTTTGTCGAAACACCCAAATCCATCAAAAACCTTGAAAAAAATTCATAAAAAATAAGTTTGTTTACTATAGACTTAAGCCCCTTTGGGATAAAAAATTCATAAAAAATAAGTTTGTTTACTATGGACTTAAGCCCCTTTGGGATAAGTCCTAACCACTTCCCCTCCATATGCCTTGGTGTTGGAACCAAGCGCTAAGCCCATTGGGCGCTTATCGCATCGGAGAAATCGGAGCACACAAGTCTATTTCTTATGGTAAGACCTTCGATTGCGATTGGCCCTTTATTTATAAACCCCCAATCATATTATTATTTCATATAACCACATAGCCCGCATTTGGTGCTAAGCATTGTTTAAAACCCATCTCTGATGCATATTTTCCTTTGAAAATCATAAAACCTACCTTTTCCTAAGTTTTGGCCTAAACCCGCCAAAACAATGTTTTTTAATGAAAAAATGGGTAGATTGAAAAGTCCTGAAGCGCTAATCGCATTGAAGAAATGCAAATGGGTAGATTGAAATGTCCGAAGGCCCAATCCCAATTGGTCCTTTTTTATTTTTAAACCTCGGGCCCTTTTTAATTTCCATATAAACCCTGGCCCCGCAACCGGGCGCCAATCCACATATATATAACCTGCCCGACACCATAAAAACCTTTGTTTTTCATGTATTATAAAGGGTTTTCTGTCGATTCCATATTTGAGATAATCTCCATCGTTGATCTTGAGCCGATCAAACGACCCGCGTAATATCGCATCGCAAGTTTTTGTCGGGCGCATTTGTTCCCCCTTCTGATTGGCATTCCCCGATCAATTGTGAGCCGTTGATCTCCTCCCCACTTTCCCAAATCCGACATCCCTCATTTGCTCCAATCATAAACCCTTCCTCCACCTTTTGAACCCCTCTGATTCACTCCCCACCATTGATCTGATCCTCAGATCGACGACTAGCGCTCAATCGCATCGGCACCATTTAGTTTCTTCCCCCCGCCGATCACATGCCTCCGATTGTATCTGGACCGTCCACGTGTCCAGATCAGACGGTCTAGATCGCATCTCCCAACTTTGGTTAAAAATATATGCCCCACATCATAATTTTGTTTCGGCCAATCATAGTCGTTGATCTCTGTAGATCAGCGGCCCTCAATAAACCTTTCTCTGCCTTTGTATTATTTCGTTCAACCCCCAATTTCAATCCTGACCGTTGATCTGTTCCATCCAACAGCTCATATTAACCCTGACAGGCTTGCCTCCTATGGTTCCTTCCTTCCTCATTTTTTGATCACAACCGTCCATCCTTGATCTAATGGCCCACGTTCTATATCGCGTAACTTTCAGCGCGGAGGTTAATTTCCAAAATTCACGCGATATGAGTTGTTTTCTGATGCCATGTGTCGGTCGGGAATGCATATCGCGTTCAAAAAGGAAATACTACCTACCCGCCTTTTTCTCACATGAAAATAGTTGTTTTTCCCTCCGAAACCACCTTTCCCCATTTCTATTATGATTTGTCGCGTGGGCTTCCCACCGTTGATCTCTGCAGATCAACGGCCCAGATCTAATCTGGCCTTACACTATCGCCCTCCAACCTCACCAAAGGATTTCAATGAGTGATCTACACCGTTGATCGCCCGGGCTAATCTCATCCGATGGCCCAGGTTATATTCGAAACCCCGAATTCCATTTTCAATACATTACCTCCGCCCAAGGGATTTTTTCCCTTTTCCTTTGTACTTTTCACATTTTTCACCATAACATATTATATGTGACCCCTTCACATTATTGTGGCCCTGATTTATCTTGACCATCGATCAAATCATATCTATGGCCCGGATTTAATCCTACGCTCCTTTCTTCCAACCACCTTCTATCTGACCCCCGAAAGTGCATCCCCACCATTGGATGCTTTCATCCAACAGCTACATCCTAATACGCAACCTCTGAAGCAGTTAAACCTTAACAATGCATGATTTATTAATTTTTATTGTTTTATGCAGGATTTAATGGTTTTTCCATTATATTGAAGAAAAGCCAAAGGTCGGGGATGACGATTCCCATGCCTTTGATTCATAAAAGGGAAGCCATTCACAAGGTTCACCTCCACATTTCGTCGATGCTTCATGGGAATTGATGCTACATGAGCCCTCTGCGGCACCTGCACATCAACAAGACACAGTAAATTGAATCAAAACAAAAGAGTATCAGTGTTGAAAAACAAAACTCAGCAGAACAGAGGATTGAAGACTGTTTTCACAGTTTTGGAGGATTACGGCTAAAATAAAAAATAAAAAGCCTAATCCTTCGAATTAAAACACAATTAAAGACAAATCAAAGGTTTATCAGTCAGAAAGAGCCTCCACCGCCACATCAGAGGCTAATTGATTCCTCTCAGCTACTCATTGCCACCTGTAGCCTCAAAGCATTCAACAAATGGCCAAGTAATGACCAGAATAGAGCATATCTACCCCAATACAGTTGAATAGTTATTTCAAATCAAAGAAGCTAATATAAACTATTAGCAGAGTTATTGCAGAGATAACACAGAGCCTTAAAGTCAACAAAAGCTCCCACCGAGCTTAAATCTTAAATGTAAAACAATTAATACAGACAAACATATGTAAACTTCTACAACCCCTCAAAGGCCGAGAAGTATTAAAGTCTATATTAATTGACCCAGGAGATCTTTTATCAGATCCCACCTCCTCATTCCTTCTATAAATACTTCTGTAGAAGATGAGAAAATGTTGGTTGCAGAATTTTGAAATATACTTGAGCTTGAAAACTTCTACTTGTAAATAGTGTTCACGGGCTCTTGAAGCTCTGCTTGTGATTAAATAATTTAGGCTAAGAAGTGAAGATGATTGCTGAACTGAAACATTGGACTTGAAGCTGTAATTGGTTTGAAGCATCAATACAAGCTGATTTATGGGATCCTGGTCTATGTCGACGGTGATGTTATTTCTTATTGTAAATTGTTATTTTATTTATGTTTTCACTTTGTCCATCTTCTCTTATAAAGAACAACAAGCATAGAGTTAGGATTTATTGTATATCAGTACCCTTCTCTGACTGATAAGCTTTATCTAAATGTTTTCTTCCAAATTGTGTTGTTTAAGAATGATTTAATTCAGTTTAAGTAGTTAGGAATGCTAGCGTTCCCTCGTCCTACTGTCTAGGCTAATTATTATTCTTAAATGTTATTTTCAGTTTATGTTAAGTAGAGATGAACTAAGGAAATTATGGTGAGCCCTGTCCTTTAGTTTTATCCCCAAAGACTGTCTGAAAGTTTCCCTAAGAGTGTGTTGAAAGCAGGCTAGGTTCAAAGTCCTTACCTGATTTTAGACTATTCTTTGTTATCATATGTGTTTTCCCTTTGTGTTTAAAATGTTTTCTATTGAAAGTGCATCAAAAGCTGGCTAGTTTCAAAGTACTTACTAGATCTTAGATTACTTTTATGTATTTCTTAAGTGTATGTCAAAAGGTGGCTAGTTTCAAAGTACTTACCAGATCTTAGGCTGCTCTTTGTTCTTCATCTGTTTAGTTCCCCTTCTTTTTGTATCATTTCATTCCATAAAATCAACTTTAAAGAGATCCTTAGACATAGATGACTTGCCCCATGGACCACTCTTGAACCTTTTTGTTTCAATTAAATCCTATTATGACTCCATAGCCCAATGGATTAAAAACCAGCGTTATATCTATCTTTTTGGCCAAAGCTTGTTCTGATTGCTTGAAACTTCACACCTTTGAAACTCTTTGCATTTAGAACTTTCCACTCAAAAAATAATCATTCTCAACCATCCAAAACAAACAAAAACCCTCAGACTTCATAACTAGCCTAATATCATTCCCCAAAATCTTTTAAAGATAAATCCATCTTTGCACTTATTGGAGAGATCCCTCTCCGGATTCAGGAGGGCTAGATCCTAGAATCCCAAAGTGGTTGAAATAGTGTTTCTCACTGCAGTCGGACTTTGCCAATCTTGCTGATTACAGGGAGCTAACATCTCTGGCGACTCCGCTGGGGAATTTCTGAGTTAGTGAGTAATCAAGAACACCTTAAACGCTCCAGAAAGCCCTTCATTCAATGCCATTTGTTCTATCATCCAGTTGAGCCACCAGCAGCTAACATCTCTAGCGACTCCGCTGGGAACTGGGTCGAATTTTCATCTTAGATTCCCTTAAACACTTCATGAAACCTTGTGAGTACAAGCAGCCTTTCAAGCACTACCAAGTAATGGTAATCATGATGAAACTTGTTTGAATCAGTGACAAACTAGGTGAACCCTAGGATTCTCAGGAGAGTTTATCTAACCTTGAAGGATCAGCTAGCTTAGCCATAAGAGTAGATTGTCTTTGTCTCATAACCGTAGCTAAGTTTTGAAACAGATTTAGGACACTTTTAACAACCAATAGGACTGAAAAATAACTCAGAAAACCCAAAAATATTTCAGATTGGTACTCAATAAACATGGTGGTGGACCATAAAACCTTTTACCTCCAAAAGAGCTAAAAACTTCCACTTCGTGACTCCACAATCCTTAACAGACCTTAAGACTCCACTGGGAAGAACCCTTATCATTGTAATATCATTCAAACTCAGTTAGAGGACTGTAGGATTAAAATTTGTGTAAAACAGATTATTTGACCTCTTAAAGAATGTCATATCTAGTTGAAATTTTCCTGTTTAGTTGGGTCTAAAAACACAGCATAGTGGCTCCTAGAAAAATTCATACTAGAGCTTATCCTGATCCCAACCCACCTGAGATAGTTGAAAACCCTGAAAGTATACTTAGGAAGTCTCCTAAGATTAAATTTTCAACTGTTTTCAGATCACCCTTGAGAGCTAATTCAATTCCTGAAAATCTTTTAGCTCTACAACAATCACAGGTTGACTTAGTAAATCCATTTAGAACTAGGTCACTTGATGATATAATTCAGATAGACTCTGAATCTTCACTGTCATCACCTGAAACAAGTGAACATCCTGGTAGTAGAGAAACAACACCACCTGATTCACATTTCCTTTCCAATTTAGGTGTCTCTCACCCAAGATCATCTCAGCAATCTATTCCTGGTCCATCCACAACTGTTCACCCTACATCCACTGTTCAAACCACTCCACTTCAGCCCACTTTTTCTCTTGTTAATCCACCTCTTGTGAATCCACCTCCACCACATATCATGGCAGCATGGTATGCTCCCTTAGTCCTTCCTGTACCCTTAGTCAATCTTCCACAGGACTATCAGTCCAAAATACCATTATATGATGCTAGTAATACTACTACTGCATCACAACATGTGGATAAGATGAATGACTACTTGACAGAAATGAAATTGATGATGAATCTATCCAACTAAGACTGTTTTCTCAGAGTCTAGGGGGAGAAGTAAGAAAAGGGTTCAAAGGCTTAGCCCCCCATAGTGTCAATGATCTCCAAGCCTTCCATTAGACATTCTTAAAAAAATGGGAAGTGAAGAATAATCCTCTCCAAATATTTTCTGATTAGAAGAACCTCCACCGAAAGACTGGGGAAAGTGTACAAGCTTACTGCACTAGATTTAACAGTGTGTATAATTCCCTTCCCCCAGATCTAAAACCTCCACAAGGCTCAGCGTTAAACAATTTTCCTGAAGGGTTTGACCCTGAAATGGCCTATCAGCTAAGAGAGAGAGATTCTTTAACCCTTGAAGATATGCAAAAAGGGGCTCTCGCTGTGGAAGTTAACTTGATGGAGAAGAGCAAGAATGAATAATGAGAAGAGAGTATCCTTTAGAGAGGAATCCACACCTTCTACTTCCAGCTCAAAGATGGAAAGAATGATGGAGGAGATGATGAAGAAAATGAGCATTCTTGAGAGAGCACAAGCAAGTCAAAACCAAGCTGCTCCTCAAAACAGAAGCCAAAATCAAAATCAGAATTTTAGAAGAAACCAGCCTCAAAATAGACCAAGGGAAGATGATCAAGAGATCATTCCTCCCTTCCATCAAAACTATGTGAGTGAGGTTGAGGAAGCAGATGAGCAAGTAGATGAGGATGATATCAACATGTTGGGAGTAGATAACGATGACTTTGAGATTCATTATAATAGATAACAAGGTCTTTACACACCCTATGATGACAAAAGAGATGATGATGAAAGTTATTATCAAGTCATGGAAAATGTCATCATAGAATCTCAAAGAGAATATGACCTTAGAAGTAAAACCAATCAACAAACTCCCAACACCAAAACCTCTGACAAATCTTCACAAAACAGCATTGTAAACAAACCCAAAATTGTAAAACAAAAAGACAAAATAGTGGCTGGAAATTCTGATAAAGGTAAAGAGAAAGGCACTCAAAACAATACAAAACAGAGTGCAGACCTTAGTAGTGTTAGTACCTCCGTTAATACTCCTGTTAAAACAATTTTTTCAAATGTAAATAGAAAAAATCAGCAAACAAATTTTTCTGACAGAGCGGCAGTTAACAAGGCTGAAACAAGCACTTTAAAGAATCAGACTCCTTTCAGCCTGTAGCAGGAAATTTCCAAAATTAAAATCTTTGTTCCTCTTTCTGAACTAGCTGCCCAAAATGTATATAGGACACAAATTTTGAAGGCTTTAAACATTGAGGAGAAAAATGACACAGTCAATCTTAATGATGACCAACCAAACCTTTTTTTTGGTCCAAAGATTGAAGGTAGGTATCAAGAGGGACCTGTTCCTCCTTTTTATCTAAGTTTAAATGTTCATGACAAGATTTTGCACAATGCTATGCACGACTCAGGGGCTTCTCATAATTTAATGCCAAAAGCTATAATGGAGAGCCTGGGTCTAGAAATCACCAGACCTTATAAAGACCTTTACTCCTTTGACTCAAGCAGAGTAAAATGTTTAGGATTAATCAAAGATCTCTGCGTTAACTTAGCCCAAATCCCAGCCAAATGTTTGGTCATGGATATTGATGTGGCTGATGTCCCCCCAAAGTATGGAATGTTGTTATCGAGGTCTTGGGGGGCTAAGTTACAAGGGACTATGCAGATGGACATGACCTTTGCGACCATCCCTGTTTTCAATCAGACAAGAAGACTTTACAAGGAGTCTCATATGCAATACATGGTGACTAGTCAAGACAGACCTCAAAACTCTCCTCTGTATTCTGTAAATACAGGCCTTGATTCCTTTATTCTGTTTAACAATGAATCATTTAGTGAACAAGTCACTTTAACAGAGTTAATGGCCGATAGAGAGGAGGAGGTAAAAACCACATAAATGTCTAAACAGTTTGTTGAACCCGTAAGCTACAACAAACCAAACACGGGTCTTGAGCTACAAATCATTAGTCCATTCCTTTTTAACCTTGAGAGTCAAGAAATCATTCCTCAACATAGTGAAAATTTAGAGGAATTAAATCAAATGCAACAGAGTCTGATTTTCAAGAACAACCCGAAAGCATTTTAGTTGAAGAGGACAGTAAGCTAGATAAACCCGAAACTAGTCCTCTGTGGAGTATGAATTTTGACGGGTCGTGCACTAGAGCCAATGTTGGTGCAGGTGTCTAGATATGCAACACTGAGAATAACCACACACAGAGCCTTTCCTACAAGCTAAACTTCCAGTGTTCGAATAACATAATGGAATATGAATCCTTGCTCTTAGGCTTACATCTGTTGAAAAAGTTAGGAGCCAAAAGAATCAAAGTCTATGCGGATTCTAAATTAATTATTAGGCAAGTCAATGGGGAATACAACGCTAATCACCCCAGACTTAGGGCCTACCGAAACGATGTCATGGATCTTTTAAAAACTTTTGAGGAGTCCCAATTAATTTTCGTCCCAAGAAAAAGAAATAACACGGCACACAACCTAGCTTTTGTAGCCAGAACATGCTTAACTCCATATGAAACCAAAGAATGCACAACTCAGATTAAATTCATACCCTCCGTTCCTGATAACGAAAAATATTGGAAAGTGTTCGACAAAGACAAACAAATAAAAGACTTCATGCAATTCAGAAATGAATTTGAACTTCACAGTTCAGATTCAGATTATGAAACAGACTGCAATAGTGAAGAAAATTTTCTTGGTGAAGAAGAACAGTCTCTTGAGGTTGCCAATATTAATCTACTGTCTAGCAAACTTGAAAGCACAACAGAAATGATTGCAGCGTTAGAAACAGAGGAGTTAGAAACTTTGCAGTCTAAAGATCAGAGTTTGCCTAAGGGTCTGGCCCCTTTAGAAGAGTTGTTCGATTTTAATGATGTGGCCAAGAAGCCAAAACTGGAACTTGTAGAGACTAAAGTGGAGGAGTGAAATATAGGCAGTGAACTTAAACCTATGATGATTAAACTGTCTAAGAATTTACCAACTCACATTAAACTCAAATACTTGGAGTTGTTTAAAGAATTTTCTGATGTTTTTACGTGGAGCTACTAAAATCTTAAATCCTATGACACTGAAATAATACAGCATAAAATTCCTCTCAAAGAAAACCAAAAACCATTCAAACAAAAATTTCACAGAATAAACCCTGTTCAGCTACCTTTGGTTGAGAATGAAATCAAGAAAATGTATGAAGCTGGTATTATTGTCCCTATTAGATATTCAGAGTGGGTGTCTAATATATTGTTAGTTAGGAAGAAACAGGAGAGATCAGGCTTTGTATAGACTTTAGAGACTTAAACAAAGCTCCATTGAAATACAACTACCCTTTACCTAAGATGGACCATATATTACAAAGGGTAGTTGGTTCTAAAAGAATTTCTTTGCTTGATGGCTATTCAGGGTATAATCAGATCTTAGTTCACCCTGATGATCAATTAAAGACAGCGTTTACTACACCTTGGGGCACTTTCATGTATGTGAAAATGCCTTTTGGTCAATGAATGCTAGTGCAAATTTCCAAAGAGCCATGGACATAGAATTCTTGGAAGAACTGGGCTACTTCATCATTATTTATCTGGATGATGTTACTGTTTTCTCAAAGACAGATGAAGAGCACTTAGCACATTTAAGGACAGTTTTCGAGAGATGCAGAAAGTTTGGGATATCTTTAAACCCTAAGAAAACTCTATTCGTTCTTCAAGAAGGTAAACTTCTTGGGCACATTATTTCAGAAGAGGGTATTAAGATAGATCCAAAGAGGATTGAGGCCATATTGCAAATCTCTCATCGTCGAAACGTTAAGGAATTGCAATCTTTCATTGGAAAAATTAATTTCCTAACAAGGTTCATACCCAACTTGGTTGTGCTCCTTAGAAACATTACAAATATGCTAAAAAGGGAGTAAGGGGTAAAATAGACCTTGGAAGCAAAGAAGTCCTTTGAACTGTTGAAAAAAGCGTTAACCAAAACACCAATTCTAATCACTCCTGATTTTTCAAAAGATTTTTATATTTTTTCATTTGCATCAGAACATACAATAGCTTCTGTCCTTTTATAGAAAAATCCACAAGGACAAGAGCAGCCTATTACATTCTTTAGCAAGGCATTGAGAGATGCTCCTTTGAAGTATAACATTATGGAAAAGCAAGCCTTTGCTTTGGTTAAGGCTTTAAAAGACTTCAGAGTATACATCTTGCACTCACACATCATTGCCTTTGTCCCAAATTCAGTTGTGAAAGACATTCTAACACAGGACCCAGATGGCAAGAGAGGTAAGTGGATTGTTGTTATTCTTGAATATGATTTAGAGATAAAACCCACTAAGCTCATCAAAGGCCAAGGTCTAGCTATATTAATGGCTGAATCAAATTTTGAAGTTCTTGATATTAATATGATTAATGCTTTAGATGAACAAGAGGAAATCTCAACTCCTATTGTTGAAGAACATTTTACGAATTCCTCTTGGTATGCTAATATTATTTATGTTTTTCTTAATTTGAATACACCTCCTGGTTTTACAAAAAAAAAGGCAAGCTTTCTAAAGTTGAAAGCTGTAAACTATTGCATTATAGATAAATGTCTTTATTGGAAAAATGCAAGTGGTATATTGCTTAAATTTTTTCCTGAGTATGATGCAGAGAAGGTTAAGCACGAGTTCCAAGAAGGGGAGTGCAGAGGCCATTTGTACTGGAAGACAACAGCCAAAAAAATGCTAAGGGCTGGGTACTATTGGCCCACTCTTTTCCTTGATGTGCATAAAATGATCATTGCCTACCATAAATGCCAACTTTTTGAAGGCAAAAGGAAGTTGCTACCCTTACCTCTGCATCCAATCACTGTTGAAGCCCCTTTTCAGTAGTGGGACTTGACTTCATAGGAGAAATCCATCCACCATCCTCTGCCCAACATAGATGGATTCTCACTGCCATTGACTACTTCACCAAATGGATAGAAGCCATACCTTGTAGGCAAGCCAATGATTCTGTCATTATAAAATTCATGGAGACTGATATTCTCCCTAGATTTGGCTATCCTATCAATATTATCACTGATAATGCAGCAACATTTGGATCAAAAAAGATGGTTGAGTTCTGTCACCGATATCAGATAACATTGGGTCATTCCATGGCCTATTACCCTCAAGGTAATGGACTTGCAGAATCCTCAAACAAGAGTTTGGTGAATATAATCAAGAAGTTGTTAGAGGAAAACAAGAAATCTTGGCACACAAAGCTAGTTCATGCACTTTGGGCTGACAGATTGACATTGAAGAAATCTATTGGTATGTCACCCTTCCAGCTTGTGTATGGTACCGATGCAATTTTTCCAACCAGCCTTGGTGTGCCAGTTATGAAGTTGATTCAAGAGGTTCATTCTGAAGACAATGACATGATCAGAAGAATAAATCAAACTATTCATCTTCAGCAAACCAGAGAGGAGGTTTATAACAAAGCATTACAAAAGCAGGACAGCATTACAAAAGCTTTTTGACAGAAGAACAAAGGCCAGCAATTTCAATGTTGGGGACAAAGTCTTAAAGTGGGACTCAAGGAGGGAAGACAAGGGCAAGCATGGGAAATTTGACAACTTATGGCTTGGCCCTTACTTCATTCATTCAGCTGCTGGTAATAATGCCTTTTTCTTACAAGAGTTGAATGGAGCAGAATTGTTTGGGGGTCCTGTCAATGGCAAGATGCTTAAACATTACTTCTCTTGATCCATCATGTTCTGAAAGCCTTTTTATCATTTTCCCATTATAAATATTTCATCCATCATTGCATTCAAAGTTAGAAAAATCAAAAATACAAAAACAATAGAAGAAAGAAAAGAGGGAAGATTGTAAAAACAATAAAGGTACAGCCCCATACCAAAAAAGAGAAACAAATCTGAAAGTGTGCAAGCTTAAATGCCACTCCTAAAAAAACACACTTCTAATTAGTCATACAGCCTAATCATGGCTAATTAGTTTTAAATTGACTGTTGATAGGTTAGTGAATTCGATTTTCCAAACAGCTTAATCTTGGCTTATCAATTAGGTAGATTAGGCTAGAAATTAAAGGTTCAAACATGCTCAAAATCTAAACCTAACTTTTCAAAAGAAGAATGACTCAAATATGTTCATTTCTTGAGTCAAGAACAGAGGTAAAAACTAGTTCTAATCAGGTCAAAATCTGAACTAGTCAAACAAAGGAAAAATAGCTCACACAAAAGCTAAAACAGAGCTGAAAATGATGAAGGAAGTGCTTTGAACTTTCAGATCTTAAGCCTTCCATTTTGATTTAATTTTCTGTGAAATAATATCTATGTGCAGCTTGTTTTTTATGCCATAGATCAGCATCAAGTTATACTGTTCAATCCTGACTTGTATGCTTTTAAATTTCTGTTTTAGAAATTAGAGAATAAAAATCTATTAGACTGTTTAATCCTAACAAATTAGTAGATTAGGTAGAGAAGCTTATGAACTCAACAGTTTAATCTGAGTTCATGAAGAAATAAGAAGTAGAATTAGATTAGTTTTATGCTTTCAAAAGAATTAAATGTTGAAAAATAGTTCGCCAATCCAAGTGCACTCTAAAAAGAAGAAAAAATTTTAGATCAGTAGGATTGGGTAGTAGAAAGCTTGTGTTGATGAAGATCCATTGTTTTTTCATGGTTGCTAACATTTTCCAGAGCAAAAGAAGAAAATCCAAGTAAAGAAATTTGCAGCCCAATGGATAAAGCACTAATTAACCTCCCAGAGAATACAAGTCTAAAGTTCTTGATGCCTTCAAGAAGGCACCATCTCCAAGTGGAGCCACTGTTAGCCACCTATAAATTTTGTTATATCAAAAGGTGGCTAAATCATTTTTGGAGCCTTCATGAAACAAGTTTTATTGCTAAAAATTTTATCTCTTGAAGACTCATAAAGACATCATGACCTTTGTTCAAATATTCACTGTTGTTTCCATTTTAAACTCTGAAAATCTGTTGATTTCATAGAGGAAAGAC